>PVJH01000706.1:0-273377 GCA_004026705.1 Nesogale talazaci | reverse complement strand
CTTCGGAAAAAGGTCACTTCATAGACATTAGAGGCTTTGCTTAGACAGGCCATATTAAATAATCAGCTGCTGCTACAGCCTTTTATTTCTACTAAAGAATGACCAGTGGTTTTGAATGGATGATTTTGTGGTTAGTAGTCCAATGTGTAACCCATTATGCTACCAAGTCTCTTAGTTTGGATCTCTCTAATCTTCTGTTACAACAAACCCCCTTCCTTTGTACATTCTACTTTGAAGGTATCACTCATAGTATCCTAGTAAGATAAGTAAAAAGTATTGCTAGGTATGCAGCTTATGTATGCAATGCAATGAATTTATGCAATACAGAAAAGTGTTTAAAGGTGGCTCTGAAAACAAAAGAAAAGAAAATATGGCTCTGTGTTTAGTAGATGGCTGAAGTTAGAATCTCTCAGTAATACACTTGCTTAGTTCGTTAAGATGCCTTCAAAAAAGTCAGTATCTTTTTGTGAAAGGAAAAATATTTTGATATCAGAGTTAGCATAAATTTCTATTTAAACTTAAGAGGACATATTCACAAATCATTGAAGCTTTGTAACAAGTATATGGGATTACTAGGCTACATAAAACAAGAGTTTGGGAATGGGCTAAGTGTCTTAAGGCTAGTTGAGAAGACTTGATTGAGAAGTTGGGATCTCTCTGTGGTCAATGTTTTAAAACTGAGCTCACACGTCAGCTTCAGGAAGGTTTGGGATGGATAGTCACCAAAATCATTTCATGAACATCAGCTAGCATGAAGAGCTAATCTTTCCATCAGTCCTTTAAGCAAGATCAAAGCTTATGAAGATATGTTTATGAAATGGATTGCAATGATTGATAAGTCTGGAATTTCTCTGATACAGAGAGCAATGTTCAACTCAAAACAGGGACTTCCAAAAGGATCTACCAGATTAGTTAAATTCAAAGCAGGGAGACTAGCACAAAAGGTTATGGCAGTGTTTTTTTTTTTTTTAGGATTCCAATGGTGTGGATATATTTATATTTACATGGTGTGTATACATGACATATTTCCTTGACAACACAGGGTGATCATTGGGGCTAATTATAAACAAGCTTTATGAAAATTGAAAATACCCCCATTGCTAGAAAAAAGGAAAGTTGCAGTGTGGGAGTTTTTTCTATTATGATAATGTACATGCTCATTCTGGTCAAGTCTCATGGTATGGCATATGAGAATGCCATTGGGAAACCTAACCTTTTGTTCCCTATATCCTGATTATGCCCCTTCATATTTATTTTTGTTTTCAAAATTCCAAGGGGCTCAAACTTCATTTTTAGATGGTGATAATCAAAGTGTACGAAGTTCTGTGAAGTGATTTGGTGATATGTAAATACCACCATCATAAAGATTTAGACGTAGTAGGAAGATAGTGGAGAAACAATAGTTTCACAATGTTCTTTTTGTTTAATAAAGATTTCTATGATTTTGTGTTAATACTTACTCATACATACTTTAAAGCCATCAATTGTAAATTTTAATAAATTATTTTCATATATTTAACAGATATTGGATGTCCAATCACATTGCTCCAATGTTTTCATTATTGTGAGATTAACTGGGAAATAACAGTAATGGTTCAGACTGCAGTTCTTGATCAGGACAGTTTTTTTGTATACCCACAGACATGTCTCTGCTTGTTTCTGGTTTCTTCCTTTCTTTAGCAAGTGTTACAGTTCTTTGGTTTCCAAATAAGTGCAGACATTTATTACTCCACTCGGAAACCCGAAGGTACTTTGCTTTCTAGTGTAGGGATTGGGCACTCAATGAAGCTGTCTGCTGGTGCTGTGTCACTGCTTTCTGTGCTGTTTCTGTGTGTGCTATGGCCATCCTTGGCCATGGCCACCTCCAGGTCTACCAAGGTCTCTAGTATTGCAGCTCTCAGTCTCCTGGATCTAGGCGGTCTCATCACAGGGACCCAAAGCGCATTCTCTGTGCTGTCCCTTTTTTTGTTGTTGTTGTTGTTAGCAGTCAGGTCCTCCCTCCTGAAACCTATGAGTTTAGCTGTTTTTTTTTTTTAAACTTATCCAGATTCACTGCCATCAAAGCCAATTGTCACCTACCATGACAAGGGAGAATTTCCTTTGTGCGATTCTAATACTGTAACTCTTTCCAGAAGTAGAAAATCTTTTCTTTCTCCCCAGAAAACCTGGTGGTTTCAAGCTGTTGAATTTGTGTTTAAGACCCCAATATGTAAACACTATAGCACAATGGGTCATGTATCTTATTTATATAATTATCAAAATGAAATTTCTAATCAACTCAAAAATTGCATGCATTCAATCTATGCACCTTGAAGCAATACTATTAGTCACTAGTTTCCAACGTATCCAGCACTTTGTGTGTAATTCTGTTAATATATGTTTTATTTGAGTTATTTTTTTAAGTTGAAAACTGTGTCAAACAATGTTTAAATGCTATATTTTTCATATCAGCTTAGCCATTTACTTTGAGAATCATGCAAACTTTGAAAGTTATTAAGTACAGATAGCAATATTGCTTCTTTTATCACACACACACACACACACACACACACACACCTGGTTGTGTAGAGTTTAAGTATGCCATCTGCTTGGTTGGTCGTTCAAAGTCACCTTGAGTTCCTCAGGAGAAAGACTGGACTTTCTATTCCTGAAACAAAGACAGTCTCTGAAACCCAGAATAGGGATTATGAGTCAGCGTTGACTCCTTGAGTGAGAGCCGGGGTTTTTTGGTTTTCTTTTTGTATATCTACATCTTGCAAGTACTGTAAGAACAAGAAATGCACTTTTGTTTCCTTTATATATTACACAATATAGCAATGCTCTGTCAAATGGAAAGATTTGCTAAATACTTCTATTTTACTTGAAATGAAAGATGGTAAAACTATATCTATGTTGGTTAACAATATTTTGGGGATACTTTGGGGAAAGAATGGAATCCATAATTTTAATTCGTAACATATTTGGAAAGAAGCATATGTCCTTTCTAAATTTTTTTCTATAGCTGATTTCACAAATAATAGTCAAAAAATTCATTTTATTTAGGAAAAGAAGTTGACAAAACTTTTTAAATTAAATTTATCTTAAAAGGTAATTTTCAAGGTCAGCTCGGCTTATTAGAATATTGACTTTATGCATGGGAGAAAGCTAAGCATTTTGTTCCCATAAGGATTTACAGCCTGGGAAACCACAGGGGGCAAGCCGACTGACCTATAGGGACCTGATGAGTGGCCTACTCGCATATTCCCCTTTCACTCTTTGGCTATACTTCGAAATGCAAACTGCATATATTTTTCTAAGTAACACAAACAAACCCTAAGAAATCTCCAAATATTATTTTAACTCTGTATTTTCTTTTCACTTCATTGACATAGTAACTTTATCTTATGCATATACTTCATTGAGTCAGCATATATTGAAAAAAGATTTGCAATTGTTTTCAAACTTAGATGGTTTTCTAATGATAATTTAAAATATGCATATGTTCATATACATGTTTAAATATTATTGAAGATTAAAGATTTTATCATGGTAAATAAGTATACAACTTTTTTTCTTGTAAGATAAACCAGTTTGCTTCTTTTCATTGCTCTCTAAGGGCTCCAGGTACTCCTCCCAGACTACCTACAAGAGCGCTTTGTACAGGCAGCATTAAGCTACATCGCTTGTAACTCGGAAGGAGAGTTTATTTGCAAGGACAATGATTGTTGGTGTCACTGTGGTCCCAGATTTCCAGAATGCAACTGTCCCTCCATGGACATTCAAGCCATGGAAGAAAATCTTCTTCGAATAACTGAAACTTGGAAAGCTTATAACAGTGACTTTGAAGATTCAGGTAAAACATTTAATTTTTGAATTGTATTGGAAAAATGGAATTACCCTTGTGGGGAAACAAACAATTTTTTCATTGCATCATTTATGTTTTAAATCAGACTTCAAAATTTTATTATTACTGGCCATTCTGTACTTTGTGTGTATAAGGTGCATTTAGTATTTTGGGGTACTTAAGGCATTAGTTTATGGCCTGCTTTTGAGTATTCATATTAGTCATTTATTTAGAAAATATGTGCCTTTCCAACACAAGCACCATATGAGACCTCTGAAATATTCTGGATTTTCCTAATGGTTGAGTGTTACTTGGGAAAAAAATTGCAGAAAGATATTTTTGCCTATGCGTTTTACAGTGACTGGTGTCATGAGTGGTAATCACAACATAGCTTTGCATTTTCATAATCATAATCACATTAGATATGTTTCAATCTAATACTACTCGTGACTTTTGCTACTTGTTATTTATGAATTTGTATGACCACTGCTGTGTTATCAGTAGTGTTTCTGATCCATTACAAAATCTATGAGATTGAAATTGAAAAAAAAAGAACTTAACATAATAAAAATGACAGGAATATATGTATATATGCCTATATTAATATAGCAAATGCATATGCACATGTAAAAATCAGACTCATCATAAAACAATAAACGTCTCCAGATGGAATAGAATATACTCATATAAGCTTGAATCAAAAGTGTTAGATATGTCTAATTTTCACATGGCTAAAAACACTTTAGCTACCACGAAGTTATATGTATATGCTTGAATCTTATTAATCTAAGGATTGACTCAGCTAAACACATTTAAAAATGGACATTGTATGGACCTGTATGTTTTTTCTTAAATCACCATTCATGTTTTAACAAATCATATTTTTGATGTGTAGAACCACCAAAGTATAGTTAGTCTAAAAAGTAACCACATTTAAATAATTGATTTTAGGAAGAGAGAACAGATTTAGAATTTGCTAAGATATATTTTGATCAAAATACCCAGTGCTAATCTATTGACAATAAGTTGATCCCACATGACAGCAATGTTATTGACTGAGCAGAACACATGTGGTTTCAAATCCTCCACATCCTTATCCTTCAGAGGTGGGTGAATCTGGGCCATCAATTTAGATGAGCAGCCCATTCTTTGCTGTGTGACCAAAGATCCTTCAATTTAGTGAACAGTTTTTAATTTTAGTAATTAATATATATATATGTAAATTGTGGAAGATGTCTAGAATCAGAAACTCTATCACTTTGGCATTGTTTGAAAACCTCATGAATTTTTATTCATAAGCTCTTCTGTTAGCTATTCTCCAATTTAGTACTCAGAAATGATGTATTAATTGTTAATATTAAACCACCTGTTCAAAAAGAATCATTTGTTTTTTTTAAAAAAATACAATGGAATGTTGTATTTTACACAAATACCAAGGTTTTGTAACTTTCTCAGCCTCAACTTAAACAAGTCAATATCCCAATGTATAATCAGTTATATCAATGAATCCTAACTCCTACTTTGGGGTAACCTACATAACTAGACTGCTGTTTTATTTTACCACTGAATGAGCATCTGGGATTCTGTTTTCAGGAAGGATGAATTAAAGTAGCAAAACAGATTACTCACAGTTCAAGAATATAAATTTTGTGAACATATATTCTTGTGAATACACGCGCGCGCACACACACACACGTTGCCCCTTGGTGCCATCCATCATAAGGCTCCAGCCCACAGTGACCTTATGTACAACAGAAGTAGTCACTGCGCGGTCCTGTACCATCCTCACAACTGTTTCTCTGCCTGAACAATTGACTCAGCCACTGTGTCCATTCCTTTCATCACGGTCCTTCATTTTTGTCAGCTTCCATTTTACCAAACATGATGTCCTTTTCCAAGAATTACTCCCTCCTGATAATTTATCCAAAACATGTAAGATGAAGTCTTGCCATCCTTGCTTCTAAAGAGTAGTCTAGCCTTATTTCTTCCAATATAGATCAGTTTATCTTTTTAGCAGTTCATGGTACTTTCAATTTTCTTCTCTACCACCACAATTCATGGATATGATATGATTCGAGTATAAGGTGCACTTTATTCCCCAAAGTAAAATTTTTGGTCCTCAATGCTCTAAAGGAACCTTTTACAGCAGATTTCCCTAATACAAAATGTCTTTTGATCTCTTGAGCGCTGTTTCCTGAAACATTGATGTATCATCAAGCAAGTCAAAATTCTTGACAACTTCAAATTTTTCTCCATTTATCATGCTGTTACCTATTGGTCCAGTTGTGAGGATTTCTATATCCTTTTATTGAACTAGAATCCATACTAAAGACTCGATATTCATCAGCAAGTGCTTTCAAGTTCTCCTCACTTTAAGCAACTGTAAGTTGTTAGCATGTCTTTCTTCAAGCCTGACTCCACATTCTTCTTCAAAGAACCCAGCTTTCCTGATGATTTGCTCAGCATACAGATTCAATAAGTATGGTGAGGGAATGCAATCCTGACAAACACCTTTCTTGATTTTAACCCATGCAGTGTATCTCTGCTCTGTTTGCACCAGTGCCTCTTTATCCATGCACAAAATCCAAATATGCACAGTGAAGTATTCTGGAATTCCCATTCTTCTCAAGGTTATTCACTATTTATTATGGTGCACACAGTCAAGAATGTCTTTGTATAGTCAATGAAACACAAATGAGCAACTTTCTAGTATATGCTGTTTAAGTTGTATACACATATAATATTGACATATAATTTATATAGCACACAAATGTACAAATGTGTGTATTTACATATGCGTATACATATATAAACATATAGTATATATACATATACTTAAAAATACATTTAAATCATGAAGGTAGCAAAATCCAAATGGACCGCAATTCCGGTAGAAGATTTTCAGCTGATGTGATCTGGGAAATAAGAGCTTGGGGATTGAGGAAGTTTGTCATTTCAGTGACTTTTTGTTTCTGTAACCAATTCCCAAATCTAGGTTTGCTAGGCATTGTTCATTATCCATTCAGAGTGTGGTTGGTAAAAGGATAAATGATCCAGCCACACTTCCAGTGGTTGGATAGTGTGGCGATGTACAAAGTTTAAGCTCAGTAAGTCTATACAAGATTTCTATAGCACACCTCATTTACTGAATTTTAAGTTGTGCTATATGATAAAGATGTGAGTCAAAATGCTGTGGATATGTAATAAAGTTTATCACATATTTTCCATGCATAGAAGATAGACGTCCACCAGGGAGAGACTTTTAAATAAAACAGGAGCATGTGAAGAACCCTAGAGGGAATGAAAAATGAGCACTCTCTCTCCACAGCTGTTTTTCTGGGGGCAGCCTTTTCAGTCAAGCTGTTAGGAGACTTTGAGTCAGTCCCGAATCATAGCAGTCCCATATACACACAAGAAAGCACAACATTGTCTGGTCCAGAGGCATCCCTAGCATCTTTGAATAGCTGGGCAAGAGTGGTAATTCATAAACGCTTTAATAACAAAAAAACAGGAAAATCAAGCCGACTTCTCTGGAGCTGATTCTGACTTCCATGGGGTAGAGTGGGATATGCCACAGGGTTTCTGAGCCTTAAACCTAAAAGAAGTTGACTGTCTCCTCTTCCTGCCCTGGAGCGGCTGTTGTGTTGAGGGCCCATCTTTCTTTTTTTGTTTGTTTGTTTTTGTTTTTGGGCATCACTGCTCTCCGGTGGTGGGAGTAGGAGGCCCAACCCCACTGCTGGAATTGAACCTCTGTCCCAGTGGGCCGCAGTCCCGCGCACAACCACTACGCCACCGGGGCTCAGCCCGAGGGGCCATCTTTCACTTTGTCTTAACCTATTCTTAACCCGCTGGGCCACCAGACTCTTCTCTAAATAGCAGCATGACTCAAAACACAAACTAAGATACTTCAATGCAAATCATCAATTTTGTTTCCAGATAATGACGGCCTCTACAAATTTATGGATCAAATAATCTTATTTAATTCCAAAATTTAACCCCTTACAATTTTACAGATATAATTACATGATTAATACTAATGCCATTTGGCATTTAGCAGACTAATGTGAAACCACTATGCCACCAAGACTCCTTTATCATTTTTTTATTAGGAAAGACTTTCCAAAATTACCAGAAATAATGTAGAAGCACCAAGTAATTAGTAATAAATGTTTTCGTCCACATACATTACTATATTATTTTTAACTTGCTTAATTATTTGTTACTGTTATGAAACATGATTATATGCTTGCAAATGCCAATTAAGGCACAAATAGAGATTTTGGTTTATATATAAAATTAAAATAATGTAGATAACTTAAAATAAGGCATTTTTATTTGGAAAATCACTTAATGTATAGAAAATATGATGCATTTTTAAGTCTATCCTCATATATCTTTATTAGGCTCATGCCTTGCTGAGTGAAGGGATATTTATTTGATCTAAGAATTGCACCTGTAGGCTATTTGATAATGAAAAATATTGAAATTATACTTTTAGAAAATATTCTGCATTTGATCATTCATCTGAAAATCGATACACTTCACAATTCTGTAAAGTTAAAGTGCATGGATGCAATAGTATTATAAGGTTTATAGATGTATTTGATTTACAATTGCGATGCTGCAAAACTGCTTAACACATTTGTTCTATCCATATCCTTTGCAACACCCATTCAATAACTCAGTGGAAACACATTAATTCTGTCTAACTTGGGTATTGGAAAGTTTTGCTAGGCCACTGGGCTTAAAACTAAACCAATTCAAGGAAAACAGAGAGCTATCCTGATGATCATTAATAAAGAGCCATCCTGGAAATGCATGGAAGTGCCCTGTCGGAAACGGTGAGGGATGAGAGGCCCCAGAAGCCACTGCACCAAGAGCAGTGGCCCTGAGGCTGTGAGGCTGAGCACTGGGCTCCTGGTTCCTCTAAGGAAGCAGATGTCAAAGGACCCAAAGGTTTAGAGGCCAAGGGTCAGAGAGAGACAGACCTGAGAAGAGGTGCTGTGAGCAAAATCCCACTACTTAATATGGTTAGGTTCTTCAGCCACCCCCTGAGTCCTGAGCTTTGTATGTGAGTTCTGGGGTCACTGCGCAAAGAATGAAACCTCGAAGAGAGGTCAAAGCATTGGTGTCAGGACAGGATAAAGAAGGAGCGAGTAAAAAAGAGTGGTGGACCTTTGCCTTGTGCAGTCTGACAAGATCATGTGTGACACCACACATCATTTTCTCAAAAATATTTTTAAGGAGCTGAGTCCCATTCCCCCTTTCTATCCCACCTTTCCTCCACCCTTCCAGCATTACTACACTCAGCATTTGTCCTGAAGCGTTCTTCTGTCCTGGATTCCCCATGTTTCCGGTTCCTATCTGTACCAGTGTACACCCTCAGGTCTAACAGGATTTGTAGGGTAGAATTAGGATCATGATATCGGGGCTGGGGGGGGGCAGATTTAAGAACTAGTGGGGGGTTGTATGTTTCCTTGTTGCTACACTGCATCCTGACTCGCATATATAGCCCCCATGGCTCTTCTGTAAAGGAATGTCCAGTTGTCAACAAATGGGTTTTAGGTCCCCACTCCACAGTCCACCTCATTCATAATCTCATTCATAATGCTATGTTATTTTGTTCTTTGATGCCTAATACCCCACCCTAGAGGCTCCTGGTTGCAGAAGTCAATGAATCCAAGACAGGTAGGTAAGTTGGCAAGATGTTGACTACTCCTACAAAGGGCAGGCAGAACAATAGCTGCTGACTCAAGTTCAGTAAAACAGAGGTTAGAGGACTAGTCAGATACCGGATCCAGAACCACCATGCCAAAGGCAAAGACATTTTTCCAAAGAGCCCATTATTGGAAACAGGTCATTCCTCTGAGGAAATTTCCTTTCAATTGAATGCATCAAGGTTGCAATCTAAATGAATTTGTTGTCTGTTGATAGATTTCATCATAAAAGTAATTATATTTGGTTACACATTCATAGTTATATATCACATCATCTAGAATTTCTTAACTGAAGTTAAGATTGTCAAATTGAAATACAACTTTAAGAAATCAACACACACACGCACACACACCTACTGTCATTTCATCAATACTGACTCATAGCGAACCCACTTTGTGGAGTTCAGAGACTATAACTGTTTACAGGAGTAGAAACCAGTCTTTCTCCCACTGAGAGGTTGGTGGTTACTCACTGTTGACCATGAGCATCTCAGCGCAACTCAGAATCACTGCACTAATAGGTCTCCTTAACTCTCACAGGGAGGCAAACTGATTTAGTAGTTTGATTGTCGTCCTCTGTGCTTGAAATCTCCTGCCAACATACTATATAGCGCTGGTGCTGAACAGGTGTGGCAGATCTCCCAGACTAAATGCACATTCAAGGAAAGTCTAATGATCTGTTTCTCAATAAAGATGATGGATCACAAATATTTATTCCACAATATGTAATATGAACGACTTAGGCTCATGAATTATCAAGAGCATATATTGAAGCATCAACATGATGAAAGAAACTATATGGTGCCATACTCATGTAATGAGTATTACACTTACTCTCTGAAAGTTACACATACATGTCTGTTGAACATTTCAAAGTCATAAACAAAGTGGAAATATCTACATTTGAGGACAGCAGAGAAGTGTGTTCATTGTCATGGGCAGAATGTACTTCTCTTGACTACAAAAGAAAGAAAACAAATTATTTTTCAATATTAAGTCCAACTCAAGGATACTTGGTGACCTTTTCAGCATATTTATCTGTGGTTACTTCTGATTCAGAGATAAATGAAGAAATAAGCAATCATTATTTTTACAAGACATTCCACATACCAAGATAGAATTGATCAGGATAATCACAGTAAGCACTTCCTTATAGAACTGTGAGAGCAGGCAACACAGAGTAAATGTTTGTCTATAGCCCTTCTGAAATTCCATTCTGAAAACATTTTGAAGGTCTTTTAAACTGAGGATTTGAAATATTTGTTGATTACTATTATTCTTGTTATTTACCATCAAGTAGACTTTAACTAATAATTATCCCATGTTAAAAAAGATAAACTTAATAGGGTGCACTGCATAATCATGAATTTTTCTTAAAAATGTCCTTTTTGAACAATACAGATGGTAGCTATATGTGTGGATTTCTTCAGAAGTAGTACACAGAAACTAAAGAGAAGAAAGAGAAGTTCAGTATCAGCAGCCTAAACCAGGTCAGAGGCTGACTGTGTAACTCATATGTAAATTCAGATTGGAGTTGAATGAAGTGAAAAGGACTCCACAGGAGCCAAATTATACACTTAAGGCTATGCCACATGAATTTTGAAAACATCTCAGGTGAAAACACTATAACAAAAGGCCTGATGCGCTGTGGATGACATGTGCCATCCAACAGCACAGTCAAACCCCTTTCAAAGAGGTTTCAGAATGAGATTTGGGGCCAGATGGATCTTAATTGAAAGCAGAAGATACCAGAAAGATATATGGTGTGATTTATAGATTATTCAAAGACATGCAGCTGTGTGGATCATAACAAACTATAAATAGGATTGACAAGAGCTGGAATTTGAGAACATTTTATAGGGCTTCTGTGAAACCTGTGCTTAGATCAAGAGGCAGTTGTGGGAACAGAACCAGGAATATCCCATGGTTTTAAATGAGGAAAGGTTTATATCAGGGGTATCCTCTCATAATACTTAGTCTGTATGCTAAACATATAATCCAAGAATCTGGATTATATGAAGAAGAATGCAGCATCAGGATTGGATGAAGGCTAATTAACAACTTTCTATATGAAGATGGCACAATCTTGCTTGCTGAAAGCATGAAGACTTCAACCATTTGCTGATGAAGCTCAGAAATAATAGCCATGTGTATGGATTGCAACTCAGTGTAAAGAGAAAAAGAATCCTCATAACTGAATCAATAGGTGAGTAACATGGAAAATGAAGTCATTAAGGATCTCATCTTGCTTGGATCCACTACTATTTCTCAGTAACAGAATCGGGATCAAAATATATATATATGACATTGGGCAAATCTGCTCTACAAGACCTGCTTAGAATATTGAAAAGCAAGATATTCCCTTGGGGACTCTTGCACATCTGATTCAAATCATGATATTTTCTTTTTTTCAATGACTTTATTAAAGGCTCTTATAGCTCTTATAATATTCCACACATCATTTGTATCAAACACACTTGTACATGTGTTGCCATCTTCATTTCCAAATATTTTCTACTTAAGCCCTTGGTATAAGCTCCTCCTTCCTCTTCCTTTTTTTATTTTATTGGGGGTTCCTACAACTCCCATAAAAATCAATACATACGTCAATTGTATGCAGACCACATTTGCACACTTGTTGCCATCTTCACTCTCAAAACATCCTCCCTCCACTTAGGCCCCCAGTACCAGCTCCCCATATTTCCCCTCCCTCCTTCCCCAATCCCTTTCTACCATAAACCCTCAATAATTTATCAATTGTCATTACATTTTCACATCATACACTGTCCATTGTGTCCCTTCATTCACTTTCTCTTTATCCATACCCGAGAGGAGGTTATACGTAGATCCCTGAAATTGATACCCCCTTTCTACACCATCATCCCTCCACCTTCCCGGCATCTATCACCACTCCCACCACTGGTCCTGAATGGATCATCTATCCCAAATTCCCCATGTTTCCAGTTCCAGTGTGTATCCCCTGGTCCAGCTGGGTTTGTCGAGTAGAATTGAAATCATGATAGTGGGTGGAAGGAAGCATCTGTGAACTAGAGGAAGGTTGCATATTTCAATGTAACTGCACTGTACTTTGACTGGCTCATCTCTTCCCTGCAACCCTTCTGTAAGGGGATGCTGCTTCACCTATTGCTGGGCTTTGGGTCCCCAATCTGTACTCTCCCTCATTTATAATGATATAATTGTTAGTTCTTTGATGCCTGATACCAGATACTTCAATACCTCATGGTCACGCAGGCTGGTGTACTTCTTACATTTGGGCTTTGTTGCTTCTGAGCTAGATGGCTAAATGATTTTTTTCAATTGTATCACATGTATGCATAAGTTGGATGATGTATAAGGAAGACTAGATTAGAATCAATGTATTTGAATAATGATGCTGGAGATGAATATTAAAAGGACCATGTACTGCCAACAAAGAAATCTATCCTTCTTGGATGGGAAGAAATATAGCTAGAAAGTTCTTTAGACCCCTGTCTCAAGTACTTTGGAAGTGTAATTAGGAGAGAGCAGTCCCTGAAGAAGGTCATACTTGGTAGAGTAAAGGGGCAGTGAAAATCAGAAGACTCTGATGGCGATGCGTTGACGCATTGGCGGCCAACAGACTGGACTCAAACAGACAGCATGGTGAGAATGGTCCCAGGCCCGCGGGATTTCACTGGGATGCACCTGGGAGTGCTGTGCACTGGAATTAATTGAGGGCACCTGACCACAGCAACAGAAATTGGTATCTTAAACTCTAATCTTTAGAGGAACTGGTTCCCAGCTATCTGTCTTCTCACAGAAGCACTGGTAGGTTTGATAGACCAACATGGGGTTAATTTTTGCGCAACCAGCTTTTGAGGGTTTTTTCCTTCATTCTTCAGTTGTGCTTTCTCGAATTAGCTCTCTTGTCCCTTGTTTGTCATGAAGCCAAACTCCAATAGATGGGTCATTCATGCTATTACCTTATTCACCTATACTATGAGAAAAGAATTGACAAATATGCCAAGGGATAACTTTCTCATCCTTCATTCTGCCAAAATACTGAAATATATAGATGATTTTAAATCTCAACCTTTGCAGGCCCATTTAGAGGGATATTTTATTTTGCATATTTGTTTGTTTTAGTGGTATACATGCATTTTCAGATGTTTCTCTTTTCTTTTTTTCCTCCCCTGTCCTTTTTGAATGTTAAGACTTTCTTGGATTTTTTACTTATATAAATTCCTTTTGATGTTATCAAAGACCAAGGAATCCACACACTTGTATTTTATACTTGAAACAAGACTGGATTTTAATTGTAACCAAATCTTTTATTCTAATAATTTAAATATCGGAAGCTAAAGATAATTTTTCTAGCTGACTTCCCTATATTGTTATTATTCCTGATTTTAAATGTAACCATTCATTTTATAAGCTTGCATTGGAAAAACAAACAAATAAACCACACATCCTCTGAAATAAGATTAATAGTATCTATTCAGAAAGGGGGATGGAGAAAGAAACATCTGAACAAAGAAAGATGCCAACAGCAGTGCGTGAGAAACAATGCCTTCAACTATAACAAAAACAAAACCCAAAACACACTTCTAACAAAGACAGATGGACCATAGTTCCAGGAAGAAAGAAATGCTCATACCATCATTTACTGGTTAGACTTTGATTGAGGTGCCAAGAAGGATGATTTAGAGGTAGGGAATGGGTTTCTTATTAAATAATTGATTATAGAGACTCACAATTAAAATTTCTCAAACTAATTACAGAGATTTTAAATCATAATCAAAGTATTCAGGTAAGATTGTATCATCACTAATGTGTGTCTAAACCATTTCAGCCTGATATTCCAGGAAATTGTGAAAACTATCTTGATATCAGGACCTCATTTATCTGAAATAGCTTGTTAAAACAAAAACCCTTTTTCTGGGAAACTTTACGTAAGGCTAACTCTAAACCACTCAAGTAATTCTGCTAATATTTTTTTGTCATGAAGAAATGTTTTTTTTTCAGGTCCTTTTTGTATAAAGTAAATAGGTATCAAGATTTCTTCTGCAAACTGTATTTCTTTTATATCCTGGCTGAACCATAGGGAGAATTTACTTCTTTGTTTTTTAGGCCTCTAGCACTTAAATTGGAGTCTCAGTGGTCTAGTGCTCAGACATTTATGCATTGAGCTGATAAGGGCAGGATGCTAACCTGCCGGCTCCTTCTCAGGAGGATGGTGAGGTTTTCCAGTCTTTCAAAGAATTACAGTGTTGGACACTCACAGGGTCAATCCCACTAACCACTTCACTTTCCGAAGTAAAGATTGCAATGAATTTTATTTTTGTGAGCATTTAGAAAGGGGGGGGGGACCTATCACAAGATTGGATATATTGTCCAGCCTCCAAAGGGACAGATAACAACGTTGATGAAGAAGGCAACAGACAGTGTAAGACATGAAATAAAACCAATAATATATAATTGATCAAAAATTCATGAGGGTGGGAGAGTAGAGGAGGGAGGAGAAAAACGAGGAGATGATACCAAGGGCTCAGGTAGGAACAAATGTTCCTTGGAAATGTTGATACCAACATATGTGCAAGGGTGCTTAATGATGGATTGTTATAAAATTTGTAAGAGCCCCACAAAAAAATAATGTCAATGTGCATTAGGGGGAGTATGGAATGTAGACCCAAAGCCCATCTGTAGACAATTGGGCATTCCCTTACGGAAGGGTCAGAAGGAAAAGAAGAGTCAGAGTGCAGTATAGCACTGATCATACAACTTTCAACTCTTTCTATAATGCCCCCCGCACCATGACCCCAATTCTACCTTACAGATCTGACTAGACCAGAGCACATACACAGGTACAGATAAGAGCTGGAAACACAGGGAATCCAAGAGAGCAAGAAAGCCCGTAGGACCAATAATGAGAATAGCGATACCAGGAGGGGAAGGGGAAGGTGGGAGGATAATGGGGGAGCTGATCACAGTGGTTTACATATAGCTTCCTCCCAAGGAGGTGGATAAGAGAAAAGTGGGTGAAGGGAGAATATTGGACAGTGTAAGGCATGGAAAAATAATAATTTATAAATTATCAGGGGTTCATGAGAGGTGGCAGGAGGAAGATTGGGTAAGGAGGGGAAAATTAAGGAGCCTATACCAAGAAAGAAATTAATTTGAAAATGATAGCCACAAGTGTACAGATGTGCATGACACAATGGAAGTGTGTGTGAATTGTGATAAGTTCTATAGCAGTGTCCAATAAAGTGATTTACAAAAAAAGAAAATTATGATGGCAATGTATGTACAAATTGCTTGATATAATTTAAGTATGGAATGTTATAATAAGAGCTATAATATCCCCCAATAAAATTATCAGGGAAAGATATTTGTAATAGCTCCTCAATAAAGTGATTAATAATAATTTAAAAATAGCCATATAGCCAGTACTTGTGAGAGATCTGAGTTGACTCTGCAGCTAAATAGTGAGACTCAGGCAGGCAGCTGGGCTAGTAAAATATTAATTTACTTCATCAAGAACCAAGCTTAATCCTGTCATTCATTTTTCATCATAAAAAGCTTAATGAGTTTCTCTTTTGCTTGACTGATACCTTAGATGAGAGGTGTGCATGCAGATAAGAGGCGTGCTACCAGAACTTTGCAGTTTGATATGAGCATCCACATTAGCATTTCATAACATTTGGTCACTGGGAGCTGGCTGTGGGTTCTGTTTTACATCTCTTCATTTTGGACCTCAGGATAACAGAGCAGCTACAAGCTGGAGCAATGTGCCACTGTCGTAGAAGGTGATGATACCTTACCATACACTGCTGGAAACAGTCCACAGTAACATAATGCCACTGGTACTCTGAATGTACTGGATACATGCGCGCCCTCCCCAATTACCACAAATATGTTTTACCAGTTATGTTCTCCATGTTTAAGGTGGCTCATCATTTGAACCCCTGAGAAATGCCCTTGAAATGGGTGAGTCAGTGCCACAACTTTAGCATCTGCTTTTATTCAACAGTGCCCTTCCTTTCCAATTCCACCTCCTCTGCGAATATAAGTAAGTATAGTCTTAACAGGTTTGCAGTAACTCTCCCTGAAGCTCAGAGAAAGATAACTTTGATTTTTTGCTTCTACTGCATCCTCACCACAGTTTGGCAGGACTCTATGATCTTCATCTAACTCCAGAAGTCAAGTTAAAGAAACTGCCACCACCTGGAGGAGGTTACTTATGAAGGTGACGGGAAGGAATGTGTTAACTTACCAAAATATTGGCTCTTACTCTTTCTGCAAGAGTCAATCTAAATGATCTCCAATCATACTTTATGACCAAATATAATTTAATGGTTGTCATTTTACCATGTGCCTAGAAGAAAGGAAAATTCAGGGCTTTGGGATTAGCCAAAATGCTAGTAACAATTTTTTTCATATACAAGCTACAGAAAACATAATAATCAATATAATATAAGCAGATTAAACTCTAATGACCATAAAAAAGTTAACCCTTGCTATCTGAAGTGTTAACAGTCTCTTAAATTATCAAGAAAAAGAGATGTACACATCATTAAGTGAACTTTGACACATTCAGACTCATTTACCTATAATTTCAACCAAAACAGTAGCTAAATGTCATATAAACAAGCTTTGTGGTCAATGATGTGGATCCTCCATGTCATACTGAATTCCTCACAATAATTATTATGCCCAAACCCACTGTTGCAGTGACTCTGCCAAAGTACCTGCAATGGAATCACATCATCTTTGATTTTAAAAATCTTCCTGGCTGCATTTCTCTCAAGATAGATTGATTGAGTCATTAGTTTTCTCCCTGTAAATAGTACTCTTATCCATTGCTTTATGCAAATCCAAGCTGTAATAAATATGCTATTCTTTCTATTCCATCATTTTTATTTGCTATATGTAAAATAAGAAGTGGAAAGGAGGCTGAGGAAGTAATCAGGTTTCTAAAAGAAACCTAAACAATATTGTTTGATAACACTAAAATTCAAAGTCTGTAATTATATTTTCCACCTTTCTCATACTTTGGAGGCAATTAAAAATGCCATTACTTGATGTAAGGACAGTTTAGTACTCAAAATTATATCTTTGATTTTCAATACTTTTGCAGGGTCTTTTTCAGCAAATTTGTCAAATGTAATATTCCATTTGATATCTTCTCTGCGCCTTTTATGGGAATTGACTGTGGATCTAAATAAAATGAACACTTTGACATCTTTGATATTTTCTCTATCATGATATTGCTTATTGGTCCAAATAAGGTCCAATGGGAATTCCATCTTCTTTGTGGGTGCAGCCTCTTTTAACATAGTTTTAAAAAGTCTTTATTAGTAGATGCTCCAAGTCCATTCCAAGTCCAATTTAGAAAGGTTGCACCATCAAATGTTGTATTGATAAAGTTGCACTTGTGTTTATAATGTAGCACTTTTAACGTGATTGGTAACTGGAAAATAAGATTACATCAAAAAAGAATTTCATCATATTGAATCCTATTTTTCACAATATCAAAATATACTTAATTCTGATAATCTTATTCGGTATACTATGGGCTTCCTATATCAAAAGATGAAAGTAATATATCTATAAAACTATTGTAATGAAAACAGTTGCTTGACATTTAACCATTTTAAGAAGTAGCATATGAGGAAGAACTAATTGTAATCAAGGAAGAAATCTAACATGCACTGACAAAAATATTAAAAAACATGGTCCCAGGAATTGACAGAATACTAATTAACATGCTGTGATAAGCTGATGTAACACTGGAAGCACTCACTAATATCGGTAAAAAAAATCAGAAGACAGATGGCTTGTCATTCAGCTGAAACAAATCTATATTTATTTTTGTTTTGTTTTGTTTTGGGGGTATCACTGCCCTCTGGTGGTGGGAGTAGGAGGCCCAGCCTTGCTGCTGGATTTGAACCTCCAACCCAGTGGGCCACAGTCCCGTGCACAACCACTACGCCACCGGGGCTCAGCCCCAAATCTATATTTATACCCAATCCAAAGAAAGGTGGCCTGTCATAATGTGAAAATTATCATATACTATTGATAATATCACTCGCAAGTAAATTTTTGCTGCTGATGAGTCCAATGTAGTTGCAGTTGGACATCAGCAGAGAGATGCCAGAAATGCAAGCACAGACAAGGGCTTGGTATGAGAGGCATCGTGGTTGGTTAGATGGATCTTGACTGATGATCTTTCCTTGTGTTTTATGGACGATGTAAAGTCAGACTATATAGTTCGTACAATATGAATAGCATTGAGGAAAAATAGTAACTCCATAACACTTCATTATGTTCATGCAGAACCGGTACATAAACCAAGAGGCAGTCATCTAAACAGAAAAGGAAATAGTGCATGGTTTAAAATCGAGTGTATGTTAGAGTTGTATCATTTCATCATACTTCAAGCTGCATGATGAGAAAATAATTTCATAATCAAGACTATGTGAAGAAGAATAAAGCATTCCATTTGGATTGCAGGGAAATTTAATAGCAACTTTTGATGTACAGATGACACAGCCTGCTTGCTGAATGCCAAGAGGACTTGAAACACACTCTAATGGCGGTGAAAGATTGCAACTTTTATTATGAATACAACTAACTTTATTGAAAACCAAAAGCCTTATAAATGACCCAATATACAGCATCAGGATAAATGGAGAAAAGACTGCCAATTTAAGTGTGTTAGTCTGAGTAGGCTAGAGAAACAAAGTCAGAGACACTCTTGTGTATAAGACAGAGCTTCATATGCAAGAGCAGTTAAATATTGAGAAATCATGCCAGGTGAGCCCCGATCAAGTCCTTAAGTCTAATATTAGCCCACATCTCTGTCACCAATCTTTTAAGTCCTCTTCAGAAACAGGGAATGCATGCAATGATGCCGAATGCAGGAAGATCTTAGGCCAGTGCATGAGACGTCGTGGGGATCGAGCCAGCGGCAATGTAAGCAGCTCAGTGTTGGCACAAGTCCCCACACAGCTTCTCTGGCTCCAGAGGTCTCTCTCCACGTGTCTCCAGCGAGCTGTTTATCTCCTTAGTACCTCTTCCAAATGAGATCATCCAGTTCCTGATTGACATGTTAGACTCCACACCTTCACTCTGAATCCTTAAGTTGACCGTGATTATGTTATTTCCACAGCTGGAACTCTGGTTTTACTTGGTTCCATTAGCAATGCTAATGAAGCAGCAGTGGAGAAATAAAACACCGTGTTCCATTAGGCAAATCTACTGCGCAAGCCCTTTTTAAAGTGTTGAAGAGCAAATATGTCACTTTGAATACTAAATTGGAGGGGGTTCAAACCATGGTATTGTCAGTCCGCTTGCACATGTGGAAGGTGGGCAATGAATAAGGAAAACAGAAAAATAACCGGTGCATTTGAATGTTGGCAATGTTGAAGAACAGTGAAAGACCCATGCACTGCCAGAAGAACAAAGGGATCTTTTTTGGAGGGAGCACAGCACGAGTGCTCCTGAGAATCACAGATGACATGAGTTGGTCTCACTTATTTTGGACAGGGCATTAAGGGAGACCAGTCCTTGGAAAAGCACAGCATGCATATGAAAACAGAGGGCAAGTGAGAAAGATGTAATCCTCCCCCCAAAATGGATAGATACAATTACTGCCCCTGCTCCACTTACCCAGTGGGCCCAAACGGAAAGATCATGAGGATGGTTCAGGACCAGGCAGTGTTTCATTCTGTTGTACACAGGGACTTTGTGATTTAAATCCATTTCAATTCCAACTAACAACAGCTAGAACGTTAGACTGCTCTCGTGGTAGAGATATGCCTTGGTCCTTGCAAAGCCTGGTTTGTGATCTAAGTGAGTTTTATGAAAGTTAGAAGCAGTTTCAGGTCTTACAGTAAATGGACCACAAACCAGAGTGCGCGCATGGTTGGCGTGATGTGGCACAGCCTCACGGGGCTGTGTAGCCCAGCTTCATTGACCTGTGTAGGCATGAACATGTATCTCACCAACTAGAACAGGTAGAATAGGTTGCTGCCAGTTCTGAATGATCAGGCTTCTACTCTGATTCACCAGTCCTGGCTATTCTATTACTTAATGTATTATGAATATCACCTTTGCCTTTGTCAAAGTTATGCTGCACTTACTTTTTCAACATCTGAAATAAGAAAGATGGCCGTAGAGTGTCATGGAGGTGTTTTATATTACAGATTCTAATTTAGATCCCAACAGGCCTTCTGCCAAGTTCTTCTACCTGTTCTCGTTGGTACGATGCATTTTCATGCCTAAAGCAGAACCATCATGTCAACTCTCTGAAAAACATTAACATACTGTGAGAGCAGAAAGCATATTTCTTTGCACCATTATACAAAATTAATTCTGTGTGGTATATATACTAGGCACATTATATAGAATGATATTTATTGATTGATGTACACGAAAGCGTGAATCAAACATAGCTGGACATTGTTCATGGATTTGCTCTGATATATTTATTCAGAATCACATAATTTATTAGAGTAGCTGTAACAACAATAATCTTTTCAGTGAACTTATTCTAAAAGATAAATGCTTTAGTTCGGTTGTAATTTTTTGAATAGATAATTTAAGTTTCTTTTTCGTTTCATCTTTTTATCTGCAACTCAAATCAGAATAAGATCATGAATAACTGCTATACCTCCCACTTTCATATAAGATGATAAAGTATATACATGTACTAGAACAGAAGTAAAATTATTCTTTTCTCAGTTTAAGTATTTTTATTATTTATTTGTAATTTTAATTTTAGTGACATAATTTACAATATAAAATTTAATTATAATCTCTCATTGTAAATGTTTATTTGCTTTTAAACCTGTAGTGCTCTATATTTATTGCATGTCATGATATATGATTAGTTCAATCAAATGCCTGGTTTACTCTTAAACAAATTATTCAAGGTTTTTATTCAGCAACATAGAAACAAAGACATACTTCACTATTGTTTTACTGCTTGTTTTCTCATATAGACAAACTTATTAAAAAAGAGCCTAACATATAATACTGTGATGTAGTTTTTTTCTATTTTTATGTGATTTTGATAAATGTTATTATGCTTTATGATATATTTGTAGAATCCATAAAAAGGTTATCAATATGAACACATTAATATCTTCTAGAGTAACTTCAAATTGGTCTTTGTTAAAATCTTCTTCTATATTATGCTCTCTACTTTGGATTTTGACTATTATAATACAGTAGTTTGTTTTAGAGTGTACTCTCTTATAAGGACTAAAAAAGCCCTCTATCCATTCATTTTCTGAAAAATGTCTGCCTTTCTCTAATAATGTTATCACTCTTCTAACATAAATGTATGAACTATTTATATAGGTAGAGTGTTAGCATTGCTGTCTTTTACATGAACTGCTGTCTTCATTGCTTCATTAATACACAGACAGTACTGTACATATAGATTTCTATGGTTTAGCATGGAAAATGGGAACAAAGTCAAGGTAAAATATATAGAATTTTTATTCAATGATCTGGTTATATTTACAGTGAATCAAACTCCACATAATATCCACTTAATATGCCTTCAGCTATTATTAATATATATCTCTACTTAACAGTGACTTTATTTTTAATTACTTTTAAAAAATTTTAGCAGGGCTGAGCCCTGGTCGCATAGTGGTTGTGCGTGGGACTGTGGTCCACTGGGACAGAGGTTCAATTCCAGCAGTGGGGTTGGGCCTCCTACTCCCACCACTGGAGAGCAGTGATGCCCCAAAAAAAAAGTTATAAAAATTTTAGCAATCAGCTGAAGTAATACTTGTGGCAATACCATATCTATGTCTCTGACTGTGCTAAAATATCTTATTTAAAATTTATTCATTATTCTTAGTCAAGATTTTATATATGTCAAGGAACAAAGTTTGTGAGGCATACAAAGATGACTTATAGCAATCATTAAATCTGTCTGTGAAAGGGATCTTCCTTTTGACTTGACCTATGCTCCTTCAGCGTCTTTCATTCTCTATTAGCGACACCTGTACAGCAAGCGCATAGTACCTGCCAGGGGACTAAATGGCCTGTCACTGACAGTCCCATTTAATTTTTGTTATCTTGCTACTATGATCTTTAACAGATAGCTTTGAAGAAGAAATAAATTTCATGTTGACAAAAGTCAGTGCTTCATTTAAGAAATTGACAAAGTGTTAGTGGAAAGATCTTGAGGTTAATTGGCAGGAAAACAAACGTGTGGCATTATGTCAGGTTGTCAGGTAGCTGTGTTGTGCGAACTCTGAGCAAGTATCATCCTAAGGTGGTTGACCAAATCTGTCACTCTGTCTATGCAAGATAACACCCAGAAAATAGCAAGATAAATCTCCCCAAACATTATTGGAACACAAAGTCAGCATGGACTCCTAAAACTGAAAATCTGTCCTCCCCCCTCACACGACTTGATGTTAATTATTTAGCTACTCATTTCACCCTTGGGGAGCTACAGTTCAAAACAGAAGAATGAGTTTGAACAGCTCTAATAAGATTACTCATTGGTTTATAATCAAATTGTTACTTATATGTCAATTTTCTGAAAACTGAAATAATTATGAAATTTTAATTTCTGTCCAAAGTTTTAAACCTTCTATTTGAAGTTGAACAGATTATTTGCTATCTCTGTCATACAGTATTCTTCAACTATAATACCTCATGCTTTTTTTCTTCTAAATTTAATGCCCCATTTCTTTCACATTGTGAAATGTGGTTTAGTTACCATTACATGTAAACAAATAATGAAGTCCTTTTTTTAGACATTATGCAGGTTAAAATTTCTTTAACTCTTTAGTTACTTTGCAATACTGTACATGCTAATCTACTAATCTCTGAGTAGAGACTGTTAGACAATTTATGTAATGTTAGTAATCCAGTATTAATATACATTTCAGTATGTATGATATGTAGAGAGAATTTGTCCCATATATATTGAGAAGGTCATAGAAAAGATTGATTAAAAGACAATGAAAATTTTTATCATTATTTTGAATCCTCGTGTTTATGTGTGTATTTTAGCTGAATGCTGCATTTTTAACATTTTAAATTCATCTAAACAATTTTCCACACCTTGAACTCTATTTGTACATATATTCTATCATAGACTAAAAATGAATTTTATGGGTTTTAACTAATTGTTGGCAATACTTTCTTATTTACATATCTTGTTTTGAATTTTTTTTGGGGGGGGGCATCACTGCCTCTGGTGGTCGTGGGCGCCACCTAGCACTGCTCCTGAGAGCCGCTGCTGGACTCGGACCGCAAAGCCTGCGGGCCACAGTCCTGTGCTTAACCACTTAGGCCACCGGGGCTCAGCCCTTGCTTTCAATTTTTTTTTAGGAAAATAGTGATCTTGGGATAAACTATAATATGTTTGTCTTGGAATTTGGCATTTGAAAAGAATTCTCTTTGATTTTTAGTAATTTGAATTAGTTTTTATTCTTTACTTTTTCATATACAGAAGATACTATTCCATTGACTCTATGTTACTATGTGTGGAGTATAAAGTCAAAGAGCTTAGTGCTATCTTAATTGAAGAAATACTTACTTGCCAGAATATCTAAATATACATAGCACTGTTCTAGGCAGTGTATTAGACTTGTCCACCTTACATCAAATATATCAGGATATCATGTTACACTAAAACTATTCAGCATTCTTTCATTTTATGCTGGGTAATTATCTAATTTGCAAGAAGTATTTCTACAAGAATAAAACTTTAAAACTGAGTCTTTTTTTAATTTCCTATAACTTTGAGGTGTATGAAACTCATAATACACATATTAGCAGTAGTGTTAATAACCTCAGTGCTGAGTGTGTGTGCAGAGTGTGTCAGAAAGCAAAATGTATGATCCTTTGAAAGAAAGAAAGAAAGGATGTAGCACATAGTTTTCCGCTGTATGCTTTTCTTGCTTTAAGTCTGAATTTAAATATATTTGGAGGCATTGTTTGCAGACTGTGTGTATTTTCTTATAACTGCCCTTTGATTCATGAGAGTCCTGTTGTCATTGGGATATACATTGAACTATTGACAGTACAATCTGGCGTTCAACCTTGTAGCCTTTGTGAGAAAAATGAGGCTTTCTGATCCTTTAAATCACCAGTTCTCAACCTGTGGGTCATGACACCTTTTGGGATCAAACAACCCTTTCCCAGGGGTTGCCTGATTCAAAATAGTTGCAAAATTATAGTTATGAAGTAGCAACACCAATAATGTAATGGTTGGGGGAGTCTCCACAACATGCGGAACTGTCCTAAAGGGTTGTGGCATTAGGCACAACACATTGATAAGCACTCCTTTAAATATTTGGTGTCAGAAGCCCTATACAACAGTTCTATTCTATCCTATTACGTGTTTACAGCTTAGAATTTTCTTAATGGCAGTGGCTTTTGTTTTCTCTTCCTTTGTTTTGCAATGGGATTCATTGGCAAACAACACTTCTAGCTTCTCTTCATCATCTAGTCTCCACAATCATTGACATAGCTTGCTTCTGAAAGTGCATATTGCCATCATAATATTTTATCCTACACCCATATCATTTAGGATGGGCTGGGTTACCCATGCAATGAGAAAATCTGAGCTGTACAACCACACATTTATTTAATATTTTCACTTCTTGTCCACTGTGCGTCAGCTGAGCTCTTCTATTTAGAACCAAAGTGATAGGCAGTCTCTTCTCAAAAAAGAGAATGTTTCTGTGGAAAAGAAACCTTGGTGAAAGTTCCACTGGTGCTAAGGCTGACTCTCAGAAGTAGCACACATCATGTTGAAGAACACGTGACTGCCCAAGGCCAGGCAGGGCTGCGGCTGTGCACACGTCTAAGGAGTGAGGAAGCTCATTCTGGCATAGGAAGCTGTGTGAGAAAGATAAGAATATCTGAGGGTGGACACTTTCAAATGTCTCACCCTTCTTATAAAAGAAAACCCCCATTTATCCAATTCAAGAGTTTTCAGTGTTCAAGGGACAGAAACACCAGCTTGGATCACTCACTCCCTGTTGAGTAGGTCATGGGGGATGTATTTTAGCTTCCTGATGATTTTTTTTCTGTTTTTCAAAAGAAGAGTCCTTTTTACACTCAGTGAGTCTCTAATAATTTGAGATTTTATGTTATATAAATTATTAGAATGGAATGATGAGGTTGTGTGAAAGATGGCATCCTGAAAATGCATGAAGGTTATTTAGCAAATTTGAAAACAATATATTAGAATTGCAAGTCTGCCCTACCCATTCCTCATTTTAATTCTTCTTCCATAGCAGTCTGAACATGGATGGTGAACTTCCTCTGGTGATCAAGGAAGTCATGCTCTGTTAGGCAGTGACTTCAGATTTTAGATAGCAT
The DNA here is from genome assembly GCA_004026705.1 of Nesogale talazaci. NCBI lineage: Eukaryota > Metazoa > Chordata > Mammalia > Afrosoricida > Tenrecidae > Nesogale > Nesogale talazaci. The sequence continues at coordinate 247,490 of PVJH01000706.1, read as the reverse complement.
TTTTCTTACATGCTATCAATAGATAAAATCTGGGCTTTTCCATGTCAATTCAGATCTACAAACTAACAAATAAGAAATTCTATTGTATCTTTCCTTTAGTCTTTAAACTACTTGAAGTGAGATAATTTCTTTCTATAGTCTGTCTGCAAGCCTATGCCAAATTGCTATCTTTTTTTCTATTGCGTGATTTCACACTTCAACATTGTCTGATTCTATGTTTATTTTTACTTTTCCTCTTAAATTCTATTTTATACACCCTCCCGTTATATCCGACTCTGCCCAGAAATGGCGAATGATCCGTTGCAATGGAGGAACTCTCCCTCATGGCATCATTCGTCTGCTTTTCATTCGGAATCAGTTTGCTTGCATTCGTTCAGTTTTGCTTTCAAACGATTTCCCAAGCTGAATTATGTCAGTACATCCAACTATTTTAGTTGGTGAATTTTTAAGAAACAATTGGCATCTTATAATGTAATTTGCAATTACATTGAAATATTCTTAAACCCACTGTATGTTATACATGCCAATATGCAATGGTATATGCTATTTTGGAACGAGTATGTTTCATTCTGTGAAGAATACTTCATTCATAGTTTCAGTTTGATACATAGTCCAAATAATGAAATGAGAAAGCAGGCAAAGAGAAGGACAAAACAAAAAAAAAGGCAGAAGTAGTCGACAACATGCCTTTAGTTTCCTCTTTGATATTTTTCCCTTTCTTCCCTCATATCTTACATTCTGGTAAATTGCAGAGCTACATTTTTAAGTTCTCACCTGAAATTCAAGGCATTTATTATCAAAGAAGTCTCCTAGGAGAAACTACATCTGTTCAACAATCTTTCAAACAATGCTTTAAATTCTCAAAATTTTTGAATTATAAACCAACTTTAATAATAACATCTGAGGATATGAATATCCTTCCCAAGAGGGTGAAGGGTTGTAGAAGAATCTAGTTTCTTGGGTTTAAGAAATAAATTTTATAAAGGGAATTGCACTTGTCATTGTGTCTTTCCAAAATGCTTTTTGTCTCTTTTTCTGTAAATTCTACCTCATGCTCATTATAGAATCATGCACATATTTAAGAACAAACCATTATTAAATAAATATATTTTCTTTAGTGAATTAAATATCAGGGTACTATAGTAGTGTGTAACATGTCATATCTTTTTTTGGGGGGAAGCATCACTGCCCTGGTGGGAGTAGGAAATCCAGCCTTGTTCCTGGAGAGCTGCTGCTGGATTTGAACTGCCAACCCTGTGGGCCACAGTCCCACACACAACCACTACGCCACCAGGGCTTAGCCCACATGTCATATCTTATATCGGTAAAAAATATGAAACATAGTAATTTGGTTGGAAGAGCTGATATATAATGTCAAATACTCAAATGTCCCAGAAATCAGTGAAGATATGTTCTACAATAATTAATATCATTTGAGATGGGTTATAAAACTTAAAACCATTATAATTTTACTCACTATTCAAATAATTTTGAGCTGAAGTATAGTGAACCTGCTACTTTGTTCAGTATGTGATACTGTTTGCTGGATAATTGTCTCTTGTATTTAATTGCCCTCCTTCTCTCCTTTCTTTCATCCTTCTCTCCCTCCCTTCCTTGTCCTCTTCATTTTTCCTCCCTCTTTTCTCCTCTTCCTGCCTCCTCTCCCCTTTTTCTCTCCCCTCTTTCTCCCTCCCCTCCTCTCTTCTTCTTCTTCTTCTTCTTTTTTTTTCTCTCCCTCTCTCCCCTCTCCCTTTCTCTCTTTTTCCTGTCAGCTAATTGAGTAAACTCTATAGACTTCTAGAATTTGTGGTCTATGTAGATCTTTGCAAACATACCAGATTATTTAAGATTTATTCTAACAGTAAGCATTTTGTTAAAATCTATGTACCTTGAGCATGCAAGTCAACACTCATTCCCCCACTTTGGTAATATGATCTTACTTCAGAGCCAGACCTCTCAACACACAAACTCAGAGGAACTCGCTCTACCTCGGGAAGCCATCTCACTCCTACCAAAGGAGGAAGAAGAGAATCTGCACAGGCACTATCAAGAGATTTCTACCAGAGGGAATTGTAAAGGCTTATTGAAATAAGTGAGATGAACTTAAACCTGTGGCACTAAAAATAACTTTTAAAAAGAGGAAGTCAGGAAATATTTGTGATAAAGTAAAATCCCAGGATTATTCTCAACAGGATTAGCCCTCCAAGTGTAATGATTGACATATATATGTATATATATATATGTTATATGACAAATATATCCTCCATATTAGTCATATGTAGTCCCTAGTTTTCTTTATCATGAATATATAGATTTATTGAGAGCTAGTTATTGCTTTTGTTTGTGTGGAGGAGAAATTGCAAGGTGAAGTTTGCCTAAGGCACTTTTTAAGATTACTTGTCCTCTATTCATGGCATGATCTTTTCTTTTTTTTAATGAGTCTAAGTGGTCTCTAAGTAGAACAGAATCAGATATTGATTCTGAAATGCATGGTGCTGTTTTCTCTGGTAAAAAATTGCTGGTTTAATCATTTTTAGAACAGACACAAATAATTCAAGAATTCCAACTGATGAAATCACTCTGGGAACATGAAACAATAACCACCTAAAGTACTGGGACTCCTGGTTTTGTTTATTTCTGGCTTCTTTTTAATATCTCAACATCTGTTGCATGATTAAATCAAGAAACTGTTATCAAAACTGCTCTCTCTGGAACAGCAAACAAACTTTGAAATATTTTGCAGTAAAAATTTTGCACTACAAAAGAATGGAAAATTAGTATTGCAATTCCAAAGGCACATCAAAATTATTATAAACTCTGAAAAACTCCTGATTTCACAATGGAAGATCAGCTATTTGGTAGTTGGCAAACAATTCGACCACTTGATTTATAGTATCTAAGATCTAAACTGGCGATAAATGTATGAATGGTTGCTATTAGCAGAAGAAAGGGTGCCATTGATAAATGAGTGGAATAATAATGACTTTGATGAAATGAAATTTGCCTGTAAAGGAAAAATATCTGGTGTGGAAACTAAGGTTTGACGTCATATTAAGGAACAAGAGCAACATCTATTAACCTTAAATAGAGGGGATGGCATATATACATATTGGTTTCAAGAATCATACAGGAGACTTGTCAGAGTTGATATCAGAGCCCTAATGGGATTCAAGGCACCAAAATGTTGGCTTATTAAATCTTCCAGGCAACTGCCAATATCTTCTTAATATTAAATGTTGAGAACCATGAAGATATGCGAACACAAAAGTATTAGTGATATGTAGCCAAACACGTGAGATAAAGAATGACCAAGTAGAAATAACATGCTTTTAACAAATTCATTTTCCTGAACTTTAATTATGAACAGAGAAAAAGGCTTCGTCTGAGGTAAAAGCGTAATACAAAAAAGATTATTATTTATTTAGAAAAGCTGATAGGTATATTTTCAAACCAAAGATGTACAAAAAAAAGAAGAGAAGAATTTAAACTACAGATAAGAATGAGATTTATGAATCATATGTTTTAGGGTTATGAATAAACTTTGTTATAGGTATGTGGATAAATAGCTATATAAAGTAATGCTATATAAGTAAAGCATATTGGCATTTATGAAGTAAAGGATAGAAATATGCCATTTGCAAAATGTTTTCCAGAAGGAGGAATAAAAAATAATTTCTTTAATGAGGATATGTGAAAACTTTGCTCTAATGTAGAAGGACTAGAAAATTACTGGAATAGATTGTAGCTTCTCCACTAAAGGAATGTTCTGAAAATGTTCACTTGTAAAATAAAATGAGATAAAATATATAGGGAAAAAGTGTACATAGAATGCTAAGCAAGTGTTACTTTTAATTCTCTGTATATTACTGCCAAACATCCTTGTTTCTGTATATAGCTGAATTGGTATCCAAGATAAATTAGCATTCATTTGCCTGTATGAAATATATATTGGAGGTCTAGAAAATTCCAATTATGATTTCATATATGATACACATACTATACTGTTATATGATACATGTGCTCTTGGCTCTATTGGTTTTAAAGAACTAACCCTAAATAACAGCTTTTGTTTTGAATCATCTTAAGCATGAAAAGGAAATAGAAATAGTCTGTATGCCTAAAGTTCCAAGTAACCTTGTAAACATAGTTCAACATATTGTTTTTACCAAGGAAGTGATGGTAAAGCTATTCTGAATTATTTATGCTAGCCATCTGTTCCTTACTTATCCTATCTTCCAGAACAGACAAATCTCCTGGCCTTCAGACTATAGCTACTACTGCTTCTAGGTGAGCAGCTGTTTTCTTATCAAAAATCCATACCAAAACTGTTTATCCCAAATTGGTGAATTTCATTAGTGTCTCCTGGGCTTCAGCTGAATTAATCTAAACAGCATTCTCCTTAAAAACAGGTGCTTAAGTAGCCTATCCCAATTCGATCATTTTAACAATAGTACTTAAGAAAACAACAACAATAGCAACACATTTTCTGCTAAAAGAAAATAGTATGATTGCTTCATTTACCACGTGTTTTTTGGTTAGGAAGAACAATACACAGTTACCAACATATGGTTCTCTTAGGGTGCTGCCCTATATGCAGTGTGGTCCTTCTCTAAAATATATTATAATGTGTTTAAATATTAACCTTTTAGACTATATTTGAAAAGCTTTGCAGGTCACTCACTAGTGATCACTGTTGTCATAAATTCACATCACCTTGATGGCTCAAAACCATATTAGTGTATTATCTCACAGATCTAAGCATCTGACCAAAGGAATAATGCTAGAAATTGGTGTGTCAGTGGAAATCATGTTCTACCGTGATTCTGTGCCCTTTACAATAAAAGGGAGAAACCTACCCTGGCCTCTTCCATCTTCTGGCAGTTTCTAACATTCTTTGAAATGTGGTCAAATCCCTTCAGTCTCACTTCAATCGCTATGCCTGTGGTTACCTGTTTCCTCCTTTGTGCAATCTCCCTCTAGGAATCCCAGTGGCAGATGGGTTAAGCACAGGCTGTTCACTGAGAGATTGGTGGTTCAAGTCCTTACAGAGACTGTGGGAGTGATCTGTTTCCAAAAAGGCACAGCTGTCAAAAATCTCTGGACCAGTTCCAATTTGTACACTTGGGGTGGCAGCATGAGTTTCAGCAGCAACTATAAACAATAATCTCCTTAACATGTCAAGGACACTTGAGATGTCATTGAGGTCCCATCAGGATAATCCAGGTTAATCTCTTTATCTCAAAATCTTTAATTTAATGATACCTGCAAATACCCCTTTCCCCATAAAGGAATTTATATACTTACTTCTGAGGCTAGGATGTGGATAAATTTTACAGGGACATTTTTTACCTCACCGCAATCACAAAATACTAAATAATACTGAAAACTCTATAAATTCAGTGCTCAAAAACAATCTTGGTAACTCAGCCTCTTGAGTGAAAAATGTCATCTAAACTCTCATAACACTCTTTGAAGCAGTGTTCGTATATCTCTAAAAGATGAATTGCAGAAATCCCGCTTAGAGCTGACAGATTACCTCTTGTCTCTTAACAAGCATCCTTTTATACTGTTTCAATAACAGCCAGTGAAATCTCGCTTTTCTGCCTATTCTAATTTAAAGAGACCCTATGTGTGCTTGGTAAAAAGTAACACGGTGTTTGGAATGACTGGTTTTTCAGTTGTAGACTGCCACGTCTTTCTTCTCTGGACTCCACTCTTTCAATTAGCATCTGTGTTAGTCTGGGTAGACTAGAGGAACACATTCATAGACATGCATATAGATATAAGGAAAAGGTTTATATACAAAAGGAATGGAACACTGAGAAAGTATCCCAGCCCAATCCAGTTCAAGGTCTTAAGTCCGATATTAACCCATATGCCCGAAATCGGTCTATAAATTCTCCTTCCGACTCACGAAATCACAGGTTAGTGGGTGCAGAATCCTGGTGCTGGCAGGGGTCTCCACTTGGCTCCTCACGTCCAGGGCTCAGGTCCATCAACAGCATCCAGTGGTGGCAGAAGTAACTCAGCGCTGGGAGAGGTCTCCATGTGGCCACTCCAGCTTCAGAGGTCTGGCTCCATCAGGGCAATGCCTGGTGGCCTCTCCTCCGGTTCCTCCAGCTTCTCGGATGCTGCCATCTTGTCTTGTCCCTGATTCATTGTCTCTAAGACTAACTCCCAACAACTAGGGACATAGCTTCTCTTCTTTACAAAGGAAATATAGTGAGATTTCTCAGAAGTCTCAGGAGAAAACGATGCCCACATAGAGGCCTTATTGGTTACTCAAGGGCTCTCTCCAGATTAACATGCTAGACTCCACCCCTACATTTCAAACATAAAATTAACATAAGCACATGACTGCCACAGCATCCTATTTGCTAGTACCACTGAGGGACTCTTCAAAATACTTACATATATTCTCAGACATATAGATAGAGGAAGTTAAACCACTCCACTCTCCCTCCCCAAGGAGCAAATGACTTGAAGTAGGTAAGTTACAAAGAAATCTATAAAAAGGAGCCAAAGAGAAGATCATTCATTGGCTAGTCTTTTAAAAAAATATATTATTTAATCATTTTGGGGGGGCTCGTACATTGCTTATCACAATACATGCATACATATACCATGCCAAGCATCTCCTCTCACCTGCTCTTGTCATCATTCTCCAAATCTCTGCTTTTCCACTTGAGCCCTTGATATCAGCTTCTCATCCCTCCCCTCTCTCCCTGTTCCCCTCTGATCCCTGGCCCTCAAACAATTGTCTGAACTCTGACCTCCCATTATAACAAATACAGATGAATTTTAGATTATTCTATGGTCTCTGGAATGGCAGCTAAACATTTGTTTTGTAGGAAATAAACTAAGTACATAAAATCAAAGTAGTATGTATGTTATTAATTTATTTTGAAAATATAATAAGCCATCCCAATTTTCTTCTTCATATTGATTGTTTTCTTCATAGGAGGTTTAAATCACCTATGCTGTTCATAAATCAGAAAGCCTGACAAGTGTAAAAAAGGGTTATGGTTTTAAAATAATTTAAAATTTAAGAACACTAAAATGGAAGCATTTGAACTACACTGGAGTTATTCATCTTTTATACAAATGTGAATTTGTGCAATTAATGAAGTAGTAGAAGTAAAGAAGAATTTGCTTCAGCACAGGGCACAAATTTAAAGGCTCTAAGAATTCACCAAGTAAAAGTTTGAAAAATGATAAAATACAAAATGATAAATTACAAAATAAATGTAATGAATAGTTATTGTAATAGACATGTAATCTATTGGTCTTTTGCTGTCATAACAGCCTTTCTTTCACTTGCCCCAAATCCAATCTTTTTGTCGAACCTGAGTTCCATGACTGACTAGTTACTTAATTATCTCCTGGTGGTTTACTTTTACTTTTCTTATAGGACACTTAACTATTCATCCCATGAGTGTGCTACTGACATTCAACAATGCTAATACTGAGCTAGATAGTAAACTTTCACTGCATTGTGAATGTCTTCTCTTTGCTGATATGAATTGCTAATCTTCACTAGTAGATTGTAACAATCCTTTCAGACAACACCTTGCACATTGACTCAACACCCAGCACATTGATGCAGAGTGAACACTGTTTCCTTTTTGTAACTAAAGTTTAAGGAGTATTATTTTAATGTTCTTTATTTAGGGTATATCATTCATAGTGATTCCATACACTAATCAACAACACTTAAATTATTTTAAAAATGAGTGAAAGACTGATTCATTCTAAAACTGTATTTGAAATCAAACTTGAAGTATGGAAGATTGTTTTATTTTCCTTTTAAATCGCATTTAGCAATCTGCAGTTAAACCTTCACTCCCAAACACTGAGAAAAAACCTGCTGTGTCAGGCAGGGTTCTCTTGGGGAAATAAAAATCAGGACACTAGTAATCCTTTTCATATATTTATATATAAAGAAAGGTATATAAGATGAGAAAGAAACCGTTAACTATCTATAAAGCAGTACAAATTGCTCAGTGCCACTCACTTGCGTGAGGCAACTAGAAGACTGGCAGTCCTTCAAGTCTTGAGGGCCGCTGAGTAGTCCTCTGTAGAGCAATACAGGCTATCTGTTCACAGGCAGCAAACAGCAGAGTAGGTCGCCAACAGTCAGCCAGATGTCAGAGTCCAACAGTCCCCAGCTCAAGAGTTGTATATCCCAGAATCATGGCAAAGTAGGGCTTGAAGACACCTCAACTCATAGCAACACAGTCCATGATTAGGTGTCCCATGGGTAGTGTTGCTTGGAGGTCGAGGCACAGGACGAACAAGGCAGCTCTCTGGTCCAAAGATCCAAAAGCAAGAGAGAGGGCAGGACTCGCTGAACCCTTCCTATCTCTCCCCTTCAATTCATCCCGTGTGTTCATTGGCCTTGCCATCACAACAGACCCACCAATCTTCTGTGGCCATGTTGGCATAACAAACCTACCCATCATTCTTGCTTTAAACTGCTCCTTGTACATGTGGAATTGGATATGAAAAAGGAAGGTGTTTCAGAGTTCAAATTTTAGATTTGATCTAGAGAACATGATCATAACTCTTTAGAGGCAGATTCAAATATGAGTTTTGAACATCCTTTTATTAAGCATAGAATAGTTGAACAGGACAAAGAGAGTCATCTAGATGGGGGGAATTTTTAACATTTATAAAATACAAAAGCCAATTAAGTCTACTGAATTATAGGCATGGAGTTCAATCTATATCACAGAGAAAGATAAAAGTTACCACAACACCAGGATGCATAGCAGTTCAAGTTACCACTGTTGCTATGTGGGACTACTGAAGAGAGGAAAAACCATAATGGACATATATTATTCTGCAAAGCAAAAGGTTATAGGCTTTATTTCTTGGTATTGATTGTTTTGTTAGCTTATGATCAAGACATGACTTTCAATCCTAAGTATCTGAGTCAAAGAAAGTATGATCCCCATTTTTTCCTTTGAGGACACATATCAGTTTTACTATACAAAAAGACCCGAGATCTCAATAATAACATAAGTTGGAAATGTGTAAGTACTAAATAGGACAAAACAAAGTAAAGACAAAACACATCGACCAGATGAGGGAGCTAATTATCATGATTTTGTTATGGCATTCAAGGATTTTCAGAGACTCAAAATCTTTAAAAGGACACAAGAGAGTAAAATTAATTGTCACAGAAACATGATTGATGTCAGATCTATGCATCTCAATTACAAGAGGGACTACAGGAGCCAGAAAAGGATCCAAGATTGGGATACATATATTATGTTAGACAAATGAGTTTATAAAATTGGTTTAGGACCTTCTCACCCAGCATTCTGGTCTTGAATTCTGACCACATAACCCTCGCTTCCAACATCCAGGGAAGTCCCTAAGGATTCTGTAGCTCCTCCTGAGACTGACTAAAGGAGTGGAAGAAAATCCACTATCTGAAACACGCTGCCTGAGGCACAGCTTTACCAGCAGCTGGTTAAAATGGTATAAAAGGAGTCCAAGAAAACTGAGTTTGTGGATTGTTGTTAGGTGGCATCAAGTCGATCTGATACATATTGCCCCATATGCACAACAGAACAGAACACTGCACAGCCCTCTGCCAATCTCTCAATTTTTCTTATACCTGAATGCATTGATGCAATCACTGTATCAGTCCATCTCATAGAGGGATTGTCCCTCCTTCCTGCCCCTTCTCTTGACCAAGCCAGATGTCCTTCTCCAAAGAATGGTCTTTGCTGACAACATGTCCAGAATGGAGAGGAAATCTTGTCACCCTCACCTCTAAGGAACAAGCTGCCCACAGTCCTTCCAAAACAGATTTGTTTGTTCTTTTACTAATTCATGGAAGTTTGATTATTCTTCTGCATCACAAAGTCAAATGCACCCATTCGTCTTCAGTCTTCCTTATGCAGTGGCAACTTTTGCATGCATATGAGTCAATGGATGGTCAGACATACAGTGGTCCTCAAAGTAAATCCTTACCTTTCAATACTCTAAAGGGTATTTTTGCAGCAGATTGGACCAAATGCATCAACACATGCCTATATCTCTCGACTGCCTCTTTCATAAGCATTGGTTGTGGAGTCAAACAAGACAAATTCTTCAATAACTTTAACCGTTTCTCTCATTTTATCACGATGGTACTTATTGGTCTAGCAGTGAGGATTTTAATAGACTTTACATTACATTGTAATACATACTGAAGACAATGATCCTTGAGCCGACAAAGCAGTTCTGATCTGCACACCTAAGTTCAAGGGTTACTGACAACAGCAGCAAAATTTGAAAACTGGGATCTTCCAGCATAATTTTATCCAAGATCTTGTATTTTATAGGCATTCTTAATCCAAAAATGATATCGGTGTATTCTTTAAAAATGTTCTTACATTTGACAAGCTACCTTTATATTATGTAGTTTCCATGTTATGTATTAATATCTTAATTTAATAAAGTTGTCATTGAGAAGCTGCAAATATCAGGATTATAGTTTTCTGATTTTTCTTGATCAAATTAACAATCTTTCACAAAATAATTGCAATCATGTGTCGTTTGCTTTCTACCTTCCTTCTAAAACTCCTTCTTTATAGAAGGCTGTTGTCTACAATAAGTCCTAATTCCATTTTTGAGTCTTGACAAAAATTTCAAATGTCATATGACTTCTTTATTAAACCAACAATATTTCAAAAGATATAAAAACTCAAGTCTCTGGAACCAAGAAAATCTAAAATTGAAGGTTTTCATTTTAATAAGCAATATTGTGGGGTTTTTTAAGTTTACTTTACTTTATAATCAGCAAAGCTATTTGGCGTACCAAAAGCAAAAACAATCCTAAATTAATTGACATTCTAGAGAGAAAATTATTCTCCCACTGAAATTATGAAAATAATACTATTAATATAATATGACACATTGTCCAGGCATTTATTTTTTAAAACAAAAAATCCAGTTTTCCTAACCCAATTTAATCATGGAGTTATTAGTCCCTACAGATTAAATTTGTGGAAAATATCATTCACGTAAATGGATGAATGCTATGAGTTTTCCAACTATAAACTTAATGACATACTTTTGGCTGATGGCTTCAAGAACTAGTTATCCACTTATTGAAGAGATGTGGATTGCATGCTAGTATTTTGAACTCCTGACATAGTTCTGTGGCCATGGTGGAGAAGAATAGATATTCTACAAATGCATTTAAAATACTTATATATTTTCCCCAGATCATTATAATGGGAACTAATACAGATATCGTATCTTCCCATAGCCCAATCACATCAAGCAGTACGGTATAATTGCGTTCACAAGCTTTCAAAACTGCCTTCTTCCAGAAGTCATTGATTGTTCATCCTCCAATGGACCCCCTAGGAACACAGAATCTACTTGTTGCGTCTATAGTTCATTAATCCTGGGGTTCATATACTGAAAAACAAGAAAACATATAACAAAAGTTCAAGAGGATTACCTCCCCTGACAAAAAACATCTGAAGTAAATAAAAATATGATAAACAAAAGCAAAGAATAAAAGATAGCAAAAATGTTCAAATGCAGATCGGGCCCAATGTGTATGACCTTGGGGGGCGGAGGGGGGCGGATCAGAGTAGGTTTCTGTTCTAGTCAGGTTTATAATTTTGATCCCATATAGTCAGTTCTCCAGTGCACTTAGTCTGGTGCGAAGTTCCTTCCCTCCCTCTGTTGTTCGTAGAGGGCCTCACTAGAGGTCCATGTATCTTGGGTGTCCACTGTCAACCATAGACTTCTGCAAACCAGAATCTCACAATCTGGACTCTGTCATTGTTCCCTCCTTCAGTTTTGGATTATGTGATTTACAATCTTTCACTGGCCGATGCTGGTGTTCTTCTTCCATGTGGACTTAGTTTACATCTCATTTAAATGGTTCCTTGTTTGGAAACAAGCCTTTATGTCTCTATATGCTATTTTATCTGATAGTGGGCCACCAACTAATTTCTCCAGCACACTTTGCTATAGCACCCATATCTTCTCTGATCCCTTCTTGAGAGCAAGTACCACACAAGGCTGTGAAGTAGGACCTAATTGCTCTTAAATTGGACCTAGCATTTAGTGGAAAAACAAACCAATTCCTGGAATTGTTTTGGGGTTTCTTTAAGTCCGTCTTTGGCTTCCTTTAGAGACCTCCTTGTTAATTTATGGCAATAGGGTCTTATCAACATCTCCCAGGGTCATAAAGATCTCCCATTAATATTGTCCTAGATTAGCTCCTGGTAAAATAACTAGAATTTTCAATGTGTTTTTAAATGCTCTTCCTTTTTTTATTCACAAGGTATTTATGTTATAACCATCATGAGTTCCTCATTGAGTAGCTCAAGTATTTTTATATGCTTTCACAAGAACTCCTTCTATTATTTAGATTTGCTCATTCTAAGTTTAAAAGTGATATTATATAAATTCAGTATAGGGATGGCAGATCAGATTCAAGATAGTAAAAAATAAAAGGAAACAGTGGTGTCCCTCTTATTATTTATTTTGTGTCTTCAGAAGCTCTGTATTTAGAACCACTTAGAATTAGCTAAATTGATTCTTATGCCAGTTCAGCTAAATTGTGGGAAATGTAACATATATAAATAAAGTAAGATATTAGGGATTGCATTTGTTATTTAAAAATATGTTGACAATAGTAGATAAAGCATAATGTAAAAGTGTTTGGTTATACTAGTACCTATTTTTCCCACTGAGTTGATATTGAAAATACAATGATGATTTTAATAGGTGGAGAGAAGAAGGCAGCTTGACTGGGAATTGCAGGACATGAGGAAGCTGGCAGTGCCTCTCTTTTACATTTCTGTTGTCAATTTGTTTTGTTTTATTCTTGGCTTTATATTACACAGATTCTATGCAGGAACATCTGATAACAAATGAGAACAGGTAATAAAGACCTCCAAAACAGCCTATCAGGGGAAAGACTATTAAAGGGGCAGCAAAAATAATACCAATTAGATCACTATGGATTATCACACTATACCCAAACATTACAGAAAGCAGTACAGGCAACCTGACTCTAGGTCTTTAAGCAAAGGTCAAGTAGGATGAAAGGATTTAATGGGGTTAAACCAATTTTCCATCATCATAGTGTCATAAAAGTCTGATTAAAGAATTAGACTTCCATTCTAGTTGGGTAAGAGCCATACCTTTTCTCCCTGTAGCATCAGAGGAAGCCAAGCAGAAAGCCAGGACTTTTGTCACTAAGGAGGTTAACATGGCAAAAGCCCTCCAGGGTCAGTGTGTAAGTTGTAGTAATGAGTTCCATCCACTTCTTCCATGTAATGCTGCATAAAAAGATACTTAGTGAAGAAATGGTTCACCAAGCCTACAATGGATTTCTTTTTCATCATAGTCCATACGAGGACAAATATGTAGCCTAGTAATTCATTTCAGACTCACATTAGTACAGTAGGAATTGCAGTGGCATACCGGGTTACAAACCTGTTTGTTAACTGAAAATTCAGCACTCAGAAACCACCAGCCACGCTGCAAGAGAAAGATGAGGTGTTCTATTCCTATAAAGATTGACATTCACAGCAACCTACAGAGCAGTTCCACTCTCTTCTATAGAGACACTCTGTGTCAGAATTGAGTCAATGGTGGTACATTTGTTATTAGCTAGATTGTAGCCTTTTTCCTTGTTATGCTAGTGTCAGAGTTTACCTGTTAAATTGAAAAAAGATCCACTATCACCTAACATAATACCAAAAATGTTCAGTTTCCTCTTGAATGGACTTGCCCTGCAAATGACTAAGAAAATATCAACTATCAAAAGAAATAATCATCTGTATATTCAACATTGAGATGCTAGGTTTATCTATAAGACTTTTGAAGCAACTATCATAAAAATACAGTGATTAATTATGATACTTTAAAGTATTTTTGTATTTAATATTTTAGTGTTTTATTCATTTTTTCTTCAGCACAAGAAATAAAACCTATGAAAGGAGACTAAGTTGAAATTGTAGATTAGAAAAATATAGTAACTAGAACAAACCTTAGTTAAAGTAGGGTAGTCTCAGCAAAATATAGTTAAGAAAGAAAAACTAGAAGATAGTAGTTGCTCTTAGATGTCTTGGAGTTGACTTTGATACCTACCGATTCTATGTACTTATGTCATTATATGTGCTGTGTCATAACGGAGGTTCCTCTATCCTTTCCCAGTGAATGTCTCCTGATCACACATCCTAAGTATGTGAGAGGAAGCCTCGCTGTACTGGCTTATAAGGTGCATTCTAGCTGCACTTCCTCTAAAACAGATTAGTTTGTTCTTCTGGCATTCCGTGGTACTTTCAATATCCATGGTAGGTACATAATCTGGTGTCAGTCTGAGAGGATTAAGAGTGAAGGGGTGGTGTTTAGCCTGTCAATCAGGTGGCAGCTTGGCAAACTCATTTTGAAGTGCTATAGAAATGAAGAGCTCACTAAAGGTGAGACACATGCTCACTCTCTGTGAGACATTTCTGACCAGAAGCCACACGAAGTTACCCTGCTCTGGGAGCTGGAGAAGCCACGTAGGGACAACTGGTATCACTTAGATGCTTATAACACCACTTGAGCCACAAACCTTCCCACTCACTGACCTGTGATCTTCTTGCATTCTGTATCACTGCATGTGTTTCGTGAGTCTGAAGAGGACTTTATAGAATGGTATCAGACATCTGGGCAAATATTGGACTTATGGATTTGATATGGACTAGACTGGGATGTTTTCTCAATATTCAATTGCTCTTATATATAAAGTCCTTTCTTACACACATATGAATGTCTATGGATTTGGTTCTCTAGTCATCCCAGACTAGCAAAATATCCTGCACCAATTTCAAATGCATCAATTGTTTTCGTATGTATTGCCTAGCGTTCACATGCACCAGAGGAGTTGAAAATGTCATTCCTAATTGGAAGATAGTACAATAAAAAATTTACCCACGCTTTTCAGTAGAATGTGAATGCACTGGGGAACAAGCAAATAAAACAGAGTTTCAGAGATCGGTGACACTATAACAAAGCATTCAACTCCACAGGGTCAGTGAAAGAAGGAGGGACTAAAAATTGTGGAAGGAAATTCTAGCTGAAAGATAGAACTTTACAGGTTCAAAAAGGAAGCCCCAAAAGAAAAAGAGACTAAGATCTTCCAAGACAAACTTCTGAAAACAAAACAAAACAAAACCTTTTGAAAGCAGTAAGCAAAAACATCATCTCTCATCTCCAGGAGCAAACCAAAGTGACATTTCTCATCAGATACTATGGAGTATGGTTAATTTTAATATTTTGCTTGTGGAGACCCATTGAGACCATCATAAATGAAAGTGACTGTTACTAAGGAGATCACGAGAAGGTGTTCACACATTATCCAAAATGATTTAGCCACAGCTATATATATGGATTGATGAATGGACTTTCAAATTCACTGCACTGTTTGGTATTTATTTCCTATGTTCATACTATAGCATTTTGATGATTGTGAATTTTCAATAGAATTTGAAATCTGGAACAAATAAGTCTCAGCTGTGTTTTTCTTTTTTAAGATTGTTGCGATTACTCCTAACCCTAAGAATCCTCTTTTGTCATCATTGGAAGATCAGTCTTCCCATTTCTGGAGAAAAAAATGCTGTCAAATTTGTAAACAGGCTTTATTGAATCTCTAGATTACTGTTCACCATAATTACATTGTAGCAATATTAACTATTTCAATCCATGGACACAAATGTCTTTCCATTAAGTTAGGCATTATTTAATTTCCTTCAGCATACTTCTGTAATGTTTAGGATAAGTCTTTATCTCATTGATTCAATCTATCATTAGATATGATATTATTTTATATATTACTATAAATAGAACTGTGTGAATTTTAATTTTGGCTTCCACATTATAAGTATATAGAAACACAGTATAAACTTTGTATGTATATATCAGTTTTGTCAAATTTGGAAAATAACCCTATTATTTATTTGAATATTCATAGCAACCCATGTAACTTTTATAATGCACTTGCACTTATTCTACAGAATTCATGTTATTCCCTTATTACGCAGGTTCTGATAAATTAGCTTTTGTTCATTCTTTTGCTTTTCTTTCTGTTGTCTAACTATACTTTAAATGTTCCAATTTGCATGATTGCTGATATTTTTAATTTGCTTGCCCCACTACGCTCTGATACCTTCTAAGGGAAAAAAATGACCTGTTTTACTTATCAGCTGCAAATTTCTGTTTGACTCCTTTTGTTGGCATTTTCATTTTCTCTATACATTATTATTTATTTATTTTTTACTGTTTCCCTGGAATTTCTGTTTCTGAGGGAAATGTTTTCAGCTTGAGAAAGTTTCGCGCTGTGGTGTAGTGATTAGGTGCAGTTGAGCTGTAAGCTCGTGGGAGAGACTACATTATTTTTCTTATTGCTTTTATTTCTTTGCCTTGGCTTTCTTGAGCTGTTTGAGCATATTTAAAACAGTTATGCCTAACTCTTTGTTTAGCAAGTCCAATCTTTAGATTGTCTCAGAGATAGATGTTGTCATTTTTTTCTTTCTTAGGTCACCCTCTCCTTTCTACTTATGTCATTTGATTTTTTAAAGTGAAAAGTGAACATTTGAATATTGAAATATAGAAGCTTTAACATAGTCTCCCCTGTTTTTTTTACTTGCTTTTTGATTGCTGAAGATGGTAATTATAAATCTAGTTTTAACCTTTCTAAATTAATATATTCTAATAATATTATCTGTGGCTAGTCTTATCACTGAAGTTTCCTTTTCTTTATTCTTTAGAATATTTAGCTAATATTTTGACAGAAATTACCTTGAATATCAAAGACATCTTCAAGTTGACTTTTCCCCAAAAACTTTTTAATTGGGAGCTGATACAGATATCATATTTTATAGTTCAGTCATACCAAGAAGTCTTGTAAAATTGCTAACATAATCAAAACATTCTCTTTCTTCTTAAAATTCTTGATGTCATTCGCCCCTTACACCTCATCCTCCCGCAACTGTGCCTCCCAGGAACCCTTATTCTACTTGCAGTCTCTATAGACACATAAACCCCAAGTTTCATATACAGAAAAAACATGTAACAAAAATTAAAGTGAGCTAACCCAGATGGCAAAATACATCAGAACTAAATCCCAATATGAAGAAACAGAAGGGGAAAAGAAACAAAACAAATCAAAACAAACACTGCAAACCAGATCAGTCCCAACTGACAAGGCTATAACTGTTGAAGTCAAGTTAGCATTTTGATCTATGATGAGTCATACAGTCTTCTCTTCAATGTACTGTGTTCTATAGCCAGTTTATTCCTATCCTTCTAGTATACTGAGAGTGAAACCAATGAAGGTTTGTTTCCTATAAAGATATCACACTGTATCTTGCACTTGTCCATTGCCTTCTGCAAACCAGAATATCATAATTTGAGCTTTCATACTAGTTCCTTCTTTGATTTTGGATTATATATAATTTGCATCCCATTGGTCACAGATGGTGCTGTGCTTCTTCCACACAAACTTATTTGCCATCACAGTTATATGATGCTTGTTTGGGGAAAAAAAACAAACAACCTTTATGACCCAGATGCTATTTTACTGATAGCTGGGCACCATCTAATTTCTTCACCACACTACTAGAGCACCTATATATCTTCTGTGTTTTCTTCCTGAGCATGAGTATAGTGCAGGCTTATAAAGTAAGAACTGGGCTGAGCCCTATTGGCATAGTGGTTGAGTACGGAACTGCAGCCCACTGGGTTGGCAGTTCAAATCCATCAGCAGCTCTCCAGGAGCAAGGCTAGGCCACCTACTCCCACCAGAGGGCAGTGATGCCCCGCCCCCCCCCCAAATAAAGTAAGAATTAATTTTTCTTACTTCGGACCTAGGATTAAATGGGGGCCCAAAACTCATTGCTGGATATATGCTTTTAAGGAAAAAATTTGCCTCTGTCTCCCTTTAGAGACCTCCTTGCTTATTATTGGTAGAGTCTTATAGATTTTCTCCCAGGAGCATAAATATCTTCTGTTATTGTTTTTATTGATTAGTCCCAGGACATAATTTTCGAAACATAGTTGAAAGAGGCATATTGGGCCAAATTATTTTTTTCCAACAGACATGCACTTGTGTCCTCCCAGAAGTGCCTGATCGCTTTCCCCAGTCTTGACTTGATTTTCCCCTCACCATCCTTCTTTCCTCTGAGAGCGATATCTACCTATCTGGAGTGAGTGGGTGGACCTCATTATCACTTTGCATGACAGCCATTAGTGGTCAACAGCCCCTCCCCGCCCTTGGTAGATTGATCCCAGCAGCCATGTAGAGTTCTTCATCAAAGTGACCTTCAAGACACATACTTAGGAGAATGGTGTGTGGTTTTTTGGACAACAGAGAGGCTCTCTGCCAGGCTGCCTGGCCACTCTGGACAGCACACTGGATGCTTTGTAAGTCTGAGCTTTTGTCTACCCTATTGTTGGAATATTTCATTATCTAGTTTGTGTAGATCCTTCACTGTCTGACAACATTGGTTCAAACACACGTGTTTTGTTTTTGATATTACTATTAAAAAGTGGGCACTTGAAGCTACAGATTTCACTATTTTCATATTATGGACTTGAGTCCTGGTGAAATTATTAAGCAAACATTAGACTTCTAATTGGAAGGTCAGTCGTTCAAACCCAAGGCCAACAGCTCTGTGGGAGAAATATGAGGCACTCTGCTCCTGAGAAGGTTTGCAACCTCAGAAACCCTAGAAATGGTAATTATGTGTTGAAATCAACTTGATAATAGTTAATTTATTATTATTGTTATTATTAAAAGATCTAGAAGAAAGGTCTTAGCCCTAAACCATGTTTTTTAATATGTGCCTTCTATTTAAATAGCATAGCTATTATTCCAACTTTGAAATTTATTGACGAAACCCTTGGTGTTAGTTTTCTCAATGTTAGTAATTTAAAAAACTAATTCTAACTAACACTAACTGAGCAATTTTATTTATTAGCTCATTTAAACTTCACAAATTCTTTCAGTTGAGTATATAGTTACTTATGAGAATTTATGGTTTCTCTGGATTGCTCAGTGATACAAAAATAATTTCATCTATCCCATTTGTTTTCCTCATGGGATAGAGCTACTTGTTCTCATCTGAAAAAATAATAAAATTTATTTTATCTTCTTATGAGAGCCTAATGACTACAGACTAACTAGGTCACGTTATGTTATATCATGCCAGAAAAACTGGGTAGCTATCTCCTTAAGAATGTGCATTTTAAGAAGGGATGAGAGAGCTCTGGTCTGTGAAAGATGAGCTCTTGTGACTGACCGCTAGTGAGATTTTATTTACAAAACAAAGTATCAAAATTAAGATGTAGGCACTTGATTTCCAAAAAGCACTCTTAGATGAGAGGAACCTCTGCCTCTGCCCCGCCCCCTGCCCCCCAACCACCCTCTCTCTTGTAAGCACTGGCCAACTGGTGTTTGTTTACTTATTAATAAAGAGGAAAAAGAACACTTAATGATTCTCCTTACACCACCCAATGGTAAAGTCTAGCATATTGTAAAAAATATATACTTATTATTATTTGCTATGAGCTGCTTTTATTTTTGTTAGAGCCTGCATATTTGGTTTCCCTCATAGCAACCTTGGGTGTCAGAGAAGGAAACAAAACCCAGTCCAGCATCACCCTCACACTCATTGCGATGGTCAAGACCATTGTTTCAGAGTCTGTGACAATCCATCTCCTTGACGGTCATCTTTGTTTGCCCTGGATTTCTTTCTTACCAAATATGATATAATTTTCCAGGAAGTAGTCTCCTAGCAACACATCCAATGTATGTGAGATAAAGTCTTGCATTCTTCTCTCAAGGAACATTCTGGCTGTATTTCTTTCATGATAGACTTGTTTGTTCTTCTGGCTGTCCATACACTTTCAATATTCTTAGACAACATCATAATTCAGAGGTGGAAATTCTTTGATCTTCAATTTTGTCATCCAATGTACAGAACTCATACAATGTATGATGCAGTTAACACACAAGACATGAATTGGATCAGGCACCCTTCAATCCTTAATCATCTGCAACACTATCAAGAGATCTTTTCCCTTCACCACTTCTAAAAGATCCTGTGCAGCAGACATGCACAATGCAGCACCTTATTTAATTTCTTGATTGCTGACTCCATGAGCTATGATTCTACATACAAGCAAAATGAAATCCTTGGGAACTTTAATACATTATTAATTTTTCATGCTGCTCCCATCATTCATTAGTGAAGATTTTTTGTGTTCTTTACATGGAGTTATAATTCAGACTGAAGTCTTAAGTATTAGATCTTGATCACAAAATAATTCAAGTTCTCTTCATACTTTTAACAAAATAGCTTATGTCATTTGCATATCACAGATTGTTAATAAACCTTCCTCCAATCTGGATGTCAAGTTCTTGTTCACATACTTTAGATTACCAGATTATTTGTTCAGCATGTAATTTGAAGAATTATGGTGAAAAGAATTATTATGATACAATCCTATGGATACTTTCTGATTTTAAACCATTGTTTCTCAGTGGGAGATGGCATTCCCTGCCATGACACAGATGGGGGTGGGGAGCTTCAAATGCAAAATCAACATAGCCTATATACAAAGGTTTTTAACAGTGGAGTGGGGGTGGGGTGATGGTGGAGAGCACTGATTTTTTTCTGAAAAGAGTTGGTCAAATAATTTTTGAAATTATATTCTATCCATGCTGTATATGCATGTTCTATTCAAATGGTTACCTGTTACCTCATGTACAAGTTTCTCAGGAGAACAATAAGTAGTCCAGAAATCTCAATCTCTTCAATGTTAGACATAGTTTGTTATGATTCACACAATCAAATGCCTTCACATGGTCAATTAAAAAGCACATCATTTTCCCCTATTTTCTGCTTTTATCTAAGATCTATCTGCCATCAGACATCATATCCCTTGTTCCATATCCTCTTCTGAATACAGCTTGAATTTCTGGCATCTCCCTGTCAAGGTATTCCCACAACTATTGTTGAGTGATATTCAGTAAAATTTAATCATGTGATATAAATGGTATTGTTTGATAATCTCCGAATTAATTTATGCCACCTTTCTTTGTAATGGGCAAAACTATGATTCTCTCTTCATTCACTGGCTAGGTAGCTGTCTTTGAAATTTCTTGGTATAAACAAGTGAGTGTACCTAGTACTTCATTACCTTGTTGAACCATTTCAAGTGTTTTCTGCTGATTGGTGGAGAGTGGTTTTCAGCTAAGCACATCAGTTCAGTTAAGAGGAACTGAAGGAAATATTTAACTCCGATCCAGATAATTTTAGTTCACATCCAGCATAAGATTAATAATGATGGATGTTGTAAATTCAAAGACATTCCATTTCAAAAAACAGGACTCTGACTCACACGTATGTCTCACTACAACAAAATTGATTCACAAGGGCAAAACAAGGCTTGGTGATAGAACAGGGAGGAAAATCAAAATGCTGCTATTGATTAAGCCACTCTCTCAAAAGGAATTTTAAAGTACATCACTGTTAATGAGATTTTGATTCATAGTGACCCGATCGGCCAGAGCAGAACTGCTCCATAGAATTTCTCAGGCTGTGTTTGTAGAAGCACATCGTCTCATTTTTTTCCGAAAGAGTCGCTGATGGCTTTGAACCACCAGCCCTTCAATTGGTTAACAGCCCAACACTTATGCAACACCGGGCCTTTGATCTTGTAATAGAAAGGGGAGGAATATCATTAACAGGATCATAAACCAGCACTGGATATGTTTTTCCAAGTGTTTCTCCCAACAGATCCATGCTACAAGAAAGATGATTGACTTTATATATAAGCAAACTATATCTTGCTTTATCGAGAGATTCCTTAGAGAATTCTTAATTAGATGGATGAAAGTTTAAGATTGCTTTTTAGTCATTTAAAGCAAAGAAATAGATCATTAATAACTATTACTTTTTGTCAAGGGACAGGGGCTGGGTTTAGGAGTGTCAACAAAATGGAATGTTAGGACCTGAGTTGCCAAAGGTATACAAAGCAACCTGGGAATATTACATTTAAGTTTACAAACAGTTTCTGGGAATTTCCAATGTAATTATGTTTCCCTTATTATTTTGCCAGGGTGATAATTGTGTACCAGTAATTAACTTTCTGAGTGATTGTCAAGAAAGGTTATCCATACTAAGAGCAGAGAGACCCAGTGATCATGGCTTCTGTGACCAATGTTCTGGTCTCCACCCTGGCAAGTGTTTCTGTTTTAATAAAACAAACAGGTGCAAGAGTATGTGTTTTCTCTAGAAAGCTGCTAGCTAAATCAGTTCTTTCCATGGTTCTGAAATTAAAATGTAGCAAATCAGAACTTTGAAACATAATTGCTTCATTTTCAAGCTTAAATACATTATGTGCCTCCTGCTAGTATCACACCTGGCAAATCCACTTATTAAAGTTAGGTAGTGAAGAGTTTGCTGAGACAGTTTAAAAATTATGCTGACATTGTAATAAAAAAACTGAGAAAAGTGGGCATTATCTAATTTCACTGGTATCTGCTCAGTTTCATGTAGGCTGGTATTCTTCCCAAGCTGGTAACCAAATTTAATTCCTGGAAATATTTCAAGTAATTCTATCCCAAGTACAACCTACTGAATATAAATAGATTACCTCCCTAATAGTTCTACTTTTTTTCTTGACTTTTTATTATTTATGTATTATTAATCACATATTTACTCAATGGCATCAATAGTCCCTTCTTTAAATAGAGCTTTCTTTCATCCTACAGTGCTTGCCTATATAAAACCTTATGTAAGTTACACACAGAGGTTTTGACATATCTATGTTTGTATATATACATATACACATATTATATATATATATATATATATATATAATTCAATTTCTATCACTGTGCTCCCCAAACAATTAGAGGTACTCTGCTATTTATGGCTAGATGCCATCCAATCTGCTCTGGCCCAAGCAATCCTGTGCACAACAGCCTGCATGGAATCATCTTCGCCATTGTCCGTGTACTTGCGCCTATGGATGCGGCCGCTGTGCCAATTCATCTAATAGAGGACCGTCCATGTTACCAAACAGGATATCCTTCTCACGGACAAATCTGCTGACAATACATTCAAAGTATGTTAAATGAGGTCTTGCCATCCTTGTCTCCACGGAGCATTCTGGCCTTACTTCTTCCAATACAGGTTGGCTTGTCCTTTTAGCAGCCTATGGTAATTTCAGTATTCACAGACAGCAAATTCAAATGCATCTGTTTTTCTATTTTCTTTATTATTCATTGTCCCACTTTCACATGTATATGATGCAATGGGGGAATCCCATAGCTAGGGCCAGGCCCACTTTAGTCCTCAAAATGACATCCCTTCTCTTCAATACTCTACAGAGGTGAGGTGCAGCTGATTTACCTAGTCCAGTACCACATCTGGAACTCTTGATTGTGGTTTCTCTGAACATTGTTTTAGATCCAAGGAAGACAAAAAGCTTGACAGCATCAGCCTCTTCTCCCTTTATCATGAAATTACCGATTGGTCCAGTTTGAGATTTTTGGTCTTCTTTACATTGGGTTTTAATCCATACTGACAGTATTGTCAGGTGTTGTTAGCCTTACCCTCTAGCTTAGAGGATATGAAACCAATATTCATAATTTCTATATTAATATGTACCTTGTATCTTAGATATGTATTTCTGCTTTTCTTTGAAAAAACTTCCAAACTCACTTCCATCAAACCAATTGTGAGCATAGTAAGCCTGTAGTACATAATAGAACGTCTCTTTGCATTTCCAAGACTTTAGTCTTGATGGGAGAAGATCATCTCAGTCTTCCTCTGTGGGGCTGCACTGGGTTCCAACCCCTGATCTTGCAGTGAGCCACTCAATGTGTAGTCTGCTGGGACACTGCACACTAGAGATTGTGTGTCTCCTTTATTCCACTGATGCTACCATGATGATAAGTGAATGTTTTTTAAATTAGTTATTGAAATAGCTGGATGTTTTGAAAGTGTGGCATTGCAATTTGTTTTTAGCTTATTAGAGAAAAGCTAATTATTGGATAAATATCGTTAGAACATATTTGATTATAAAATAAATAATATGATTTGAATAGACAATAAAATAAATACATGGAAATATAAATTTACACTGTAAATATAATAAAATGCAAAGAATTGTGTTAGGCAGAATATTCTAGAGGAACAAAAGCACCAGCACCTACATATATGTGTGAAAAAACTTTACATGAAGGTAGTTACCCAGAGACTACAACTGAACTCCCTGAGTCTGAGGTTAGCTGGAGATATTCTCAGACCCATGACACTGCTGGCAGATGGAGCAGCCACATGCCAGGGCACCCCCAGCTCCCAGGGAAAGTAGCCATATCAGCTTCCCCCAGAGCCACCTACGGAATGCAATTATGCAAGAAGCTGAACAAGTGAACATGAGAGAGAGATGTTTCCAGTTTCTCACTTAAAAAAAGCCCATATCTCCAAACAAGCATCATCACACTGTACCCTGGTAAATAGGGTGGACTCCACCCCAACATCCACACAAGCACCATCAAGTTGACGAAATGATACAAGATTATGCATCCCATTTTCCGCATGGTGACAGGCCTATAATATTACATGTAAAATTCCTAGGGCAAGTATAATTCTAATTTTAAAGGACTGGGAGATTTTAAAAATATTGTCTAGGGTAGTAAAATAACCTCATGTTGCCTGAGGTTCATATTTAACAAGAAAGCCTGTTTAGGTCAGATGACACTTGTTTGCCTAATTTGTCATTAAATCAAATTCAGTCTTCTGAACTCTTTAGATTTTAATATTTCCAACAGATTAATTTTAGTACTAAAACTTACTATTTGTTTTCTTTTTGTCAGCTATTTAAATCAGAAGTTTTAATAGTCTTATTAAAATGATCTATTTAAGAACCCAGGGATATGCTTTTAAAGAAACCCTCAATGATTTGAGCCCTCAAGTCATTATAAAGATCACATAGGTTATTTTATGTCTGGAATTCACATCACTATGCAACGCTGTCATTTCTGACCATCACAAAATGAGACAGTAGTACATAAAAGGAGGGTGCTTTCTTAAGAATGACAGCATAGATAGTTAGCCTAGCTGTCAGTTGTTACATATCAGGGAAATGTGTCAGATCATATAACCCTCTGATAATTTTTTCATCTGCATTTGCTTCCACTATAGGACTGGGGAACTCAGGTAGCTGTTGGGGAGGATATTAGCACACCTCCTGGTGTGTGAGGATTACTAGCAAAGCCCGCCTAAGTCTAAAGAAAAGGAGAGACTTTGTTTGCTATTTTAAAAGGACAGAGTCTGAAAAATTGGGGGCCTCAGAGTTAGACTACCCAACTGCTTTTTGTCCTCAAACAGTAAAGTGTAAAAATGAGAAAACCCCAGGAGTATATATTTAGGAGAAGATCAGAATAAGGCGTGCCCTCTCTCTAAAATCTGGACAGCCTTAAAGTATGCAGTTCCTTTAACCTAAAAAGGGATTGCATCAATCAGTAATGTAGCAGATCTGAGAAGTATTTCTAAAAAGAACTGTGGACGTATGTACTGGTATACTGTCACAAAAGATAATTAAAAGAACTAACTCCCTGAAAGTAAAATCAGGGTATAATCAAAGACCATTCTTCAAGTTAAGGTGTCCTCACACTGGAGGTCGAAAAGGATTTCAGGGTTGTTACAAAGGACTATTGTCTCTCCTTCTTGTGCTTTATGAAGGCGGTGTTCACTATAGTTATTTGGTTCCCACACACCACATGTATTACTGTGAGGGACAAACCACTACTAATCTTTTAGATAAAGATTTGTGACGCAGGATTTTCACATCTATATTTAATTTACAGACAAACCCTATTTTTTGCAGGTTCTGCGTTTGACTTTGACAAAATATTGGGATATTTGATTCACATCTTTTGGGTGAGAGTGGAGTGTGTTCTATGTGCAGGAAGAAGAGAAAAATGGATTATCAACAGTGCAGACTAGCAGCCAGAAAAGTTCACTACATATTCCATTTGCTTTCTCTGTATTTCTAAGCCTTCTTACAACTTTAGAGGATGCAATAATTATGTTATATTAAGGATGCAGGCAGTGTGGGGGGGTATCAATATATGAATGGATGGGTGAGTGGAGGTAGATCGACATAGGTAAATAGATACCCTGTTTTATTTGTAATTGTGATAGTTATACAATCATCTGTCAAGTTGTGGATTGAGAGTGTAGGGATGGAGTCTAGCCTGTCAATCATGTCATAGTCAATGAGGCCACTGTGTGGGCAGAGTCTTCTCCTGAGAATTCTGGGAAATCCTGTTTTTCCTCCTTGGAGGCAGGAGCCTTCTTCCTCTCAGCTCACCCCCTTGCAGACCCAGGCTTACAAGACACAGGCTGACTCCCTGTGAGACATCCTAGAGGAGAAGTCATATGGATCTACCCTGATGCATCGAGAAACCTGCAACTGGAGAAGCCATGTAGCGTAGACACCCGTGCCAGCACTGAGATGCTTACGAGACCATTGGGTCCAAAGACTTCCTATCCACTAGCATGTGATTATCCTGCATTTGGCATCATTGCATGTGTTTCATGAGTCTAAAAAGGACTTTATAGATTGGTATCAGACGTGTGGGCTGATATTAGACTTATGGACTAAATCTGAACTGGGCTGGGACATTTTCTCGTATTATTTATAGTATATATAAACCTCTTTCCTAGACACATATGTATTTCTATGGATTTGTTTCTCTAGTCTACCTGAACTAACACAATAATTTATAATACAGAAAACAATAGTTTATTTGGAACAAATATATGATCACTTTTAAACCATCTTCAGCAATTAGATTTATGAAATTTTTTGTACAAGGTAGCCACAACATTTCTGTCTAAACCTAATATTTGTTTAAGTTCCTATAAAGATAAGCATTCCTTGAAACTGGGATAATAGTGTTTTAGGATGAGTTAAGGAATGCATTGTGAACCACTAAAATTCATTGGAACATAAAAATAAATGTATTTTCATTTAATTCTTTGTGTTTTGCCCCAGCAGCTAAAAGATGGTAGGTGTTTTTGAGTAATATATCTTTGGTAAATCACTATCATAATGCTTGCACAATATGAAGCATCATTTTATTGAACATTTATTTCGGAGTTTGAAATATTGGTTCTATTGTAGATCAATCCCTCTCATAGCAATTTTACTACCTTTGCAATTTGCTATTTCAATTTAATATTGCCAGTGGTGTTCGACCTGCTATTACTTTTATTGCTTAGATTACTATTGAAAATATTGTTGTGGAAAAGAAGTAATATTGCCATGATTTTATTATTAGGCCACTTTTCTTATATGCCATACCAGAACTCTACAAAAGCATCAGGCTTGCAGGTCACATGGCATCATTTATATCTTTTATGGCTGGCTCTCAGGGTTTTCCACTAAGAATAGCAATGGTGATTTCAGAGCTATGATCATAGGAGCTCGCCACTGCTACAGAGCTAATAAATAGGCTGCTTCAGCACTGACATTTGGTAGCTTGTTTCAGGAAAAAAGGGAAAGCCTAACTATCACAGCCTTGGTAATCACTTAGGAAAATGCAAGATTGTTAAAAGATGCAAATGACATTAGATATAAGATATATATTTATATGATTTTCTCAGTTATTATGTTTAGTAGATTTGAAAATTGAACCTTTGTTTCTTTGTCAAACAACTAGCAAGTCATCTGCTATTGATAAGCATATAAAATGTGACATTGCTTCATCATGATAGTGGTCCTGTTTGCTATTATATTATTATAATAATAGTTAATCTATATTATATGTATAGTCAAT
The DNA here is from genome assembly GCA_004026705.1 of Nesogale talazaci. Lineage (NCBI taxonomy): Eukaryota > Metazoa > Chordata > Mammalia > Afrosoricida > Tenrecidae > Nesogale > Nesogale talazaci. The sequence goes on along the minus strand of PVJH01000706.1, from coordinate 219,616 downwards.
GCATATGTATCTGCTACTTGATATCAAAATTTTAGAGTTCATATTCCTATGTTCATGCAAAATATTTATATGTGTATATATACATACATATGTATGGAAGATAATATATACACGCATGCATACTTTATGTATACACATTTTCTCTAAGAAAATATGCATACGTCATTTGTATGTGTTATATATAGAGACGTACAGAGTTCATTTTAAACTCCATATTAGTGAGTTATCTTGTTGAAAATAATTGTGGCAGTTTCATTTTAAATCGCAGCTCTCTGAGGTTCAGCAATGCTTATTCTGTAGATAATAATTCTATGTATACAGAAATATTATTGAACAGTAACTTTGAGTAATGAAAACGAGCACTATATATACATACATGCATGCACATATGTACATGCACCCACATGAATGAAATTCTTAAACCTTAAATTTATTCTCTGTATCCCTCTGATATGATATACAAAATGGAATTACTATTGCAGGGTGGAAATAATGCATATTTTTGATGACCAGGGAGATATCACTTATGACTTAGAGAAAACAAGTCACCACTCTGAACTGAATTTTCCTGTTATAAGAGGAAGACAATAAAACTCAGGGTGACAATGGCATAGATGCTACAGCTGACCTCTTTTGGCCTCCATAGGGCATCGAATCCAATTCCTCGCTAGCCCAAGATGATTGGCATAGGCGGAGGCCAGCTAGAACTGCACCCTCCATCTTTGGTTGAGCCTGTTCCTCTGACAGCAAACACTCCAATTTCCTGCTGGCTTTGATAATCCTTTTCAATAGCTATGGACAACTTATGGACAATACTCATGATTAAGGAGCTTATTGAAGAAGTAAACAGGATTCTACTACTCAGTATCAAAAAAATAGAGACAGGATACTGTCATTCCACAGCACCTCCTCTTTTCACTCAGCCAGGCATCACTCTGAACCTTAGGCCCCACCCCCACCCCCAGGCCACGAGCTCCCTTGGCCTCTATTTCTGTGGTCTAAGAAGTTTGTTTGCTCCGTGGCCTCTCTTCCTCATGGCTGCAGCAGGGTGACGGCTTTGCTCTTTCTGTCTCCGTCTCCACGTGCTCACCTCTGGGCCTGTGAGACCTCAGCCTCTTTAAGCAAGGAACTCATACGTGCTTTCTTGGTGGTTCTTCTTTCTTAGCCTCACAGAACCATCTGAGATGGATCTCATAAGCCCATAGGAATGGCAACCACTAATCCCTCTATCTGTGTCACGTGTACTCTATTTGCATGATCCCACCAAATTTTTCAGTGAGAGTTACAAAGACATGATAGAAGAGCCATAGTTAAAAAAATCATTTCACCATTTTGAGCTACTCTTATTTACATTAGAAGCCCAATGAGTATAGTAATTGATGTAAAGTATTATAGAGTGTAACTTTTAGAATGCATTGCAAAGAAAAATAAACAGTTCTGTATATTATTCTTTGTAGTAAAGATTGTCAAAGTGTAGTCAGGAAAACCTAAGTGCTCCCTAAGATAGAATAAACAGTTCGCAATACAGATCTCTTGTAATCATACTTCTTTTCCATTGAAATCAAGGCTCGTAAAATTTCAACTGGATGCGAGGGGTTCAGAAATTTTCCCTGATATTTTAATAGCCAATATGCCATAAGGGGGAAAAGTGAATGAATAAGTATTATTCCTTTAATGTCATGTTCTTTTGATCATTGTCTGAACATACATTAGCAAGTGAAAAGTGACTTTTATTACTCATAAAAAGAAGAGGATTACATACAATGGATGGACAGAATCTTATGACACAAAAGTTGACTGGGAAGAGATGGAAAATTGCTTGCATTGTGTGATGCTTCATACTTGAGACACTCAAAAAGGGATAGTCATAAGACAGGCTAGTTCCCTTTAGCTTGTCATGTTAGACACAGAGAACTCTCCCATGCATACCCTCTGCTAAGCAACTTGAGTTCTTGACTGAAGTGGGGTCTATCTTCTGCTGGTGAACATAACAAGGTAGGCCTTTTTAAGTGGGCTAAATGTGCACAATACATGTACTTCCAATGAACACCATAGCTGAGGAATTGTTGCGATCTTTTCCTTGGCTTTTTTTAATACCTCAATGTTCATATGACTAGAATTTCTGTGATCCAATACAGGAAGCACAGTGTGTTTTTCCAGTCTGTCTACAATACCAGTGGAGAGATCAGACCTTGTTCAAAAAGTCTAAGACTGTTTCACTGATCCTGCTAATATTGACATGAATCATGAGTTTCAGAGAGGAGGATTCAGTGGTTGATCTCTGAAGCCAAAAGATGTTAGCAAGGCGAACATGTTAGCATGACTGCCATCCTCTTGAAGGACTGCCTCCTCCATGATAATGTGTAAAAAGCAAGGAATTCAGAAGAAGTTTAGAGAATCCTTATGGTTTCTCTTATGCCAGGTATTAGCTAGGATGTAAAAAATGCTATTCTTTAACTAAATGTGTATACATATATTTAAATGAGCATAATTTTGTTCAAATTTATATTTCAAGGGGCTACTATTGCTATTTTAAATTAATTAATAAGCATATATTTGACTTCTTATATAATATTTTACATGAGTAAAAATTGGGGGGGTCTGAATTATTACTATAAGCTTAAAAGAATTCTAGAGATAAATTTGAGACTCCTTGTTTTAACGGTTTCTAATCCTAATTATTTCTTTGCTATATTCCGCTATGAGAGTCTTAGAGACAGGAGGTGGTAGGGAGGGTGCTCTTTCAAGGGTTTTAGGAGATGAAGAAGAAAGTGTGTCCATATCTGTAGGCTCTTCTCTCATGGTTACCAAATGGCTGCCCCTGCTTCTACTCTGCCTTTCACTCAGGAGGAAAGAGGTGAGGTTGAGAATGAACGAGGGTCCATCCCACCATCTGATAGTGAAACTTTACCAGTTGTCCTGTCATGGATTTCTATGTGTCCCCTCAGGCAGAATGTCACCACACAGGGTAGCGATATCTGCAATCCCCTTCATTTGGAAGCACAGCTGTCCATAGTAAATCAGTGTTCTGTTAGAAAGGCTAAAAGAAGACTCGATGAGGATAGAAATGACCCACAACTCTCTTCCTTCTTCACAGGAAAGCATACAGAAAAATAAAACTATTGAAAACATTTTAAAAATATTTTTATAATGTTTAATTGTGAATTTGATGAAGGTTTACCAATCAGATGAGTTTTACCTTCAGCAACATATACCTGTGTTTCACATCATGGATTGCAATCCCTGCAGTGTACTAAGATGCTCCTCTTCCTCCACGTGCTCTCTGTTTCCATTCTTCCTTCTTAACCCCAGGAACTTCATTTGACCTTTTGGACTCAAATTGTTTTATTCTAGTTGGTACTGATATCACCTACTGTTATTATTCCCTCTATTGGGCTGAAACTGGAGCCAGGAAGTGAGTTGGTATCTAGAGAGTGGGGGCGAATAGGGCATAATCTCTCGGGTTCCACTAGTCTCAACACGAGTAATCCTGGCTTATTTAATGGTTATGAGTTTTGTTCTGCAGTTTTCTCCTGCTCTAGCAAGACCTACTGTCACTAGCTCTTATAGAGCAATTGATTCCCCAAAATGGAATTTTCTTCAATACACACACACACACACACACACCTTATCACTTTCAAAGTACTCTCCATTATGCTTAATACATTTGGCAAATCTATAATTCCCTTCTTGGAAACATTTTTCAAACATATCTATTTGGATGGTTTTTCCCATCCCCTGATCTATACCATCAAATCATTGCCCTATCATGTCCCTCTTCATTTGCAGAAACAAAAGGAAAATTGCACTGGAGTGAGGCCAGGTTAGTCAGGTGCATAGGGCAAGAAAGTCCTGCTGGTTTTGCCAAATATAGGACAGTTGGATGGCTGCATGAACAGGCACATTGCCTTGGTGGCAAAGCCCACCCCCCCCACCCCCACCCCAACCCTGTCTGCTACAAATCCGGCCTTTTTTTGTCTCACACAGTTATGCACTCTTTCCAGAATGTATAATTAGAAATCTTACTTCAAAAAAGCAAAAGATCATCTCATAGATCTTTGATTTCACTGGGTGAGCTTTTTTAGGTGAGGTGACAGTGCCATCTTACACTGGCTTGACTGACGTTCACTTTCAAAGCCTAAGAATAGCACCATGTCTCATCACCATGAGTCACTGCCTTGGTCCCTTCAGAGCTGTTCTTACAAAGCACGACATATTTGTATTTGATGTTCTTTTTCTTGAAGCCAAGACTTTTCTAATTTCCAAATCTTCTAAGTTTGCTGAAACAAATTCCAGGAGAGTCAAGATAATTTCCCCCATCTCTCCAATGGTCTGCCATTTGTCTTCAAGCACGAATGCACTGATTTTGTGGACATTTTCTTCCATTAGGAAGTTGAGGGAAGTCCAGAGTGAAGTTTGTTATCCATTGACATCTCACCTTTTTTGAAATGAAAATAACTTTTACTCTTGCGGTTTTTCTTCCAAAGCATTGCCCTTTCAAGCTGTGTCCAACATCACCACAGTTCTGTGGCATTTTCCTGAGCAGGAAGCAAAATTTCAGTTACACACAGTTCTTTTAAATCGGCCATCACAAAAAAGTAGGTCTAGCCAAACTGCTTTTTTGGAAAAAACAATCACTGTGACCACGAGACTCTTCCGAAGGTACTCCACTGGGTGTACTAACTCAGATTGAGCTGCTTGATGCATGTCTCACAGGATGAATACACACTTTGAAAACTATAAGCAGCAGAGCTTTTCTTTCTGGATTTTGGGAGGTTGGGGTGGTACCCTTTCGTACATTAATATGCAGAATCCTTTAGCCATAAATCATGGATATGGTTGGAAAACCCTGAGCCCTGAGAGATTTATGAAGTTCTTTGCCTTTTGATCCTCTCAAGTATGAGTTGAGAGGTCTAAGGAGGATGCCTGTGGGAGTGGGAGTTTGGAGAAGGATTTGAAGGTTGCAGTGTATGCATAAGCAGTTATTTCTATGGAAGCTGCTTATCTGGGGATGCTATCGTGTAACTGCTTTAGGGTAGATTATTGTTGACAGTCAAATGTCTGATACCAAGACCTAATAATGACTGATTTCATTTTCATGTGAGTGTCTTGAGACACTCTTGCATGAGTGTCTCCCACAGGCAAACTCTAATAAGGTCTATCCATAGAAGAGCATTTCAGGAAAGCAGATCAGTTTAGACTGGTAAAGGGTGCTGTGTCAGTCTGGGTAGACTAGAGAAACAAATGCATAGACATGCATATGGATATAAGGGTATGGTTTATAAACAAGAAGAATAGAACATTAAGAAAATATACCAACCCAGTCCAGTTCAAAGACATAAATCCGATATTAGCTCATATGCCCAATACCAGTCTATAACATCTCCTTCTCACTCACGAAGTCACAGGCCAGTGGGTGCAGAATCCCAGCACTGGCAGGGGTCTTCCCATAGCTCCTCGCTTCCAGCGCTTAGGGTCCATCAACAGCATCCATTGGTGGTTGAGGCAACTCAGTGCTGGCAGGGATCTCCATGTGACTTCACCAGCTTCAGAGGTCTGGTCCCATCATGGTAAGCTGTGGCAGCCATGTGCTTATGTTAATTTTATGATTGAAATGTAGAGGCGGAGTCTAGCCTGTTAATCTGGAGATAGCCATTGAGTAGCCAATGAGACATCTATGTGGGCATGGCTTTCTCCTGAGACTTCTAGGAAATCTCGCGATATTTCCCTCATGAAGATGAGAAGCTATCTTCCCCAGTTGTTGGGAGTTAGTCTGAGAGACAATGAATCATGGAATAGACAAGATGGCACCTCCAAGAAGCTGGAAGAGCCGGCGGAGAGACCACATGGCTTTGCCCTGATGGAGCCAGACCTCTGAGGCTGGAGTGGCCACATGGAGACCTCTGCCAGCAATGAGTTGCTTCTGCTTTTGATGGACCCTTAGCCCTGGAATGGAGGAGCCACGTGGAGACCCCCACCAGCACCAGGATTCTGCACCCACTGACCTGTGGCTTTGTGAGTCAGAAGGAGACTTCATAGAGTGATTTTGGGCACATGGGTTAATATCGTACTTATGATTTTGAACTGGACTGGGCTCAATGTCCTGTTCCTCTTGTATATAAACCTTTTCCTTGTATCTATATGCATGTCTATGAAATTTGTCCCTCTATTTTACCCCAACTAATCCATAAGGCCATGTGGCTTCTCCTCCAACTCCTTAAACTCCTCGTATGTTGCCATCTTGTCTCGTCCATAATTCATTGTCTTTGAGACTAACTCCCAATACCTGGAGAGATAGCTTCTCATCTCCATGAGGGCAATATCACAATATTTCCCAGAAGTCTCAGGAGAAAGCCACGCTCACACGGAGGCCTCAGTGGCTACTCAATGGCTTTCTCCAGATTAGCGATAGGGATAGACTCCACCCCTACATTTCAATCATGAAATTAACATAAGCACATGGCTGCCACAGGTGCCATGTTTATAGTAAGCTATTTAGCACAAGTGATAGCATATGCCCACCATTCATTTGTCTTATTAAAGGTGCTTGTGTGTTGTTATGTTGCTGTGAATTTTGGCAGTGAAATTTAATACATGTTTCAGGGAGGAAAAAAAGAGAAGAAAAGAAAAATCTGATGTGAAATATTTGCAATGAAATTGTTCCTTAAATAATTTAGGACGGCTTGATCTCAAATATGTAGGACATAGAAGGAAAGACTATGTTTTGGAACTGGCTACTTATTAGTAGAGTGTCAGAAAAGAAGAAGAAAATCCTTGATGAGGTGGATTAGCTTGGGTGCCCCAACAGGGGACTGCAACCTAAGCATTGTGAAGATGCTCCAATTGCAGGCAGGGTTCCATTCTGCTGTACATAAGGTTACCTACTATGAGCAAGATCTAACTTGTATTCATCAAATAACAACAAAGGTGTCTAAATTATACACACCTACCACTATTTGTCATATTATAATTTGACCTGAGTGGAATAAGCAAAAACAATTATAATCATTCTTTTTTTGTTTGTTTGTGGGGCATCAATGCCCTCTGGTGGTAGGAGTAGGAGGCCCAGCCTTGCTGATAGATTTGAACCTCCAACCCAGTGGGCCGCAGTCCTGTGCACAACCACTATGCTACTGGGGTTCAGCCCCTATAATCATTCTATATTGTTTTAATTCAAACAATCTCATTATCCTGGCAATAGTAAGTAGTAGGAAAAAATTAGTTGGGGAGAAAAAAAACAAAGACTTTTTTTGTTTCAATTTAATAAAGAGAAAGTAGTATACTAAAAGAGAGACCTCAAATAAGCGCACTCTCCATTATGTTCCCCTAATGATATAAACGCCTAAGGAAAAGAAACAAGTTAATTGAAAAATAAGCCAATTAAATAACTTTCAGCTTTGTTTTCAATCTGGATTCTTTTTTTTTCATCTTGATTTTTAAGACATAGAAATACAGCAAACAATTGTTTCTCGGCTTCCTTTTATCTTACAGATCCCCTGTGGGTTCACATTTTAAATGACTAAACTTAAATTCTAACCCTGCAAATGAGATGCTGTCTATACATTTGCATTCAAGCTCACCCCGTTCTTTCTGGTTGTTGTTAATTACTTGAAAGAAATCTATATAATTTCTATTGTGTGCAATTTGCTTGTTAGACTTTGAGGAAGTGAAAGGAAGAAAATACAGCATTGCTATGATGCTCAGAGACAAACACAATTTCTTCCCCCTTAGGGTTTTTTTCTCTTTAGTTTATTATTTTCCTCTTACAGCTGGTTCTGTGCAATGACCCCATCTTTTCAAATTAATTCAAAGCACATCCCAGTAAAATCAGTACTATTGCAATTATGAGATCAGATGTGATCATGGCTGTGAAGGGTAGCCAAAGAAAAGCCCTTTTTAGATACAAAGAATAGAGTTTTCTTTTCTACTAGTCCTCTAAAATGTGTGCTTCTTAAGGTAGGGGCCCTAGTTTTTTTCTGGGCTCTCATGTAAAGCAATGACAGTTTGAATAATTTCCTGATCCTTGAAAAATACCACCCATAATATTTGAATTGTAATAATGTTCAAGAAATTATTCCCAGAATTTAATGTAGTAATCCAAGCAAAATGCACATCACAGTGCACAAAGCAACACTGAATAGAGTATGAAAAGAATAGATCACGTACCTTTATTGCTAATTATGTGAAATGCATTACATTGAATTCTAATTATCTCACTTATTCTACATGTAGAGACTAGATAAAGCATTATTATTAGAGCTATAATTATTATTATTGCTTTTACTAGCACATTTATTGGCACAAAATAAGCATTCAATAAATATTTGTTAAGCTCTTGTTGATCTGTAGACTATAATTACCCTGGAGAGCTCAACTAGCTGGGTCAGCCAGCCATCTATGACTACTAGTAGAATCTGACTGCAGCAGGAAAATGCATTTATTTAAAGACATTGGCTAGTTCATAGAATCTGAGGACAGACTTGAGAATTTGGCTCAGAGGCTGTGTCCAAAATAATCCCAGGTCACACAGCAGGAGCAAATCCTTGAGGACACAAAAGAGTGTGTGATTCGCCAGGTGACACATCTGACCTTGGGTACCGTACACTGACATCATCATTATCCAGACTGTCACTGCAGATTTCATTGATGCAGCTTTCAGGGACTGTGCATTTTTTTAAGGGGAACAGAAGGCTTAGAGGGCAAATGCAAACATGCTTTCAGAAATTTCACCCAATTGTCAGACTCCTCCATTATTAGCAGTACCTTTATCAGAAATCCTCTTGAACCGCTAGGAAATGGGTCATGTCCTAGAATATTTTCTGTAATAGATTGCCATATGTTTTCCATATATTGGTATTAGCATAATGATGGTAATAAAATAAATAAAACTGTGATAAAATGATCTAGGGCTCTGGAAAGGTTATCTGAGACAGAAATTAAACTCAACAATAGCACCTATATATTTAGCACTCATGCCAGGCACATTAAAGAAACTGCTTCCAGAATGCTCTGTTTAAGTTGACAGAGAAAACCTTTTTATCAGGTAAGAATCTCTAAACCCACCATCAGGAGCCAGTCCACATTAAATCTACTATATCTGAAAGAACAATTTAATGAGAGTTTCTCTGTGATAAAATACAGCCAAAATGATGACATGAAATGTGAGTACTACTTGACAATGTTCAAGATTTGGGTGAATCCCAAATGTATTCAATTTTCCAGGATATGAAATGCAATCGACATTACTTTGGGTGTGTGTTTTGTTGTGTTTTAGTTTGGTTTTGAGTTCCTTCATTTTTCCATTCTTCTTATTATTATTACTATTTTAGGTAGAAAGGAACTATTCCTCTCTGTTCTTCCTAATGTATGTCATTGTAGTAGATTAAGGAGTCAATGTGCTTCTATTCTAATTTTTAAAACAGCTATAGGAAAGTAACCTTGGGATAAAGAGTCCCACTGATTCTAATCTGAGGTGGATTCAATGATGCTGGTATTTTTTTCACCAATGCATTTAATATTCTTTTCTCCAGTTGGCAAATATGTAATTCTTTTTGATCTTTGGTAAATGAGCCCTTTTTACAAGTCTTTGTATACATTCCTCGTGCTCAGCACCCTCAAGCAGGTGCTTCCTCACTTTGACTCTATAGGGCAATCTAGAACAAGCACCTTTGGCTTTCTGAGATTATAAATCTTTACAGGAGAAGAAGATCTAGTGTTTCTCCGGAGGATTGATTGGTGGATTGGAAGGATAAAGTGGCTAAAATATGATTAAAAAAATGGGGTCCAGATTTTACAATTAGCAGCCCAAAGCATAGCACACTCTGTCACCAGCGCATCTCTGGCAAGTCACAGCACTCTCAGTATCATTTACCAGGGCAATAATTCAAATGAAGCAATTATTCTTCAGTCTGCCTTCTTCCCTCATCATCTGCAGGTATATGAGGCTATTGATGATAAGGCAGCAAACCATAGTGCTCAAGTACACTTTCCTTTCCTTAACACCTTTAAGAAATCTCAGGCAGCACATTGGTTCAATTCAAACTGTATGTGCTGCTATTTCCATGGATCTAAGTAAAATGAAATTCTTCACTACTTGGGTGTTTTCTCTATTACATTTGTCACAATGTTGTCTATTGGCCTAGCTTTGAGGATTTGGGACTTTCATTGCAAAGAATGGAAGCTACAATGAAGGCTTCAATCTTTGGTTTTCATCAAGTGTGTCGAAACTTCCCATCCGTTATCAAATGTGGTTACATCATCTACATATTCCTTCTGGTCTTCCTCTAATCTTGATCCTACCTTATTCTTCATGAAGCCCAATTTCTCAGATTATGTGTTCAGTATAAGTCAGAATCAATATACACAGGTCAATATATTTCTGGTATTCTTTGCTTTTGTTATTGTTGTATCAACAATTATATCCTTTATTCAATATTCTCTTCTGGACACAGCTTGAATTTCTGGTAGCTCTCTATAAATGTATGGGTACACTGTTAGTCAAATAATTTTCAATAAAATCTTACTTGCCTATGAAATAACGACACTGATAATCGCATTCTGAAACTTCGTCCTTCACTATAATTAGTGCTAATATAGGCCTCTGACAATTAATTGCTAAGGTAGTTGTCTTAAAAATTTATTGGCATACATTAGAAAATGCTTATATTTCTTCATCAACTTGTTGAAACATTTCAATTGGCATTTCATAAATTTCTGGATCCTTTTTATCGGCTAATGCTATCAGTGCAACTTGTCCATAATCCTTCAATACTTCTGGTTCTTGTTCATATACTACACCTTGAAATGGCTAAATTAAGCAACTAGTTCTTTGATGTAGAGTGACTGTATTTTTCCAACTTCTTTTGATGCCTTCTGCATTATTTAATATTTTGTTCATAGAATCTTTCAAATTGAGGCTTAATGCTTTTCTTTACTTCTTTCTGTTTCAGATCATCTAAGTGGGTGCTTCCTTTTTGTGTTTCTAACTCTAGGTCTTGGCACATTTTGTTATATTGTTTTACTTGATCTTCTTAAGATACTTTTTTTTTTGAATTTCTGGTAGCTCTCTATAAATGTGTGGATACACTGTTAGTCAAATAATTTTCAATAAAATCTTACTTGCCTATGAAATTAACGACACTGATAATCGCATTCTGAAACTTCATTCTTCACTATAATTATTGCTAATATAGTGCCTCTGGTGGTCGTGGGCGCTATCCAGTGCCGCTCCTGAGAGCCGTCGCTGGATTTGAACCTCCAAGCCCGCGGACCACAGTCCCGCACTCAACCACTTATGCCACCGGGGCTCAGCCCAAGATACCTTTTTAAACATCCTGCTCAACTCTTTCACTTCATTATTTCCTCCATGTAAGCTAGTTACTCAACAAGTGAAAGCAAATTTCGACATACACTTTTACCTTTTTATTTTTGTAATGACCTCTTTTTTTCATGTATAATTTCTGGATGTCATCCCACTGTTTGTGTGGTTTTCTGTCATTAATATTCAGTGTGTCAAAAATCTTCTTCGAATGTTCTTGAAGTCCAGTGGCATATATTTTAAGTCATATGTTGGCTCTCATGGGCTCATTTAAATTTACTTCAAGTTCAGTCTGTACTTACATATAAGTAATGATTGGTCTGTTAGAGAGTCATCTTGTGGCCTCGCTTTGGTTGGGCAAACATGCAGCTACTCCACTCCATGGTATCGTCTCTTGGATGCAGTCAATTCAGTTCTTTTGCATTCTATCAGTGAGTTGATTTGTATAGTAACAATTTATTTTCTGTAAAATGTGTGTGCCATGCTGAAATAATTGGTCTTACATTCTTCTATCATGTAATATCCAGTTTGTTTCTGTTACGCAGGCCAATTTTCTTACTATTATTATTTACTTTGCTTTAATTTTTGAATTCCACACCAGTAAATAGCCATGCTTCATTCAAATTTTCACACTAAAGATCATAGTAAAATTCTTAAATTTTCAACATTTGCTTTTATTTTTGATGCATACATTTGAATAATTGTTGTATTAATTGAACTTCCATGTAGGCATATAAATTATCTTATCACAGGCTTGTTTAAATGATGTTTGTGAAAATGAATGGAACACCTTTTCTATTGAATTTGTCATTTCCAACATAATAAACCATTTGATTGTCTTAGTCAAAATGACCAGTACCAGTCCATCTCAGCTCACAAAATGCCTAAGATATAGAGTTTTAATGCGGTTCATTTCTTCCTTGATGGCTTACAATTTTTCGAGGTTCATACTTTGCATATTTCATGTTCTGTTAATGGATATTGCCCTCTTTCTCTCCATTTCTTTTTTTTTAAATAAACCATTTCATTGGGGGCTCATACAACTCCTATCATGATCAATAAATACGTCAACTTTATGTAAATCACATTTGCACATTTATTATCATCATCATTCTCAAAACACCCTCCTTCTACCTATTCCCCTGGTACCAGCTCCCCATATTCCTCTCCCCCATCACGGTCCCAAAAGGTTTTCTTCTCTAACTGTATTTTGTGTATCTTCCCATTGGAGGGACTCATCTTCCAACTCTGTACCTGACAATGTTTTGATGCTACTAAAAACATGTTCAGTGGCAAATGTCTCAGAAGGGAACAGATTGTTCTTTATTCATTGTCTCTTCTTAGTCATGAACCTTATGTATATCCAACTATATCCTAGTTGACCTTGCCTATATTCAAAATATTGGTGATATAGTTTGCAGAATCACAGCAACGTACAACTCCCCATGATATAACAAAATGTAAGATACATGACAAAGTGACAGACAAAAATTATTTTAATTACTTACAAATTCCTTAGTTTTATAATTTTGCCTACAGCTATATATCAGTACATTTTTTCTGATTATTAATATATTTTACATTTGTTTATTCTCATTTTGAGCTATTCTCCAGCAGAAAATACAGGTCCTTGAGTCTTTGCTCCATCCATGCCATTAAGGTTGACTCTGTCTTTAGGAGGCAGCTGTTCCAGTAGCACTTTGAGTGCCCTTCAAACCGAAAAGTTCATCTTGAAGCACTATTTCTGACAATATTCCTCTGATAGTCATGAGGTTCTCTGTGCTCACTGTCTCAATAATGGACTGTTATCTCCTAATTCCTACATATTCACACTCTGGAAACTCCACCGAAGCCTGTTCACCCTAGGTGACCTTGCTTGTATTTAAAATGGCAAGGGATTTTTTCCAGTACCACACCTCCCAGTGAGTCACCTCAGCAGACACACTGACAGAAGAATGGTGGAGAGAACCCCTAGATCTATGCTTTGTCCTGTTTAGCTAATTCCCTTCTCCCATAGAGCTGCCCTCTGCTTCCGAGTTTCCATATCGCCCAACCAGTGTTCTTTTTAACATAATAAATCTGACAAGAATCTATAATCTATCTTAAGATCAAAGTTTGTTTTGAAGGTTAACAGTTTATAGAAATAAAATATTCCATTAGGATGGTCTTTGAAACCCTCAGAAATATGTTATTATTATTATTATTATTATTATTATTATTATTATTGCAATATATTGGAAAATGACACACAGGAGTTTGAAATCTTTAAATATTCCTTTTCATTAATAGCTCTAAATTTACCCTGTTTCGTGCACTTCATTCCTTCCTAAGTAAGCAGATAAGTCCCCAAAACCCTACCTAAAAAATATCTCATTTTATGATCATAGTTAGTGATTCCACTGCTAGAGTGCCATACTAAATACTGCATGACTTTACTAAGCATTTCATCTTATACATTCTAGGAAGACAACTTCATACTCTTCCCACTGTCTGAGGTGGGTAATTACAGCAAACACTCGGAATCTGGGTTTCTGCCAGTACTGATAGCAGTCCAGGTAAATTTTGCTAGTAGGTAAACCTGTGACTGATGATCACAATGATTATTATTGTTAAAATTCCCTGACATTTATCCCCCATTGCTGGTGTAAATAGCATCCAGCCACAAAAGATTGATTCTATATAAGTGGATAATCCAGGTATTGCAATAAGAAATTAGGCTATATTAGCCCAATATCCCTCTCTCAATGCAGTTTTAAAAAATTAGTGCCAGTGGCTAATCAAAGACAATATTAACAGAAGTATGTTATGCCCCAAGGAGATGATTGATAAAATTTATTACCGTAAATTAACAAGAAGGTTTTGAAATGTAGCCAAAGGCAGATTTAAAAAATTAAAATCATAGATACAACAGTGGGTTCTCAGTTTGCACTGAATCTTAGTTTCAATGTAAGAATAATTAATCTTTACATCATGGCCCTGCTCTATACTTGCTGTCAGGAAGGGCGCACTGAAGAAACATGTGCTATACCAAAGTGTAGTGAAGAAATTAGAGGGTGCCCAGCTCTCAGGTAAAATAAAGTGTCTTAAAATCTTGTCTCAAAAGAAGCAGCCGTCTAAGTGAGATGTCAACCAAGTCCACAAGGAAAAAGCCCACCCTCATCAGTGACCAAAGAATTTCAAATCATATCATACAAAATTGAAGGAGAGATTACTCTCAAACTTGCAAAGTGAGAATCCAGTTTGCAGAAGACAACAGATGACAGGGGAGCATGAGATACATTTGCAGCATACACATAGGGGATAAACTTCTGGTTATTTCCCTCTGTTTGTAATTAGAGGGATAGGAGGAAATCAGTTACTAGAGTGCATTGGAGACATGACCATAGATGATCCAAAGAATAAACCTGATTTGAATGGTTAAAACCTTGTCAGTTGCAAGTTAGGCCTGATCAGGTTTTCAAGATTTTCAATATGCTTTGTTTTTTGTTGTTGTTGTTCCTATTAGTGTTTATCTCAGATGCACTGTGTTATTGGTGGTTACTGTACAGTCACTCAAGAGGAGATATACACCTCAGTCCTTGGCTATGTGTGAGAAAGAATTCACATCAAGCATGTTTTGTGATCCAAATGAGTTTTCTGAAGGCTAAAAGAAGTTTCAGGTTCACACGCACAGACAAGGTCCCTCACCCCTGCCTGCCTGCTGGGAATCTGCCCCAGAAAAGACACAATTGGCTTCAGGCTCCTGCCTTTTCAGGCTTTTGGTCAGGAGGCATGGTTGATGACTCTGGTCAACCCTATTGACTGCATTGAATTCACCTGGGCTAAATGAGCCAACACAGGTGCAGCTCTTCTGGTTGGAAACCTGCACCTCTGTGCATGCATATTGGCTGCTCCCTCTCCCTAGGCTAAATTACCTAGCAGTGACCCTCTTGGATTTTTGCTATGTTTCTCTTTTTGTCAGGATAGGAAACCCAGGATTGATGAATCTATTAGGACAGCAAGTAGAATAAGGATTTCTAAGTGTACAGTAGAGGTGAGGCAGGGTGCTGGGCGGGAGGATATAAAAGGGAGCTGTCGTCAAGGAGTTCTGGAAGTAAAAGCATATTTGGAAACTGACTGTGGTAACAATTGTACAATAATGCTTGATATGTCTGAACCATGGGATGATATGATATCTCTATTCACTCTGAAAAATGGTTTTGAAAAAAAAAAACCAGGATGAACAAAACAGGATGAAAAGTGTTGAAATGAGATTAAAGAAAAAGTAAAGGAATGGCAGTACGTAGAAGACTGGCAATATGCTATACGTTTGTACCAACAATTTTACATGAAACTGACTACTTCCAATGAACACAGCATGGATGCTGTACTGTGATTATTGTAATTACTATTTTGTGGGAAATTTTATTTTGGCACAAAATACAATTAAATATCAATTTACAAAATGTAGCCTACCCTGCACCTGCTAGAACACAAGACAAGCAAACCCTGGGCATTTCCAGCCTCTATAATAAGAAATAAAATTCTGCTTAAGAGAATTTTAAAGCATTTGAAGGGAATCCATAAGTAGGAAAGTGCTGTGAAGATACAATAAGGTTAACAAAAACTTTTGGGTGATAATGTATTTATGTGACTAAAGATTCTCTCTGCATTCTGCATATAGAACTTCTCCAACATTAGTTTACCTGAAGAATTCTTGGAATGATTAATTGAGCTAACATTTAAAGTACTTAACAAAGCACCTGTCTAAAATGAGAACACATATGTTAGGGGGACAAGGAAAATGAGAACTCGGGATCACGGGTTTCAAATTTAGCTGATTAGGCAGCAAGTGTTGACTACAGATTATATGAGGGCAAAAGACAAATAACAGCAAAAACACCAGCAAACCAAACAAACAAAGATAACCAGACTAGTCTGACTGGTTAAATAAGATAGATTTTCATGGAGAAATAACTGTAGTCCAGAGAGGTATCTGGGCTGTAGCTGTCAATAATTTGTCATCAAGACATCTATTATTTATCTGATAATTGTCACCTCACCTAATTTTCTTTGGCTCTACGTAATTTAATGGCATCATACATTTCCTTCTAGATTATCTTTTGTTTCAGTTATGTTTTGCTAATCTATTTCTGAGTATAAATTACTTTCTAAATAGACAATGTTCAATATCATTGTCACTGTTTTTTTGTTTCTATTTTTTTACCAACAATGCAGATCAACATGCACAATTTATACATCTTTAATGAATAGGTACATTCAGCTTACTATCTAATAACTAGTGGCACAGTGACATTAGCATGCATCCCCTAAGTTCAGCATCACTAATCTACCAGCCTAAGGCTGTCTGCCCCTTTAAGGTTTTGAAGCCTAGGAAAGTCACAAGTTCAGTTCTGCTCGGCCCTGTAGTGTTCCTGCTCAGTGTGTATGAAGCAGTATCCACTCGACTTCATTGAATTTGGTTGGATTGGAACCACCTGGTCACCACATTTAT
Organism: Nesogale talazaci; assembly: GCA_004026705.1. NCBI lineage: Eukaryota > Metazoa > Chordata > Mammalia > Afrosoricida > Tenrecidae > Nesogale > Nesogale talazaci. The sequence continues at coordinate 202,805 of PVJH01000706.1, read as the reverse complement.
GTTGCCTCTGTGATTTTAACATGGCTGATTTGCTTTCCTCTGAAATATATTCATTTCAAAAATTGTTTATTATTTGAAAGAAAAAAAAATGTTTCTCACATAGCTCCAAAAGTATGACAAGACAATCTTGGGTGGGGGGTAAGGGAGGACGTCATCTAATGATTACGAATGGAGCACCTCCTGAGCTGTTGAGTAAATATTGGATTGCTGTGCTAACAGCAGGATCCACTCCAGCCCCCGGTCACTACTAAACAGGAGAAGCGTCAGTCTGTCCGCTTCCACTCAGATTTACAGACTCAGAAACCTGCCCTGCGGTCACTGTGCTTCAGAATCACCTCCGTGACGGTGGCCCGGTTCAGGGTCGGAATTATTATATGGGGCTCTTAAAACTTGTGTGGGGGTAAAATCAGGATTAAAAATCATGTGGGGCTTTTTAATTGACTTTTTGAAGCTACCTTGTATACTTTCTCTTTGGAGTTATACAAATCATTTGATGTGCAATATTTCTGAATTCATCATTCATATTTTATTTATATTTTCTATATCTGAATTTTACAAAAGACCAAAAGTAAAAGAAAATTGATTCATAGGAATATATATGGCAATTCTTTTAACTTCTAAGTAAAACAGATTTCAGCGTTATATTTTTCAGATAATAAAGTTGTTATTGAGCATTTGAAAACATTGCATGAGATTAGCTAGTCTTTTTTTTTACTGGATCATTTTATTGGGGGCTCATACAACTCCTATCAGAATCCATACAAACATCAATTGTATGCAGACCGACCACATTCACACACCTATTGCCATCATCACTCTCAAAACATCCTACCTCCCTCTAGGCCCCCAGTGTCAGCTCCCTATATTGCCCTTCCTCCCCCACTTCCCCTTGAACCCTTAGTAATTTGCAAATTGTTATTTTTATACTGTACACTGTCCAATGTGTCTCAACACTTGCTTCCCTGTTGTTCGTGTCTCAGAGAGGAGGCTACGTACAAATTCCTGAAGTTGGTTCTCCCTTTCTATTCCTCCATCCCTCCACCCTCCTGGTATTACCACTCCTATTACTAGTCTTGCTGGATCATCTATCCTAAATTTCCCATGTTTCCAACTTCACTGTACATATCTTGGTCTAGCTGGATTTATGTGGTAGAATTGAGGTCATGATAGTGGATGGGAGGCAGCATTTGGAAACTAGAGGAAGGTTGCATATTTCATTACTACTACCCTGTATCTTAACTGGCTCATCTCCTCCTTGTAACCCTTCTTCAAGAAGATGTCACCTCACCTATTGATGACCTTTGGGTCCCAATCTGTACTCCCCTTCATTCATAATAATATAATTTTAGCTCATTGAAGCCTGACACCAGATCCCTTCACCACCTCATGGTCACACACGCTAGTGTGCTTATTTCGTGTGGGCTTTATTGCTTCTGAGCTGAATGACCACTTGTTTACTCAAGTCTTTAAGACCCCAAATGCTATATCTTTTGGTAGCCGGGCACCATCAGCTTTCTTCACCATATTAGCTTATGCACACATTTGTCCTCAGCAATCATACCAGGAAAGTGAGCACACAATGCTATGTTTTTAGTTCTTGAAGCCTGATATCTAATCAGTTTGACACCTCGTGATCCCAAAAGCAAGTGTGCTTCTTACATATGGGCTTTGTTGCTTCTGAGCTAGATGGCTGCTTGTTTACTTTCAAGCTTTTAAGACTCCAGATGCTACATCCTTTGATAGCTGGGCACCTTCAGCTTTCTTCACCATCTTTGCTTATGCACACATTAGTCTTCAGTGATCGTGTCAGGAAGGTGAGCATCTTGGAATGCCAATTTTATAGAACAAAGTGTTCAAGCTTGTCATTTTTTAATGACAGATTTATTCATACTGTTGTCATAGATTGAAACAGCTGTATGCTTTCTGCACAACAGGTGTTCAATAAATGTTTTGGGTGAATGTCAGTAGTGACTTTTAATGACTTAATAATGAAGCAATTATTCAAATGCCATGTTAAAACTATTTCTTATAAAGTACATACTGACAGTTTTCAGGTGAATTTCACTACTATATATGTATATATAGTATACAAGTACTTAAAGAAATGCAATCCATTTAAAATGTTCTTTAGCTTGAATAAAGTTTACAGATTTAGCAAGCTTTCCACAGTATTGTAGAAAATAAATAAAATATGCATACTCATAAAACAATAAAGTCGTATCAAAAGTGTTCTAGTGCAGGATGGCAGTTAAATGAATTGTTAGTTTTCAAAGCAGTGGCATCTGCTCTGTGCATAATTCAAGGGGTGCTTTCCAATTCTCTTGCCTCGGCAACTGTATTCAAAGGAAAACATTTCTCAAAAGAGACATATGGAACAAGATAGAATGTATGATATTATCAAATTAAAATTTTAGAATTCACATATTAGTTATAAACTGCTTACTTAAAATATATTTGAAGCCTATTAGGTAGGTATGTAATCTAAAATATTTTCCCATGTTTCTTTGATAAAAGTAAAAAGAAATCTTATCATCTTTGGTCTCATCTTTGCTTCTTATTCTGGTCAATTTCTGTATGTACTCAATATCAAGGACATTAAGTATTCTCTATTTAAATGTTCTAGTGATAACTAACAGCTCCAATATACTTGAATGTAACTTACTGTGAATTATTAAAATGTTTTGTTTAAAAATTTTATGAAATTATTTGGTCCTAAATTTTAAAGTAGGTTTAATTAATTTTGAAATATGCTTAGTATATACATGAATATATATTCATTGCTCTAGAATGTATATGTATTGGGTTATGAGTATCACTCTGATGACATCATCTGTTTTTGACACAAATTATATTATATAGTGTTATATTATGTACAGAACTATTCACAGATGAGGAAAATGCATCACAGAAATATTGAAGTTCAATGATTATCATATGGTTTTGTATTTGCATACAAGATATTAAAATGTATTTGACTAAAGTTTTCATTGACAGTTTTTAATCCCTGAAAATTATCTCCACATTTTGAAGTGTTGGTGATGTTCAGATGATTCTGCAAATGTATGCTTGTGTTAGGGTAGAGGAATATCATCAACATAATAAATGGTATTTGATGTAACATGATATTCCAAAAAATATAAATATTCTAAGAAGGCATTGAAAGCAGTACAAATATATACTCGGAATTCCAATCCGAAATCACACTTTATTAAGAAAGAGCTTGAAGAAAAGACAAAATTGTAATTTTATTTAGATAAAAAGATAGATTTCAGATTCTTTTTCATTTTACTATAGTATCATTTTCATCACCTTAAATTGGCTGATCAATTATTTAGAAGGAGAAAGTTTCAGCACTATTAATGCTCATATCAAGCAGATTAAATGACAGGTTAAATATATGGAAGAAATTTAGAAGTATATCCTGGCATTAGTTAGATGTCATCATCTACAGGAGAACAAGGGTGAATATAATTGTACTAAAATATTTTTCCCAAATTGTTTACATTAGGACAAGTTATTTTAATTTTCTTCTACCGTGGATGTTTGATTGCATGCATAATACATCTTAAGCATGTAAAGTGTATATTTCTATTAATTTGCTACCCTAAAATATTGTATTTATTTATACAGTAACATATTATATGTACTTGAGTGGAGGGAAATAATTCATTATTTCATAATTAAATTGTTGAATTTTAACATTTTTCAGATGAATTCAAGTTCTTTATGAAAAGGCTACCCATGAATTATTTCCTCAACACCTCTACGATATTGCACTTGTGGACCATGGATTCTAATTTTCAGCGCCGTTATGAGCAACTGGAAAGCAGCATGAAGCAACTTTTCATAAAGGCACAGAAAATTGTGCACAAGCTTTTTAGTCTTAGCAAGAGATGCCACAAACAGCCCCTCATCAGCTTACCAAGACAAAGGTAAGACATTGGCGATATCAGAAAAACTGAGGACACTGTTTTCACATGGCACTCTCTCTTTTTTTAATGCAGCCACGGCAGTCGATATAGTATGATGATATTTATAGTATTAGATCGAACTTGAAAGTCTTAAAATAATAAAGTCAATCTATTATGTAGCATCACAGTACAATGGAGAAGCACATAATCTAACAGTTTCTATTTTTTGCCTTTTTCATTATTGAGAAATTATTCTAACATTCATCATGACATTTTAATAATAGATGTTCAGGAAAACCTAGGCTCCAAGATTTATATCAGAAACATAGGAAGAAACTAGGGTCATAAAGTGAAGTTTATAAATACGTAATTTTCTGAACAGAAAAAAAATCCAAGATTTATTTTCCTTCTCTTATGTTTACAAAACCATCAACAACTTTCTTTGTGAAGTTCTGAAAATTGTTTCTAGCATTAATATAAAGTTTGGATTATAATTAAAATATTTACAATTGATGTTTGAAGTAACAGTTTTGAAGTTTATTATGGTAAAATATACAGACTGGCCAATGAAATCAAATTTATAATTTTTATTTGAGGTGAATTTAAAAATGAGTCAACATGAGAAACTAAGGGGGGGGGGCGAAGCCCACATAAGAAAATAAATGCTTGTTAGTATCTCTGTGATTGAAAGCTTAAATTTTGGCTTTTTCCTTTAATTACTGGAAAAAAAATACACTGTAAAGCATTACATCTTTTTTAAAAGTTTGTTTTAAAATGGATCACTAGCATCTCTCAATGTCTTTACATTTCATATGCATTTGGTGTTTTCATATAATTATTTGACCAATTACAAAAGTTAAAGCTTAGAACATTAGCCACTAATTCTAAAAGAAAATATACTACCCATTACAGTCGTCTCTCATCCACCACACTGAACAGCAGACAAAAAGATCTATATTTTACATCAGCAGAATTGTCTATTCTAGATAGACAACAAGAATCATACAAAGTGGTCATTTGTGACTAGACTATCTTCTTTCACTTCCAATATCTTCAAGTCTCATCTATGTTTCAGAAGTTCATTCTTTTTTCCTGCTAAATGTTATACTATTGTATGGATATATTGCTTTATTTACTCAAAATGTGAGAGATGTTTGGATTGTTTCTCCCTTGCACTGCACATGACATAATGCAGCTAGTATGTTAGTGGATTATCCACCTGCCTTGAAGATTGATATTGCTGTTGTTACTTGTGTAGTCACTTATTTATTGTTGCATATGTTTCCCTTGCATGGTCCAGGGCTTGTGCTTCTTCTATTTGGTTTTTGTTTTTGTTACAGCTTAGATATTTGAGATTGCAGACATAGCGGTATTCATTATGGGTAAATGTACCCCTTTTATTGCCCAAATATTACAAGTAAGGTTTCGCACTCTCTCTCTCTCACTGCCATGGAGTCAATGGTGGCCTATGGAGACTTTACAGTGAGGGTCAGCCAACCCTGGTAGGTTTTTGAGACTGATACACTAGGGAGTAGAAAGTTTCATCTTTTTACCCCTCAGAGCTGCAGGTGCATTTGAACTGTCAACCTTGAAGTAAATAATTCAATGTGTAACTACTGAATCACCAGAGCTTTTTAGTAAGTCCTACAGCTTGCTCAGATTTTACCCATTACTGTTGGATGTGGGTGTGGTTTGTGGGTCTATAATCATAGTGCATGGATCTTATCATTTCATCTCATTTTAATAGGAATTCCTCAGTTGCCTTTTTCCCTTTCTGCTAACAGCTGAGAGTTTGCAGATTTGGCAAGCAACCGCCATCCAGAGTGTATGGTTTTATTTTTAGGTCTCATGCCCTGAAAAGTTTGCCCTGGGTCAAAGTAGGTTATTGTTAAGACATTGGTTTATTCAGGAGTGCTTATGCCTCCAGCAACAATGAGGCGTGCGTGTTTGTTAAGGAAACTCTATAAAACATGAAGGGTGATTTAAAATCCATCCCTCCTTCATCAATAATTGCATTTGGGTAAGCATAGAACTTTCAGACACCATTCCTGAATCCCCTGATTGCCAGTGACCTCATTTTATGGGCTGACTAGTCTTTATGTCCAGTGTGTGAACATCACTTTCTCTGTTTTCATTCATCATAGTATTGGTACTGTGAGACTATGAAGACCCTCGTGTATTTTTTCTTTGTTTAGTGTTTTAGTAGCTCCATTATTTACAACAATTATACATGGACTTTTAAAAATACATTGTTCTATGGAATGTCGATCACATCAAACACAAGAGTTAAGAGTAACTCCTGGACACTACATAGGCAATGAAATTAGCTCAACTCTCTTGCTGGGGGATGAAATGTAGTCTGTAGTTTCCTGGTTTCGACTCACCTCATGTTTTTATTGAGTTAGAGCAGCAATTGGGGTTTTGGGATCTAAAGACAGCTATCCCTGGAAGAGAGCTGGTAAGTAAGGACACGGTGGAGGACTAGTGAGCTTTTCAGAAAATAAGTTTATACTACACAGAGCAACACTCCTGGCTCTCCTCCCCTCCAACAGTAGCCCTAAACTAGCATCTAAGAAGTGGGGAACCTGTGTGTGGCAGTCACCAATCTCTGTCAGTTTCTGCACTGGGAGTGCAGGGGTGGGTTCTAGTCTGTCAATCTGGAGATAGCCAACGAGGCGTCTGTGTGGGCACGGCTTTCTCTTGAGAATTCTGCAAAGTCTTGTGGTATTTTCTTCATGGAGATGAGAGACCATCACCTCGGTCATTTGGAGAAGCTCTATTGACAACACAAGATGCCAGAATGCTAGCAACTGTAGGAGCCGGAGGAGAAGCCAAATGGGCTTACCCTGATGGAACCAGACCTCTGAAGTCAGAAAAGCTACAGAGAGACCCCTGCTAGTGCTGAGATGCTTCTACCACCACTGGATACTGCTGATGGACCCTGAGCCCTAGAAATGAAGAGCCACGGGGAGACTCCAGCCGGTACTGGGATGCTTCCACTTCTACAGGATACACAAGGCTCGGCACCCACTAGCCTGTGATTTTCCTGGTGTCATTGCACAGGCTTCATGAGTCGGAAAGAGACTTTATAGACTGGTATCAGACATAGGGGCTACTATTGGACTTAAAACCTTACACTAGACTGGGTTGGGATGCTTTATCAATGTTCCATTCCTCTTGTATATAAACCTCTCCCTTGTATACATATTTGTGTTTGTGAATTTGTTTCTCTAGTCTACCCAGACTAACACACTGTGTCCTTGGTTATCCATGTCCAGGTGAGTGAAATTAGAATTGCTTCTATAATCTGGAGTAAGAAAGGGGGGGAGGAAAGCATCACATCATAATTCATAGTCAAAGACTGAATTCTTATTAACATTTAGTACATTTTCAAGATTAGATATTTCCCCATTTAGTATATGCCCTCAGGAGAATTTACAGAGAGCTTAAGTGATTGATTTTGACTAAAAATTTCCCACTTACGTGACTTTTTTTGGAGAGGAGAGTGAAGGTGTTTTTAGCCCTTCTGAAATACTATGATTTCAATGTTTTCTTTATATATTTAAAATGTATATATCCAATGACTTCATGCTTTCTGTACCCATCCAAGTGCTGTGCTTTCCATACTATGAAATCTATTCTCTACAGATTTCATTTCGCTTATATTGTTCTTGCTAAATGCTGCTGACTGGTTCTGATTGATTTGCAGCAGAGAACACACTACCCTGACCTGTCCGGGATTCACGGGTGCTGCACTGTCGGCCCACTGCTGCAGCCAGAGTGTCGACCCATCACCCTCAGGGTCTTCCTCTTTTCACTTGCCTCTTTTGCCGAGCATGGTGCCCTCTTCCAGAGATACTGATCGGCTAATACCACGTCCAAAATACCCAAGATGAAGCACAGCCCCCCTGGCTTCTAAGGATCAGTCTGACTGCTATAGAAGAATATGTGCCCAACCTGTTTTATGATCTTTTCCTTTGTCCCTGCGTATCTGTATTTTGTTCATTTCAGTGCTACATATATCTTCTCCTTTGTTTTGCTTCCTATTCTATATTCTCCCTATATCAGCTACTCCTAATGATTTCTATCATTTCTTTGAAAGTTTCAAGCTACATAGTACATAAACCTGCACTGTCCAATACTCAACATGCTTCTTACTTGTGACCTAGACTTAACTGCTTCTTGTATGTTTGGTTCTTTGAAACATAGTGTGTGCATTGTTTCCTTTGATTATAGTTTGATATTTTTTAAAAAGCATCATGTGTGCAACTTAGCAAATTTGCAGTGAAGCACTTGCTGCACGACTAAAACACCTTATTCCAAGCCCTTTCATCATAGAGTGAGAGAAATCAATGAATGTATAATTTGCTGCAAAATAAAAAGTGTCTTGTTATTGAATAAGATGTACCTGACCCAAGTTATGGTATTTTAATAGTCTCATAGGCATGTGGAACTGCTCATGCCAAAGGAAACAGCAGAAGAGTTGCTGTAGCACGGACTTCCAGAGAACAAAGAATGATGTCCTGGAAAAAGTATTGCAGACACACTCCTTGGTAACAAGGATTATGAAGTTTTACCTCTTGATGATGGTCATGTTCTCTGAAGGGACTAGTCCTAAGAGGAGGATCAGTGCAAAAGAGGAAGTTCCTAAATGAGAATGTTTGACACAACACTCACCGCAGTGATCTCAACAGTAGCAAAAATTTTTTAAATGTATTTATAACATACACCCATTAACTAAAAGGATGAATTAAGCGATTTTTACTCATTTCGTTTTTAACTAAAATTAAACATATTTACTATGATTTAAGGCACTGTTTTTAAGCATAGGTTATAGTAAAGGCAAATGAAACAATGACTACTTTTAAGAATTTCTGTTCTTGTGGGAACTATGGATACACAGATAATGATGATAAATTCTTGGCAGTGCTGTGCTGCTGCTGCCATCCAAAAGGAATATTAAAGTCTACAAATAAAACAGAGAGACCAATTTAGAGAATGCTCTCTGTAGGTAGCCAAACATAAAGTTTATAGAAAATAATCCTGAAAATATGGAATTGGGGTGATTCAGATGAGGAGGGCCACATTCCATATTAATGTTTTATTGCAGAAAATAAGGATAAAGGTCACTATGACTACTTAGGAGACTATCTTTTTATATTAAGCCAAGGAAGACAACATCATTATCTGGCCTAATATAGAGTGTGTGGAGTTGTTTTGCAAAGATACCTAAACAAAAAACCTCACTGCCCTTGAGTGGATGCTGACACATAGCAACTCTGCATGTAGAGAAGGAATGAAATATAGATATGTATATATTCAATTAAATATATATTTAAATGTTTGTTTTGTTATATAGTATAGTATATATAGTATGATTACAATGCATGAAGATACATGTGAGTTACACTCAATTAGCCCTTATAGCCATAATAACTTATGGGATCTATAGCTCTGGACTCTATAGATATAGGCCTATTTTGAAGGGCATTTGCTAGCATGCACTTGTTCTTAGCTCTAAGGCTGAGAAGTGATTGGCATTTTCTACTATGACAGGATTAGAACTCAACAATGGGAGAAGATGTGAACTAAGCCACCACTTTCTCTCTTTGTGTCCATCTTTAAGAATCCACCTGAGTAGAAGTTATGAATCCAACCTTAAGCTTGGTTTCTTTGGGTCATCTTTTACTCTACTATGGTAGAGACTGTGACTCAAAGATTTCCTTGCATATATACTGGAATATCTCTACAGTTCTCACATACATAATTTCACTAGGGAAGTCTTATCTAAATTCCTGGCTGATTTTTGGTAGATGCAAGTAGATCTGCTGTGAATTGCGGACATTTGTAGCCTCTGAATCTGGATGTCACATTCAGCTTCCTACTCCATGACCATCATATTTGGGCCTAGAACACTTCAAGATCTTCATGCAGGACCTGTCCATGGGGCAGGAGGGACACAAAATGGAGGCTTTAAAATTAGTGTCAGTTTTACATTCTTTCACTATGCTTATTCAATCTGCATGCCGAGCACATAATCAGAGAAACTGAATTACATGAATAAGAACTCAGCATCTGGATTGGAGGAGACTTAATGAAACCCGGAATATGCAGAAAGACACAACCCTGCTTCCTGAAAGTGAGGACAATTTGAAGCACTTGCTGAAGATCAAGAATTGTGGCCTTCAAAAAGAATTACAACACCACCTAAAGAAGACACAAATCCTCCCACTGCATCAGTAGGTCACATCATAATAAATGTGGAAATGTTGATGTTGTTCAGGATTTCATCTTTCTTGGATCCAGTACCAATGCTTATGGAAACACAGTCAGGAGATCAAAAGGCATTCCAATTAGCAAATTTTCTTCACATGTTCTCTTTAAATATTGAAGAACAAGGATATCACTTTGAGAAGTACGATGTGCCTAACTCCAGGCATGGCATTTTAGTTGCTAAGTGTGCATGTGAACGTTGTAACTTGAGAAGTAGAGGCTAAGAATACCAGATGTATTTGAATCATGCTTCTGGTGAAGAATATTGAAAGTATGTGGGTTACCAGTTGAGCAGAGAAATCTGTCTAGAAAATAGTTAAATAAAAATTCATATTGGGCAAAAATACTTTGTTCTATTAAATTGGCATTCCAAGATGCTCACCTTCCTGACATGATCACTGAAGACAAATGTGTGCATAAGCAAATGTGGTGAAGAAAGCTGATGGTGCCCGCCTATCAAAAGATGTAGAATCTGGAGTCTTATAAGCTTGAAAGTAAACAAGCGGCTATCTAGCTCAGAGCAACAAAGCCCACATGGAAGCAGCATACCAGCCTGTGTGGCCAGGAGGTGTAGAAGGAATCAGGTATCAGGCATCAAAGAGCTGAAAATTATATGATTACAAATAAGGAGGAGTACAGATTGGGGAACCAACCAAAGCCCACCAATAGGTAAAGCAACATCCCATTACAGTGGGGTTGCAGGGCGGAGCTGAGCCAGTTAAGGTACAGTGTAATAACAATGAAATGTGCAACTTTCTTCCAGTTCTCAAATGCTTCCTCCCACCCACTAACATGATCCCAATTCTACCTTACATATCCAGCTAGACCAGGGGATGTACACTGGAGTCAGAAACATGGGGAATCTGAGACAGATGATCCTTTCAGGACCAGTGGTGAGAGTGGTGATACTGGGAGAGTGGAGGGAAGGTGGAGTAGAAAGGGTGAACCAATTGCATGGATCTACATATAATCTCCTTCCTGGGGTACAGCCAACAGGGAAGTGGGTCAAGGGACATGTCAGACAATGAACGATTTGACAAAAATGATAATTTGTAGATTATTTAGGGTTCATTGGGGAGGGGGAGGTGTGAGGGGGCGGAATATGGGAAACTGATACTGGGAGCCTAACTAGAAGGATGATGTATTGAGAATGATATTGGCAACAAATGTGCAAATGTGGTCTGCACACAATCAATGTATGTATTGATCATGTGACCCTCCAAAGAAATACTTTTTAAAAAATTCTTATTAGAAGCAAGGATGGTGAGACCTGGAATCATGTACTTTGGAGCCATTCTCAGGAAAAGGTCATCATGCTTGGTAGCAAAGAAGGGCAGGGACAAACAGGAGCAATCTCAGTGAGATGATTGACATTGTGGCTGCAGAAATGGGCTTCAACATAGCAATTGTGAGGAGAGGCAGTCACTCATTCATTATATCGCACATGTGGTTGATGTGAGTTGGGACTAATTAAATGTCACCCAACAACAGAATGACCTGAAAGAAAAAGGTTAAATGAGAAGGCTTTCACATTTATGAAGCAGTATTAATATTGTATAATCAGATTATAAGTGTCTTAACCATACTTTTTCTCTACCCAAAAGGTACAGCTGTATGTTTCTACTCATCATCCCATTGATGCTCCCTAATAGGGCATGGTGGTTAAGGGAAACGGACCACATGCCACTGGTTATACCTATGTTATTCTTCATGTATGTGGACCAAGGTGGTTGTGCCATCAGAGACAGAGATGGTAGTAAACAAACAATTGAATAGTGTGAATTTGAACCCATTTGCTCTAAGGAGCTCATTAAACAAGTTCAGCAAGAGATGAATTGGAAATAAACTTGTGGTACTGATACTTTGCATGTAAAAAATGTTTAATTATTTATAAGATATTGAAAGTTTGCTGTTTTACATGCATGGTGTGTGAAAGAGTCATCTTACCAGTAGCTCTTAATTAATGTGTCCAGAAAATGTATGTGAATATATTAACTGAGTAATATTATCTTTCCCAGTAACACATGGTTTCAGTCTCAGATATTCTAGCTCTATTACCACAAAACAACTTACTAGTATATGTATATTTTTAAATAGTATTCTGGAATAGAAACATTGCTGAGAATAGTATGAGCTGAAATCTTGGGAAAGTGTATCTTTAAACTAACTTCCTTAAGTAACAATCACTTGAATACTACTGCACACATAATGAACTGCAGTTTGTGCTAGAAAATAACAAAGTCATGCCGTGCTATTAAAGATGTTCCAAAATATACTGTTCTAAAATCTTCAAAATTAAAATATTTTTATGAATTTATGTTGTTCCACAGAAGTACAATTAAATACATGCAATTGAAACCTCTTTTACAACTTTTGCACAATTAATGTTTAATTGGAGTTTATAAAATTGAGAAGTATTATGTTTCAATTTTTTTACATGATTTGATATAACTGTTTTCTAGCTCATGGAGCTCTTCCAAAATGATGGTGCTAGATTTTACACCGAATTTTTTGCTCAGTCTAAAGTGTCACGTGTAAGAGTGGGTACTCAAAAAACTAGAATATTTGTTCAAAGAGATGTACTTATCTATTTAGAAAAAGACCTAATCATCTTCAAAGTACTCTCCAGTACACTGAATAGATTAGTCAAATCTTCGATTCCATTCTTCAAAGCATTTTTCAAACTCCTCTGTTTGGACGGCTGACAGCATCTCCCTCATTTTCTTCTTCACCTCTTCTATGTCATCCAATTGCTGTTCTTTCTAGCCCTCTTCATTTTCAGAACAAGAAGTTGCATGCAGTTTGATCAGGTGCATAAGGTGTGTGGGGCAAGAGAGGCATGCTCTTTTATGGCAAAATAAAATAAAACAAAAACAAACTGGTGCACTGAGATGGCTGCACGAGCAGGTGCCTTGACATAGTGGAAAACCAGTGTCCCATCTGCCACAAAGCAGGCCTTTTGTGTTGCACACTGCTATGCAATCTTTTCAGAACCTCTAAACAAATTTTTGAACAAAAGTCTGACCAGGTGAGACAAATTCCAATTGCATTTAGCCCCTCACATAAAAAACTAAACAAAACAAATGGATGTCACCTTGAGCTTTTATCTTACTTCATGAGATTTTGACAATAGTGTCTGCTACTGGTTTGATTGATGTTTGCTTTGCGGCTCTTAAGACTAGTACCTTGTCTAGTCATCAGTAACGACTTTGGGGGCAAAAAGTTTTGGTCGCTTGGACCTATTGTTTCAAAGCATGTCATGTTTCCACAGGATGCTCTTTTTCCTAGTCAGTCAGAACATGAGGCACAAATTTCATAGTGATAATTCTCATTTCCAAAAGTTTGGTCAAAATTCATTGAACAGAGTACGATATGAAAACAATGATAACTGTGTAGATTATTAAGAGTTCATGGGGGAGTGAGAGTGGGGAGGGAGGGAAAGTATGGAGGCTTGGTACGGGGGGCTTAAGTGGAGGGAGTATGTTTCGGGGGAGGTATGGCAACAGGTGTACAAAAATGGTATGCATACATTGACATATGTGTTGATTGTGGTGGGAGTTGTATGAGCCCCCAATAAAATGATTTTTAAAAAGGCGGGGGAAAGAGGAGCTTATATCAAGGGCTCAAGTTGAGAATATTTGGAAATGAAGATGGTAACATGTGTACAAATATGCTTGAAACAAATGATATATTGAATGTTATAAGAGTTGTAAGAGCCCCCAATAAAATAATTCAAAAAAAAAATTTGTTGAACCCAACTCCCAAGAGTCCAGATAGCTTCTGCATCTCGTCAGTGGTCCTTCATTGGTCTTCAAGCACAAGGACCCAGATTTTCTCAACATTTGTCAACATTTCATTTATTTAGGAAATTGGTGGAAATTTTTAATGAGATTTGACAATTCAGCTTGTTTGAAACAAGACAAGCATTCTTTTTTGGGGGGGTGTGGGGGCATCACTGCCCTCAGGTGGTGGGAGTAGGAGGCCCAGCCTTTGCTCCGTGGAGCTGGAATCGAACCTCCATCCCAGTGGGCCGCAGTCCCGTGCACAACCACTACGCCACCGGGGCTCAGCCAACAAGCACTCTTACACTGTAGTTTTTCCCTTAGTGCTGTCCTTGTAAGCTGTATTCAGCATCAGAACATTTTCTACAGAATCTTTCCCAAGCAAGAATTAAATTTTCACAGCTACCTGCTGTTCTCTTAAATAAGCCATCACAAACAGTGAGGTTCCAGGGAAATTGTTTTTACGAAAAATTCACTGAGACCAGAGAGAATCTTCCCAAGCAATGCCACTGGGTGCACTTGCTCAGAGCAAGCGTCTTCATGCTCACAAAGTAGGAAAAGTGCATACTACAAAATCTCTACCCAGCAGAACTTTTTCCCATTTTTGAGGAAGTGTCCCTTTATATTTTGATGCTTTGCATTAATCATTCATTCATTTCTCATTATCAGGGTTTCCTAATATGAAAAGTATATATGAAAGTATACTTTTTTGTGAGGACAGTGTTAGATAACGACATAAATTTGGCATAGAAGGATCAAGAATTCCTCATGCTCACATGCAACTTCTATTAAAACACTCAAAAAGACATGTTTTTTCCATTCTTCATCCTAGGCCACAAGAGGAGATAAAGAGTAGAGATACCATGAATGAAGATGACCCAAAATACACTCATACTTTTGGAATTATTTCTTGCCAGAACATGTTATTTATAGAAGTACTGTAGTTTTTTCAACTGTAAAAAAATTGTGTTCTAATCTATGAGACTAAGTACTTAGAATACAATAATTTTAAAATCACTCAAATTAATTACCAATAAATTAAAAATTACCTAAGTATGAAAAGAATGAATTTTGAAGTGATCTTTGAAGATGTGGGTGCCATAGCAAAGTACTAAGAAATCAGATTGTCCCTATCAGAAAGAATTGTCTCTGAGAGCCTAAAGACATGTCTTAAGCAGTCATCCAAGTGAGGTGTCAGATAATCGCACACAAACATGCATGACTCAATATTTGTAAATAATAGAAATCAAGATCGGAGGAGGGAATTGTATTACAGCTTAAATTTGAGTGCCTTGTTGCTGAAGTAAAAACCCCAAATCCATATATATATATATATATATATATATATATATATATATATATATCATGACCAGTGAGAGTCAGCCTTCATGGAACTTTCTCAGGCAACTAACTAGGATGTCAGTAGCCTTGCCGTCAGAGGGGGTGTATTGTAAAGTGGATTACAACAGATATTCTTACACTATCATTGGTTTTCCATTTTGATTTTATTTGATTTTATTTATTTTCATTTTATTTCCATTTTAATTTTATCCTATTCCTTTATTAAATTCTGCTTTCTTTTGTATTTAAGCTTTCTATGTTCTATAATTTCAACATTCTTGGGGACATTTGTATGATTTTCATTATATGAAATCCGTGATTTTACCCCTAGTGATAATAACTAGATTAGGAGCTCAGAGTTTGGGTAGGGAAGGTTGAGGGAAAGTAGGCCAATAATAATAATAATGATAATAATAATAATAATAATAATAGGTGGGTGAATTAGAAAATGTTCTAAAATTGATTATGATTGTACAATTGTTTTTAACATATTTAGACTTTTGAATTTTATAGTATATGAGTTATTTGCCAATTATCATAATGTTTTTTTAAAGAATTACTGTAGTACTCATTCTAATTTTTCCAACAACTCCTAAATAATTGATCACAAAAACAATGTGTGCAAGAAGAATCTCTTTGAGATAGATCCATGAAAGACTGGTCTCAATTAGATGGAGGGGAAAGATGTCCAAGATGTCTAACCTTTTCCCAAATATTAAACCACACCATTATCTCTCATATCTGCTACTACCCCTCTCCTCAATTTTATTCCTCACTTCCCTGGACTTCTCCATTAGCTGTAACATTTCACAGAACTCATAAACTACTGAGAGAATGAGTCACGTGGTCATGAAGTCTGACAAGTCCCAAATTTGAAGTTCAGAACCCCTTTTGAGGGAGCTTCCTCATTCACACCAAATTAGGATTAAGGAAACTGGCAGATTATGTTAGGTAATAGGGCACAAGTTTAAGACACACATACAAAAATACAAAAACAGAAATCAGGAAAAAGCACGACTATCCAGGTCCTGGGCCAACAGTCTTTAAAGTCAGTAGCCACATGCGATTGGTATTCAATTCAACATGTATTTCCTGCCCGTGCCCAGTAGGTGGGGAGGTCACAAAGATGGCATCCTAAATGGTCATGCACTGACATGGAGGTGTGCTGTTCCCTTTCAGAAGGTCAGGGAGAGGATAGAGTGATCGCAACTGCACAGGTGGGTGGGACAGGTCTACTCGGCCAGGTTGAGGACCTCAGCCCCTGTTTTTCTCAATTAAACAGGACGGCCACTGTTTTCCTACTAAAGGAACAGCTTAAAATAAATACTTGTTTTAACAGAAACTATAATCATTTGTTTAAAGGGTAGGATTTACAATGCGTCTTGAAATGGAGTACTGTAGCAAGAAGGACCATAGTAAGTAATTGACTGCATTGCTCTGTTAAGTTGAAGATCTTACTACTTAGTTTATAAGGAATGGTTTACTCCAGTAGTGAAAATATTTATCAATGTGTTATCAAATGGATATTTTAAAAGAAAAACTTCAGAAAGAAAGAAATTTTAGAAAGAAATTTTATTTGGAGTAAAATTCTATACATACAGAGATAAAGTTTGCTTCCTTTACCACACAAATTGCTAAGCCTTGATATAAATTAATATCTATACATTTAAAAATGCATCTAAGTATTTTTTAAGCATTTTATTTATGTATTATAATCATAACTGTATTGTATGTTAAAGACAGAATAATGCACTCATTTCAATGATATATAGAACTACTCTTCTCAACAAGGTTGTTTGAATCCTTTGGAAACTTAAACTGAATAATCATTAAGTTATAGTGAATATTAAAGTATTCTAATATATCTCTATACATTTTTCATATATAAGCTTACATATGTATGGTTATTTATTTGCTATTAGCAGTTTTATTGGCACTTCATCCACACATCATACAATTAAATAACCCAGTCATATCAAGACAAGTTTTACTATCACAATTGATTCTAAAATATTTTCTTCTTCCTAGTACTCATTGTTATTCATGTAAGTTTTTAATTGAGGCAAAAATATACATAGCAAAACAACAGCTTCTATGTGTATAATTCAGTGCCACTGATTATACTCTTCCTGCTGTACAATTTTTGATACCTTTTCCCAAATTATTTCACTACAACTAGTATAAATTCAATCGCCCCTCAGCAAAAGTTCTTCCTCCTTCACTTGTAACCACTGCAGAAGTCATATGTATGTGTGTCAGTCCGAGTTGACTAGAGAAACAAATCAACAGACACGCATATGGATCTATGCATGAGGAATGGGACATTGAGAAAGCATCCCAGCCCAGTGCAGTCCAAAGTCCAGTTCAAAGTCATTAGCCCACATGCCTGATATCAGTCTATAGAGTCTCCTTCCGACTCACGAAGTCATGGGTCAGTGGGGGCAGAGTCACAGTGCTTGCAGGGGTTTCCCCATAGCTCCTCGCTTCCAGGGCTCAGGCTCCATCAACAGCATCCAGTGGGGATAGAAACAACTCAGAGTTGGCAGGGGTCTCCATGTGGCTTCTCCAGCTTCCGAGGTCTGGATCCAGCAGGGCAAAGCCATGTGGCTTCTCCTCTGGCTCCTCCAGCTTCTCGGACGCTGCCATCTTGTCTTATTTGTAGTTCGTCATCTCTGAGACTAACTCCCACCAACTGGGCAGATTAGCTTCTCATCTCCACGAGGGAAATAAAGTGAAATTTCCCAGAAGTCTCAGGAGAAAGCCAGGCCCACACAGAAGCATCATTGGCTACTCAATGCTATCTCCAGATTAGATTTCCACATATGAAATACAGAATAGGTAAATCTATAAAGACAGTAATTGGACTAATGGTTCCTTCAAGGAGGTAAGCGAGAAATGGTGTGATAATAATGGTAAGCACAAGAATGAAGAAAATGTTTAAAACTGATCTTGGTGATGATTGTACAACTCTTTCTTATACAAAGTGATAGGTGAATTATATGCCAATAATACTGCTTAAAATATTATCAAAATAATAATAATAATAATAATAATAATAGCAATAATAATAATGTTCCTCAGAGGCAGGTGGGGTAGGGAGGAAATAAAAGGGAGCTGATAGCAATGAATTCAAGAAGAATGAAAATATTTTGAAAATGATGATAGCAGCAATTGCAAAATTATGCTTGAGATATTTGAATTAATGATTGCTATAATATCTGTAAGAACTCCCAATTTGGGGATAGTAAGTTTTATGATATGCCTCTTCTATAATTTTAAATATTGTATCTATCATTCTATCTATAAATTTACCTATCTATACATCATTTCAAAATTTGGTAGCTACTTAAACTGAAGCTATAATATGGAATATAAAATCATGTGATTATGAGTTGGATATCTGCTACATTAAAACTTTGGTCTATTTTGTACTTTGATCAGACTTTTACCTATGCAGTTAGCAGCTCAACTCAGATCCACTATAAAAATGCAGAACTGGATCTTTAAAAGAAGAGCAATGGATACCAAAATCCTTCTCTGCTTCACACTCACTCAAACACAGAGACGATGCCTCGATTGAGAAGTCCAGAGATAAATTCAGGCTGGGACAGAGGCACCAGATCAGCTCTTGGTCATTTATGCTTATATAACTTTAGAAAAGAAATTTCTTTTTAATTTCAGTCTTTTCTTGTCAGAACTAGTGTAATTTGACATTTGTTACTGCAGACAAGTTTGCATACCAACTAATAAATGAACTTTATTGAGTGAATCAAATCTTTTATTATTCTGTGATTTCATTAAAATAGTATCTCTATCTTTTTTTTCCAAATTGTATCCAGCTTTAAGCATCCCTATCTTAAAGCAAGGTGCTTTGCTGAATACAATATTATATACTACAGAGAAAATAATATATATTTATTATATGTCTCTGTTTTAAAAATACTTTATTATTTTTGAGATGCAACCACTTCATAACTCATCATATATATATACTAAATAATAATGAAGTAATAAGTACAATAAATTGAATATCGATATTTTCAATTATTGATGACTATAAAAGATAAGGCAATTATAATGAACTCAGGAAAAAGAAAATGCTCATGTACTGTTTTATTCTATTCTATTTCCAAAGAAAGTCAGTATTAATTGTTCCCACACAATTAATTGAGTTTGTGTAAAATGTGTTTTCATGGCTGAGCCCCAGTGGCAGAGTGGTTGTGCGCAGGACTGCGGCCCACTGGGCTGGTGGTTCAAATACAGCAGCAGGTCTCCAGGAGCAAAGCTGATCCTCCAACTTCCATCAGAGGGCAGTGATGCCAAAAAATGCATTTTCATGTGTTTCATACTCAAAATATTGCCCTACAGAAAAATATAAATTCTATGAATAATATTTTGGCATAAATATTTTCACTACTAGCAACTAGATTTATTTTACAGGGAAGCAGAAAGATATAAAGAAAGCATGACAAAGGGGATAAAGCTGCCTTTGTGTTCCCCACCTTGCTGTATGGCTACTTCCGAACAAATGTCAAAGTAGAAAAACACTGCACTTATTTCTACCACGCCTAGCACTTTCTACCACTCAGTTTTCCATAGCCTATACTTAAGTATCCTTGCTCTATATCTTTTCTTTCTTAGTATATTATTTATACTTTATAATAAAGAGCCATCAACCTTTCTATTTGAAACCTTTAATGAATGATATTTGAATTTAATGGATCTTACCTAGTCCTATATGTTTGTATGTAAGTTGGACTCGACTTAATAGCAATGACTGTTAAGGTTAGCAGAAAAGTATTTGTGTGTATGTATACACACACACATTATATATATATATATATATATACACACATTTATTCCACTCTTCACAGAACTTCTGTGTCCCCTAAGCAAGTTCTTCTCCCCTCAGTCACACTCATAGACTACAGTGTTTGTAAATTTTCTTATTCTAGATACTTTATATAACTGATATGATATCTGTCCTTTAGTGAGTGAAGTATTGCAGACAGCATAATGTTTTCAAGGTTTTTCCCTGAAGAATTATGCACCAGAATTTCTTTTTCTCATTGTAAATATTATGTGCATGTGTCACATTTTGTTTATTCATACATCTACATCTATATATAGTAATTTAAATTATGTCCACTGTTTGACTACTGTGAAGAGTGCTGCAGTGAACAGATCTGTTTGAATTTCTATTTTCAATCATTTTCTATAAACAGTCACACACTTTGCAGTGGAACTTTGTGATCATGTGCTAATTCCATATTAAAATATTTTAGGGAACATCAACCTGTTTTACGTAGCAACTATACAATTTCCCAATCTCACCAACAATAGATGAAGGCTAAATTTCACCACATCATCACAAACATCTCCCTCACACTTCAGTTTTTAGATCACAGTCTCCTTGATTAAGATGAAGTTATATTACATTGTGAATTTGATTTTTATTTTCCTTGTAATTAATAACCTTGGTCATTTTCCCTGTGTTTTTAGTCATTTATATTTGTCAGTTAAATATTTTCTTATTTAGCTAACTCATATTTATGTATAAAACATTTTTACCCTGCAAATAGATGATCTGCTATCCAAAACATTTTCCAATTGCAGGCATTTTTGCTGCTGTTTCTAGGTTCTAATAAGTTCAATTTGTCATTTTTCCTTAGTGGAATTGTATTTTAGGCAGAGATACATAGAATGAAAGAAGGGAAAGAAAAGAGAAAGAACAAAGGTCTGTGGGATCATAGTAAATCTCGAGCAATCAAATAGTTTTTTGTCCAGAAGATTCTCTGTGCAATTGACAATCTATAACAGAGTGAGATCCAGCCTCACCTAACAGACACTAGTTTATAGAGAGTAATTTTAAAATAATGTGAAGAGAGCCAAATAGTCTTGGTTCTTTTGGCAGTTTCATGAATTTAAGTGCATATACATTTGTTTATGTGTGGACACAATGGAAAATGACTGGTCACCAGTCTTCCAAATGAAATCCTATATTGTTGTCTTATTCCTCCTTTAAAGTAGTTTGCTCTCCCATATGAGCATAATACAAAGAGACATGAAATGGTGTTGCGTATTTATTTTCCATATAATAGTTTTCCCTCTGTCTCCTAATATATAACTTTTTCCATATAACCTATTTTCCATGTAATACATTTTATTTTTTTCCTCATTCCATACCTTGCTATTTTTTGAACATATAGGGTCTTATAAACGATTAATATACTTGACTGCTCATCAAAATGTTGAAAGTTCATGTGTAGCACAGGCAACTCAAAAAAAAGAAAAGAAGTAACAAAGAAAAAGAGGAAGGAGAAAGAAAGAAAAGGCCTAGTGATCAATTTCCCAATGATCGCAGTTACTGGAGAGGCCACAGCACGCAGTGTGACACTGACGCCTGTGGGGCTGCCCATGGTGAGAGTGGACTTGCCACAAATGATGGCTAACTGTGTAAAGGCCATTTCAGCTCTTACCAGTGCCCTCCCTGATTAAATTTTAGCCAATTTTAAGAACAAGATAATAAGTAGCATTATGAGCGGCACTTTCTACACTCCCTTCCCCCTATTCTTATAGCAATAGAGTGGCTGACCAAATTAATCACATTTGAAAGCAGAAAATACACACACACAGAGTTCTAGAAAAATGATGTTCTTGCGCTTAATATTATACTGAATTATCTGAAACAAAATTATCTTATTCATTGAAATCTTGAACTCATCACTCTACTCCCTACCGTCAGACCGCCCTTGTTGCAAGCGCTATCCCCAGAGAGGATCACTCCGTGTCCACAGTCCGCAGCAGCTCCTGATTGGACATGGAACATAGGCTCATATCACAAACTGTAAACAGAGTGTGTATGATCGGTCTGAATGTTGTGAAATTGATAATCCTCCATTGTGTCCCACAAAACAAATTGCTTCTTGTAAGATATTAATGGAATTATTCTCGATTATAATATTGTTGCCCCATCAACTGCAATATGTTTGATATTTATCTAAACATTAAAAATAAGGTGAATAAATAGCATATCAGTTTGTATGATCATGAGTGGTTGATGGGATCAAGAATCAGGCATCAAAGACCCAGAACAAAAAAATCATGTCACTGTGAATGAGGAAGGCCACACGGTGGAGACCCAAAGCCCATCTAGACAATTGAATATCCTTTTACAGAAGGGTCTCAAGAAACAGAAGAGCCAGTCAGGATGGAGTACAGCATCGATGAAACATACACCTTTTCTCTACTTCTTTAATACTTCCTCCCCCACCACCCCACATCATGATCCCAATTCTACCTTACAAATCCAGCTACACCAGAGGATGCACATTGGTGCAGATAATAGCTCACAGCACAGGGAATCCAGAACAGATAAATCCCTCAGGACCAATAATGATAGTAGAAATACCAGAGGGTAAAGGGAGGATGTGGTGACAAAGGGGGGACTGATCAAAATAATCTACATGTAACCTTATTCACAGGGTGATGGACGACAGAAAAGCGGGTGGAGGGAGAGAGTGTAGGTATAAGACATGAAAAAATATCATTTATCAGGGGTTCATGAGGGAAGGAGGGGGAAAATGAGCTGATTCCAAGGACTCAAATAGCAAGAAAGTGTTTTGAAAATGATGATGGCAACATATGCACAAATGTGCTTGACACGATGTATGTGTGGATTGTGATAGGAGCTTTATGAGCCCCCAATAAAATGATTTTTTTTAAAAATCAGGTGAATCTAAATAAGTAATGTTCTTTTCTGAGCAAACTTAGTTTATTTCAGCATATGTGTGGGTGGAATGTAAGTTGATCATTAAATGATAAATTTATCCCAATGCTAAATTTGTTGATACTTTGCAGATGCAGTATTTAATCAGAAAAGTTTATGCCATGCTTTCCAATTCTAATTCAGAAGATTGATAACTTTCCTAAGTTCTATTCACCACTTGGTGTTGCCTCACATACTACAGTTTATATGCATACACAAATATGTCCACATATACCAGGTTGTTAATGTGCATGTTTCTTAAAATCCAGGTATACTTATAATTAGACTAAGACTCTATTTTCTGAATGCAAATGGATTTATGCAGTTATCAAGGGAGACAAAAATTACCAAGATACACCACTTCAAACCCTCTAAAAGTGAAGAAAAGAGAATCTTGGAAGCACTTCATTTGAAGCTGACAGAAGCTAAAAGTGAGTGAATAGATTTCAAAAATCCATGCCAATTGAAATCAAAATCCCTTGTCTCACAATCTAGTTGCACTTCTAACAGCAACAAATAGAACAGCACAAAAGAACATTGATGTGACAAAGGAACACAGGAGAAAATGAAGGTCAGTCTGTTGTGGTTATTCGATTAAACCCAGCAGGAAGACTTCATGTAGGTTTCTCAAAGGAAACAAAAAAGATCAAGTGTGAAGTAATATCTTTTATTGAGCTGAATAAAATTAATTCACATGAGTGACAAAGTTAGCTATGAAAACAATGAAATAGGCAAACCAATTTTGAGTTGATTATATATGTTTTCTCAATATTATCCAATTTATACTCAACTCACATATCTTATAGAAATATATCCTACATATACATATAACTTAAATAATATTAAAACAAAATTGTTATCCATGATTGTGATAGAAAGCATGATTATTTTGATTCACATTATCATAATTCTCATTGAAATGAAAAAATATATTTTTCTAATTATGGAATTATGCAATATCCACATTAGGGAATATAGAATAATTTTTGAAAGATATACTGCAGGATATAGTTGACTGATTTAAATTTGTTGCATACAAGTAAAATATTCTCTTACAGAGGAGGTAGATGAAATTTTCAAGCAATTCCAGCAATATCCCCAATTGCAGAGCCCCAGGCATAAATGAAAAAGAGAGTCATGCCTAGACTTGACCTTTCAATGAGAACTGTTTTGGTTAACTTTATTAGTTAGCATTTATTAAACACCAACATGTGTCGCACTTACAAGTGACTTAATTGCTTTAGCTCACTTAATATTCTCAGGTAAAAAATACCATCTTATTCTCAGTTTACAAATAAGGAAAGGGAAGTTCATATAATCTAAATGATTTATACAGTATTAGTCTCCTAGTGGTTATAGAACCAGGACTTAACTGAGGTGATCTGGCTACTGAACTGCTATTTTTACTTTTGAGCCTCTGGAATTAATAATTTATATATAATATTCTGCAGTAAACTTTAAAATATGACCATATGACAATGAGATTTCTAAGAAAATAAAGAATTTAGATCACCTACTTGTTTAAGACATAGGATCCCAAACTTATTTAGCTTCCTTTTAAAAAAAAAAGACAATACAGTGTCCCATGACCATTTAAACCCTGTGACCATAGGCCTTAATCCAGGACAAAATTTAAGTACATAGTTTTTCACCCCTTGTGGATCTATCTAGTCATCTCAGGATCCTGTGTTCTCCACTTTGGAAACTACAAATGGCAGAAATGTGGGTGAAGGAAGACAATGGGCAGTGTTAGGTTCAAAATGATAATAACAACATAAAACAGATCAAAGATCCATGAGAGGGGGAGGGTGCATGAGGGAGGGAAATGACGAGCTTTTAGCAATGGTCCGAGTAGAAAATGTTTTGGAAACGATGATGGCAGCAAATGTACAAATATGCTCCAGGCAGTTGATGTACAGCATGTTAGAAGAGTTGTAAAATCCCCAGTGAAGTGATTTTTTAAAAAGAAAAGAAAAAAAAAGGTGAGAAATCAACTAATCACCTTTCTGTTTCACAAACAAGAACAATTCACTGCTATGGAGTCAAGTTTCAAATGTTGCAATTCTCTTAGAACTTAATAGAGATATATTCCAATGCTCAATTTGAATTTTAAGCCGTTGTTAATATAATCAAGGTATTTCTTTACACCAATATTCAGCCAGAAATAGCACACAGAGGTTGGCATAGTGAATAATATCCCTTCTGATCTACTGGCTGCATTTTGATTGGTC
Source organism: Nesogale talazaci (assembly GCA_004026705.1). Taxonomy (NCBI): domain Eukaryota; kingdom Metazoa; phylum Chordata; class Mammalia; order Afrosoricida; family Tenrecidae; genus Nesogale; species Nesogale talazaci. The sequence goes on along the minus strand of PVJH01000706.1, from coordinate 177,499 downwards.
AATGTCACAAAACGTTTTCCATTAGGTATATTTTATGATCCACCCTATTACATCCATACATTCAGTTTTGGGGGAGTTTAGTGTAATGCCTATCACTTGTTGGAACACCACCTTTCTGCCATGCCATGTTATTGTTATTCACACACACACACACACACACACACACACACACAGACTTCTCTTCTCCATGGGTAAGCGACCAAGAAAATGTGGCTTCTCCCTCAATCTCCCTTGGGTAAAAGCTTAGCTGGGTTCTTGTTTTGAAAGTGTCGCTATGAGTCAACAGCACCCCCCTGGCAGTGAGTTGCTTTTTGTTTGTTTTCATATTATTAGCTGGAAAACTTGGTTCTCTAGCAGCTTCCTAAGTGAATCAGCTTGCCTTTTTCCTCTAGGAATTGGGAGCATCACAGTTTATTAATCTGACTGCTGCTCTCTTAGTTTCTCTGGTGGCTCAAATAAACTGAACTCAAAGGCAATAAGGGCCAGGAGGGGACTTGGGGCTGAGACCCATGCTGTGATCCAGCGGCAAAAGAATCTGATAATGCTAACCTGACTAATAATCTCTGATCTTTTCTCTTCTGCCACTACCTGCTGATGTATGACTCTAACATTTTCACAGATTTGGAAACATGTTTTTACTGAGAACAAAAAAATTATCTTCTATGGTACAGAAAGAAAAGGGGCACCCTCCTTCTTTTCCCTTGTCTTTTTTACTCAGAAACCAAGCGAAGATATTAAAAATCTCAAAGATGGAAAATAAAAATGCAATTCTAATCTATTAGACTATCTTTTATCATAACAATTCTCTAGGTATAATTTTAGTCTTTCCAGTTATCTCAAGGCTCATCAATAAATTAAATAAATATGTATGAATAAATATATTAATTCTAAAAAATGAAATTGTTCAGCAGTTAAATTGTCTCAAGAAAACATCAATTTTGCAATTTTAAATTGTGGTGTGGTGGTTCCGTGTTCTATGGCAACGTACATGATGAGCACTTCAAAGGCACCAGCATCTCCGCTGGACAAAGATTGAGTTTTTTACTCCTTCAACAGTTAAGAATCTCAGGAAACCATAGGGGTTTGCTTTATATCAGCATTGATTTGATGGCCGTGAGTTTTGGAAGTTCACTTTTTCTTAAGCATGAAATTATTTCTAAGAGGCAAGCCTCTTAGCACCATTAAAACAAGAACAAAAGACTCCCACTTACCACAATACAAAGGTACGTATACTGTGTCAAGTCCCTTAGCCTGCCTGCTGTTGTCATCAATCTCCAAATCTCAGCTTTTCCACTTGAGCCCTTGATTTCAGCTTCTCATCCCTTCCCTTCTGATCCCCCCTGCCCTACAACCCCTCATTACTTGATAAATTATTATTTTGCTATATCTTACATTACCCAACATCTCCCCTCACCCACTCCTCCGATGACCGTCCTCCAGATAAGAGATTATGTGTAGATTCTGGTAATTGGCTCCCTCTCTCTACCACACCTTCCCTGTACCCATCTAGTAACTCCACTCTCACTATTGGTCCTCTGGGGTTCATCTGCCCTGAGTTCCCCGAATATCCAATTTCCATCTGTACAGTGTACCGCTTCCAATCCAGCTGGATTTGTAGGGCAGAATTGGGATCATGATACCTGGAGGAAGGAAGTCTTCAAGAACTAGAGGAAAGTTGTTTGTTTCATCACTACTTCACTGCAGCCTGTCTGTGCAACTATGAGTTATCGAAAGAATCAGATATGGGTATCAAAGAACAAAAATCATATCAATATATGCCCACCCTCCCGATATGATCGCTGAAGACAAACAGGTGCAGAGGCAAATGAAGTGGAGGAAGCTGATGGTGCCCAGCTACCAAATGATATAGCATCTGGGGTCTTAAAGGCTTGAAGATAAACAAGTGGCCATTAAGCACAGAAGCAGTAAAGCCCACATAGAAGAAGCACAACAGCTTGTGTGATCTAGAGGAGTCAACGGGAACAGGTATCAAGCATCAAAGAATATGAAGCACAGCATTCTTTGTATCTACATTTCATGCTTATTCTTCCTTTCACGTTTTCCAAAAATTATTATATTACTATTTTTATCTCACATTGATTGACCATTGGAGCTGTGACATACAGCTTTATAATTTTGTTTTGCAAAGAAATTTATGAAGATCAAAATATCAAGTCATCTTCCAAAATATAAAGGCATGGAGAATCAGTCCATGATGCTTATATGTCTAGAATCCCTCTCTCAGAGTCCACTTTGCTCTAGACTGAGCTTCAGGCAACTCTGTCTCTGAACATTTGTAAATCAATCAAGAAGGTGTGGTTTTTAATCATTGGGATAACTTTATCATCATTACTAAAATTCAAGAGAAATGATCATTTTGCATAAATGAAGAACTGTGGTTCCCATTCTAAAATGCATCATATTTTAATGACAAAATGTTTTTTATAAACAAAAAGCAAGCACACATGCACACCCCAACCCATTTATTTGCATTTGATCCTTTCATTAGTGAAATGAATTATGTACAGTTTGGAAGAGCTGACACATTTAAACAGAGTCCCATGAAATCCGAGTCTCATTGAAAATACTGAAGCAAAAGGATCCTTTCAATGACACTTATAAGAGAGTCAGTGTATCATTCTGCACCTGTTGATAAGAGAGGTACAACTGATCAAGTTCCAAGTGAAATTAGCTTCAAAGAATTTTTTTCAGCCTCTCTCTTAGCAAGTCATTCTCCCTTGTGAATAGAGATTAGTGTTTTAAAAGGAAGGAGTGGCAGACGCTCGGGACATTTTCTGCAGGAGGCACCTGTGAAACTTGGCAAACTTTAGCATCTTAGACTGCTGGTATGAATAGCTTTATAGTACACGAGTAAAGAGGACACCAGTATTTCTGATGAGTGAAGCCTTGGAATGCTAATTTTGTTATGCTTATATCTTGTGACTTGCTCAATATCTAAGTGTTTGTTGTTTTTAATACAGTTCACTTCCTCTTGACAAGTTTGGAAACATATTCTTTCACTTTAGTTTTGGGATTTATTTTATAAAAAGGCTTGTTTTGCTCTGGTGAAGATGTTAAAGATGTGAGTTCTTGGAATTTATGGCTTTCATAAATCAAATTAAAATCATATTTAATCTGAACTTCATTTTTAACTTTCAGATGAGATTCAGAACAAGTGATAGGATTATTTTCATAAAGAGTACAGTCTAATACTTTTTATTCAGACTGGTTAAGTAGACAGCATCGTTGTTTATTTTCTAAAATTTTAAACTGTTTAAAAGAACTGGAAATACATATAATACTGATTATAAACTCATATATGGGTATAGATTTTGTATTGTCTTATAAACATAATAATCTTTTTTCATGGTGATATAACCTAAGAATATTTGAGAATAAAATTCAAGATGGATTTGAATACCAGTGTAAGAACCAGTAAAATATAAAAATGGGAATTGTATGGTTATGTAAAACAAGCAAGCAGAACTTACTCATATTGCATACAGCTGACCTATTTCATATTGCCTTCATCCTATCCCCGGACCTTAAATGATGGCTAAATTTCTACACTTTTTTTAGGTGTTGGTTTAAATATTGCTTTCTTCCCTGAACAATTTTATGCCTTCTCCTCAATAAAAATAAAAATTGTCTTTTTATCCTCTGCATTCCTTAGCAAGGTTTTTTACACATTTTGATTTTATTTATCTGCTAAAATACATATCTTTTAAAATAGGTAGGGAACCCCTCCAAAGTTAGGATTTTTTACTCTTAAAGCTTAACAAAATGGCATTCAGGATGTGTTTATTATATATATAAAATACTGATTCTGTAAAGGGGAGAGGATATATAACACAGTTGGAAAATGTTAATAGTTTTATGAGATATTATATGTAAATAGACAATAAGTATTGTCTCTTATTTTTTCTCATCGTGACCCTTGCAAATATTTATAGTTTTTCTAAAGTTTCTCTCCCCATCTTTTATTTTAATGCATGTTACTATGTGAAAATCTTTAGGAATCAGTTCACATTTTAAAATATCAATTATAAAAAAATTAAGGTCTAATCATTGTCATTTTGAAAAATATTGCTCAAAACTCACTGCCATCAAGTCATTTGTGACTCATAATGACTCATAATGAGAATACAAGAAAAGGAGAAATGTTCCTGAGATTAACTTTTTTTGTTGTTGCCTGAAACCCAGGCGAAACTAACTTTCGTTGAGATTAGAAAGTTTCCTCACAGGGGCTGCGGCCCGGTGGTGTAGTGGTTGAGTATGGGACTGTGGCACACTGGCTCGGCATTTGAATCCAGCAGCAGCTCTCCAGGAGCAAGGCTGGGCTTCCCACTCCCACCAGAGGGCAGTGATGACCCACCCATAAAAGAAACTCTCTTCTCTCCCCTCTCCCCTCTCCCCTCTCCCCTCTCCTGAGCAGCTGGTGGTTTTGTACTTTTAACTTTGTGATCATCAGTCCTACACGTAACTACTAGACCACCGAATTCTGCCATGAGATTTTATAACTGAACACAATGAAAATGTAGATCAGATATATGTTTAGAAACAAAATATTTTAACATGTTCATATTATATTTCAGCATGAAATAAAATAGATGCACGATGATAAAAAGATTGTATCATGAGAAAATTATTATTTTTTAACCTTGAAGGAATGAAAGTATAACATCCTGTGGGAGGGAAGTATTTTCCCATGATGCAATCTTTTGACTGCACCCCCCTTTATCCAATGCAGAAATGTAATACACCACACTCCATAGTAAACCATAAGGTCTTTTCTAATCTAGATTTTCATTTGTTCTGTCATAAAATCTCATCTCAGGGTTTCTCTCTCCTTCACTCCAGTAGGATTCTTAATTGCACATGAGTTTTCTATGCCCACCTAACTTTACTTGCCTTTTTTGCAGGCCTTCAATCGCTCCTTTCCCTGGTGCTCCTTTTGAGACATACAGGATTCTGTCCTAGACTTCCGCGGATAAATCTACCTAGTCCATTCTACAAACCTTCTCCACCTTCACTGAATCCTTGGGCCACTTTTGTAGCGCTGGTGAGGCCCTAGCATTCGGTTGCTGTTTTATGCTTAGTTTCTGAAGTTAGATGGGATCGCCTTTAGAACTGAAGAAAGCACGAAGTCGTATATAGAGTGTGCATATAACTACGGAGTCCTCCGAGTGTGCTGGCCAAGGCTTGGGACTGCTGACTGCAAGTTCGGCAGCTTCAAGCCACTGGTCACTCCTCTGTAGAAAGACGGGATTTCGACTTCAGTAAACAATTACAGTCTCTGGCAGTACAGAGGCAAGATTACTATATCCTATCAGGTCACCATGAGATGGCACCGACTTTATGGCAGTGCATGTGATTTTGTTTTTGTTTTAATAGATGATACATATTTTACCAAATCAAGCTATCCTCTCTTTTGGCCGTCTCCTTAACAGCAGCGTCCTCCTTACTCATCCAGTGCTCACACAGTGTAGCCTGTAACACTTCACTATTTCCATTCTAAAACCAGGGCCTGCAAAGTACCAAAATAAATGACTCATCAGTTCTTGCCAAACTGGAATTTTTCATTTAAAAAAAAAAAAAGGCTCCTCTGCTTTCTTGAAACTCCTTTCTCACTTAACCAAGAGGATCTTACTGTGGTTCTGATATTCACATGTTATCTATTCTTTATTTGTTCCTCACTCTACATACTTCCCTAGGCTTTTATCTCTATGTTCAGGTTTGGAATTCACATGTGAAAGAATAATAGACCGATCGACCCATTTCTGACATATATCCTTTTTGCCAGCATAAAACATCTTTAATGTGTCCTTCCCATGGCAAAAGCAATATTTTTGCAAAAGAAAAAAAGAAGACTATGTGGCATTGTTACACACAATTTTTCCATCTGTAAAATGACACTGTTTAAAAAGCAAAACAAGAAATACTTTCACAACCTACTCCTGCATTCTCTCCAAATCCACCTCAGAGATGTTACCTAAGGATTCAAAACAGACATATTTGCTTTAAAATTCTTGATTTCAAGAAATGTTCTTGTGATTATTCTTTTTTATATAAAAGGAGCATTTCTTTTGTAAGACATCTTAGATTCATAGATCCTAAAATCACATAATTTCTTAATTCAGCATCATAAAGCATAATTCCAATCTCTTAATCAGAAGCTTACTCTATAACTGAAGTACTGAAACCCTTTCTTTGGTGTGGGGCAAGACACATCAAGGTAAACTTTGACCTTCCTTTATTGAACTACACAGAGTCCAGCCAAGCATGCTGTCTGCCCCTTGATTCTGATTCGCAGGGTCCTATTGGACCACAGTGTAGCAGCGCAGTGTAACAACGCAGTGGAGGGTTTCCGAGACTGAGCCTTTGTGGTGGCAGACTGCCTGTTCTGTCTCTGGAGGAGCACAGCATGTCTTCAAATGATGGACTCTGGTAGTCTTGTGCTTAATCCTTTGTACCACCACATTTCTTAATTATCTACATGTTGGGAAAATAACGTTCATGAGAGCTTTTAATAGCTCACATTTACCAAGGATAGTCACTTTCTATATGTTATGCAAGGGTTTGTAGTGTTTGGGTAAAGTAAAATAATAGTATAATGAAATTGTTCATGTACTTTTTGAAGTATTCTTATACATGTGATTTTTTATGGTCAGTGTAATGGACTGCTGGACTTAAAATATTTAGTAAATACCGAATATTGTTGTGTGTGCTATATAACTTGTGACTATATTCCTTTTTATACTATATCTTTTTTGTACTGTTATTGTAGTCTTAAATATTCTTTGACTAATGTTTTAAACAAATCTTTCTAATATACTTGTTAATAAAATCTGGAATGAGAATAATCATGACTCTCAATACACTGTATTTTGTAGGGATTATGTGCAAAATGCACATATGTTAGAAGACAAGCAAATTAGATGACTAGAGAAATGTCTCAATAATTTAAAACTTGAAATTTCTGCTAATTTTAATTTTATTGATGTCAGCAATGATAACTATTGAGGAACTCAATTGATGAATGGGTTATAGACAGAGGGAGGGCAGAAAGAAATTCTAGTAAAGTTCTATCCTGTATGTTAAGACTGCAACTAGTGAATTCTCCATAGGATGGAGAAGAAAGAATTCCTGTGGTATGAAACAAATTCATAGGTGGTGTTGAGTGAATGCACATGGATCACCAAGATGCTTGACTTTGGTAAGCAATGTTTGTTGGACTTCTGAATATAATGCTGAATTAGTGAGTTTTTGAAACAAAAGTGAGATATTGGTGATTAGATATACTGGTAGTGTCCTTTATTTTGTAAAATGAAAGCTGATAGAACACTTAAAATATCAAGAGTGTGAATTTTTGAACAATATTTCTGTCATAAGAAGAATGCATTGTAATAGAATCTCTTGTTGATATTTTTAAATACTGAAGTGTCAATGAACAGGAGATGCACCACTATTATTATGCAATTAATCCAAAAGGTCCACTATAATGTGAATAATCTCATTAGTTCTAGACTTAATGTTAAGATATTCCGTAGAACACAAAAGTACAAAAAATATGCAGTAGTTACATAATCTGGAGTCAATTTGGGACTTGAGAGGATTAAAGGTGAGGGGGTGGAATCTAGTCTGTCAATTGTGTCATAGGCAATAGAACCTCGGTGTGGACATGGCCTTCTCCGGAGGATTCTGAGAACTCCTATATTTCTTCTTTGGAGGTGGGAGACTCTCTCTCTCTCTCTCTCTCTCTCTCTCTCTCTCTCTCTGAGACATTCCTTCAGGGAAGCCACATGGACCTACGCTGATGCAACCAGAACCCTGGTGTCTGGAGAAGGCATATGGTGATCCCAGTGCTGAGATGCAGAAGAATTCCCACCAACTAGCCTGTGACTTTCCTGCATTCAGTGTCACTGCATGTGTTTCATGAATCTGAAGAGGACTTTATAGTTTGGTATCAGACATGTGGACTAATATTGAACTTAGGAACTTGATCTCAATCAGGCTGGGATGATGTCTTAATGTTCAACTGCTTTTGAGTATAATGCTCTTTCTTCTACACGTATGTATGTCTATGAATTTGTTTCTCTAGTCCACCCAAAATGACACAAAAATTATAATTGTAATATAATTAACAACTAAAAATTATAAAATAATTTTTGCACCAGAAATTAGTATAAAAATTCATGTATTTTATCTTAATAGACTATACATAACATTTTAGTATTAAGGCATAGAAATATATAGTTCTCTATACTGAATTTTCATCTACAATTTAAAACTATAAGCACATTATAAACAAATGCTCAAATGTTCACATTAAGAAGAGTATAAACTGAAATAGAGATAGCTATTCATTTCTATACAATTTATAATTCACTATTATCCGAAAACCATTAGATGATAAAGATGGATGTGTACTCTTCTGACTTATAAAATCTAAAATTAGAGCCAGATGCAAGAGTCATTGATTCTTTTAAAAAACAGAGTATCAAAACTCATAAACAGTAAAATTCAAAGTCATTATTTTTAAACTCTACTCACAAATCAAAAAGCATCTGAGCATAAGCAAAAGCAGAAAATTCTCAATTCTATTTTCATCAAAGTATCTTCTGGAGCGATTTTAACAAAACATATGCTATTTTAATATATTATTATAACATTATCTATTCTTAGTTAAAATTAAGAGTAATTGTCTGAGCCCTGGTGGCATAGTAGTTGTGTGCAGGACTGCAGTCCACAGGGTTGACAGTTCAAATCCAGCTGAAGCTCTCCAGGAGCAAGACTGGGCTTCCTACTCCCACCAGGGCAGTGATGCCACCCAAAAAAAATTAAGAATAATTATGACATTTGCTATAGATTAAGTTATGTTCCTAAACCTATGTGTGGTAAATCCTAATTTTATGTCTATGGCTATAATCCCATTTGGGAATGGGTTCTCTTTGTCAATAAAGGAAGATTAGCAGAGATTGTGTCTTAATCTCTTTCAAGGTATAGAGCAATCAAACAGACAAGGTGGGGAGGAGAGATGTTGGACAAGAGAAGCCAGGCCACAGGCAGATTGCCCAGGAGCAGAAGCTCAGCGAGACCAGATCCATCCTCAAGAGCCATCACAGAGAAAGCCTTTCCCAGAGCCTACATGCCACCCCCCCGGGGTGCTGGGGTTGCGAGTTGGACTGTGAACTTTACACATGGTCAGTGGTCCAATGCAACCTGCCATCTGCTGCAGAAAGAGGAGGGTGTCTGCTTCTGTAATGATGCACAGCCTCGCAAACATATACCTACCCTACAGGGGCACAAGGAATTGGAATGAAGCAGATGGCTGTGATCTTTTGCTTTAAAGTGTGAAAAGATAGACTTTTGTTCAATACAGTCACCTATTTGTTTCTGTTATAACAGAGCTAGATTACTAAGACTGCATCTCTGACAAAATTCATTCCCATCTGCATTCCTGGTTTCAAACTCTGCAGTGAATGTGTCTGAAAAACGCATATGAGAATTACTTTTTTAGATATGTTGTCTCAGTTAGCTGGCACAAAACTGAGCAGCCTTTCATGAGGCAGTTCATGTTATCACTAGGAATAACTAACTTCATGACGTCTCAGAAAAACAAACACACATTTGTAATAGTAAATGCTTGACTTCCTTACAGGGCATCAGTCAAGATGTCACAGATTGGTGTTTTTGAAAACTTTAACTTCAGGCATGGACCATGTCTTATGAGATAGCCATGACAATCACTTATAATGCTAATTGAAGTAGATGCCTTGAATACTTCAGATGTCAAATCTTCCCCAGATTTGATATTTATTAAATGAGTTGCTCTGCACTGTTAAACCTGAAGTAAAGGATTTATGTCTTCCTTCTCAGGTTTGGCCTAATCACAGTATCCTCCAGAAAATTGCTCTTCTTTCCTATAGCCTCCTGGACCAATTATCCAGAATTACCTCATTGTCATTACTCATGTATGTTATTTGTCAACGATATTTAAATTAAACATCTCTGTTTACAGGCGTGAGCTAAAATATGGATTATGAGTTTCTTACAACCAAGCCATCTCTTTTTGTTACCACCTAGATTGAAAATCCTTAGAACTAATACTTCTGTCTCTTTCTGGGATAAAGTTGAAGCACTCAGTTTAGCACACGTGATTTGCTTCACACTGGAGTCTGAGGCTGACCACACTGTAACACCATGCATAGCAGCTAGCACTTTGTTTCATTTCCGTAGACATATGGTAAGGATCATATATTACTTTGATCAATATTTTACTATAAACATTTTCCATACTGCCTAGAAAAGAGACGTTTCTCTTTGTAGCAGTTTCATTTAGAAGAAACACTTGAGAAAAAGAAAGAGACAATAACTGTTTTAAAGCAATAACTTTAAATTCCTAACAGATATATAATTAATTGATTTTGTCATCCCAAAGATAATGAAAAATTATTTTTCTACTTTGAATTGCATAATTCTCACAGTTAAAAATATTTGTGTTCGCTGACAAGTGAAGAAAAGAAACGTAAGAAACATTTCACATTCAGGACGTAGTAAGAGGGCTGAGCTCACAAGAAGCCAAAGCTTGAAAAATGAAAACCTGTGATCTCAAAACATAGTTAGTGTACCTCACAAGTAGTAGTGGAGGATAAACATCTAGGTCTTACAACTGTATTGATTACTCTGTTCAGGTTTGTTCAAACCCTAATTGCTATTTTGATTTTTATTTGTGGTTAACTTTGAATTACCTATGCGTTTCAGTGTCTGTTTTGAGTGATTATTCAGAGAGGTCGTTGTCCTTGATGCAGTTCTTGGAGTGGAGAATATCCTTAGGACCCTAAGATCCAAGAGACAGCTCTAATGGCAGAGAAGCAGCCACAGAAGAACAGGCAGTCAAAACAGGAGCCAAAGTGGGACTTCTGAGCCCACAGAACAAGTAAAACCGAGGGTTTGCATTAGGAGGCTTTCTTATGGAGTGGGTTGGTTCCTAGCATTTAAGTGGAGGAGGTAAGTTTGTTGACCCATGCAGCCAGAGTCAGGCATCTTAGGAGCGAGTCATAGGGTGACCTGGCATGACTTTTGAGTATTTACTTAGGTAGTTCTAAAAGAATGTTGTAATCCTTCCTGAATTGGGCAGATGCCTGTCCAAGAGGTTGAGAGTAAAGAGAAGCCTGCCTGTGGGCAAGGCAGAGAAGAGACTATTTCATTGAACAAGTGTATAATGAGCTATTCTCACCAAAAGTGTAACCTGTTAACTCCCTTACAGAACCCAGGATTATGAGTCTATTCTGTGACTTCTGTCTGCTCATTGACATGAATTAGCTGCAGGAAATGTGATTGAGAAAGATGTAGTGTCAAACATAATAATGTGGATGAAGTACTCCTGCAGGAGTAGAGTGCTTGGGACTGTCACTTTCTGAAGGGGAATGATTCAAAATGAGGAGAAATACCTGAAAACACCAATTATTACTTCAATTTGAAATTTGCAAGCCTGATTCTAGGAATCTTGGTAGTTACTAAAAATGAAATAGAACACATAAAGATTAATACAGTAGGTGTTAGTGAGCTGAAATGGACTAGTGTTAATTATTTTGAATCAAGAAACTATATGGTTTACTATGCCAGTGATAACAGGCAAAAGAAATAATGCTGCATTCATTGTTCTAAGGACAATTCAAGATATATCTTGAAGTATACTGTTGTTGATTATAGGATAACACCTGTCAAAATACAAGGGAATCAAATCATTATACAACTAGTGTAGCATAATGCAACAATCAAGCAGAAGTAAAAATAGTACCAATATTACTCGAATTTACACACAAACCACTAAAACTAGTGGTGCAGAATTGGAAAATTCTCCCAGTATCACCAGTCTGAATTTGATCAAACAAGCAATTGAGAGGCCTTGGTAATTATTGCTGACTTTAATGAAAAAACTGGAAGCAAAGAGAAAGGAACCATAGTTGGAAATTATGCTTGGAGTGATAGAAATTAAACTGGCAATCACATGATAGAATTTTAGAAGAACAATGATTTCTTGATAGGAAATCTCCCCTCTCAACAATACAATCAGCCCACACCTGGGCTTCTCCACATTGAAAATACAGAAATCTTGGTGATTGTAGCTTTGGGAAGAAATGATCGAGAAGTGGAATAGCAGTAGTTAAAACTAGGGGAGGACCACCTGTGGAAGAGACCAGCAATTGTTCATGAGTAAGTTTGGGGTGAAACTGAAAAATATTAAAATGAAAAAGTCCAGGATAGCCAATAGTATGACCTTGAATATTTGCCATCTGAAGATCAGGAAAATCTGATGAACGTTAATGCCTGGAGACCTAGGAGTGGACATCAAGACATTCATGAAAAAAGCAAAAGATCATTGAAAAGATGAAAAGTAGAAAGAAAAGATAAAGACTAATGTTTGAAGGGACTGAAACTTGCTTCAAACATAAATGAGCTAGGACAAAAGGAAGAAAACATGAGGTGAAAAAGCTAGACACAAAATTTCAAAGGGCAACTCAAAAAGGCAGCATAAAATACTATAGCGAAATGTGCAAATTTATAGAGTTAGAAAACAAAAAGTAGCAATATGCTCAGCATATCCAAAATGGAAAGAAATAAAGAAAAAATTCAATTATTGTGTTGCAATCTGGAAAGATTTGATGGGAAAAATATAAAAGGATACAAGAAGTATCAAAAGAAGGTAGAGATAGGATATAATCAAAGTACTAAGAAGAACTAGCTGCCATTCACCCATTTGGAGAGCTAGCACATAAGCAAAAACAAATGGCGCTACAATGGCACTCAGGTTGCACAGAAAGCTACAGCCAGCAATAAAACTGCAGGAAGCGATGGAATACCCACAGAAATGATTCAACAAGCAGAAAAAGGATGGCAAGCACTCTTCCATGCCAGGCGATTAAGAAGACAGGTACTTGGCCCACTGCCTGTATGACCCCCATATTTATCACCATTCCAAAGAAATGTGCCTCAACATAATGACATAATATGGAACAATGCCATTAATGTCACACCAGCAAAATGTTGCTGCAGACCCTCGGACAATGGCTTTAGCAGTTAATTGACAGTGAGCTGCCAGAGGTTCAGGATGAGTTCAGGAGGACTGGAAACAGGAAGTATCATTCCTGATGTCAGATGTCAAACAGAGAATACCAAAAAGATGCTGACTTGTATTTTATTGACTTTGATCAAGAATTCAAGAATGTAACTGTTTTGTCCAACTATGAGTAACCTTGAGAAATTTGGGAATTCCAGAACATTTCATTGTTCTCCTTTGGAACTTGTACGTGAGTTGACAGGTAGTTCCATGAACAAAACAAGGGATTACTACATGGTTTCATATCAGGAGAGCTGTGCACTAGGGTTGTATCCGCTCACTATACTGCTTGATTTGCAAACTGCATAAATCATCCGAGAAGCTAGATTATATGAAGACTATGACTTCAGAATTAGAGGAAGTTTAGCTAATCTGTGATATGCGGATGTCACAACCTTACTAATTGAAAATTAATAGAATTTGTAGCCCTTACTGATGAAAATCAAGAATTGTGCCCATCAGTGTGGATTACAAGGAGAGAGAGAGAGAGAGAGAGAGAGAGAGAGAGAGAGAGAGAGAGAGAGAGAGAAACCCTACTATTGGATTAATACAGAGTATTGTGATAAATATGGAAAAGATCGAAATTGTCAATGGTTTTATATTTTCTGAATCGACAATCAGTTGTCATGGAAGCATCCATTGCCAAGAGAAAAACCTATGCATTTGAACTAGAGTTTTGCTGAAGCTGAAGATTTTGAAAGTTCGATGGACTGCCAAACGAACAAACAAATATGTCTTGGGAAAAGAGCAGTTGTAATGTACCTTAGAGTCAAGATGTAGAGACTTGTTCCTGATCTCAGGGGAGACCAGGCCCTTTGAGAAGGACATCGCAGTAAAGTAGCAGGGCGGCTCCGAAAAGGCAAGACCTTGAGAAGAAGCACTGATACCAAGCCTGCGACCCTGCAGTGAAGCTGAAGAACAAGCGTAAAGGTGAGGCAGTCAGTACCAGGAAGCATTTTGTTCTGTTAGGGAACAGACTGGCACCGAAAGCAACATGACTCTATTCCTAATCCTCCAAATATAATGCTCTTTTTGGATTTCTTTTTGTTATATGTCTTATTTTAATTCTTTTGGGAGTCCAGTTTGTCTTCTATGCCATGGCAGTAGAGTTTTGTTTTAATTATAACACACCAGTTCAGTTTATATAGCACATAGAAAGCATATAGATAGTGATAGAGAAAAATTATACATAAGCAAATATAGATATATAAAATACAGGTAGACATTTGTAGAATATAATTGTATATGATATGTAAAGTATATTCACATATGCTATCTGAAGATACATACATAGATATCGTCCATGTCTAAGTATAGAAATATATAATACAAGAGGGGACAAAAAGTTACTGGAGAAAATAGAATATCTGGAGAATGGAATTTTCCCACACATTTCTGAAGCACTGTGGTAGGAGAAAAGGCCTAGTGCAAATGCTACTGTGTAACACATAGGAGTTCCAAGAATCCCAGTGAACTGCACAGCAAGACATTTGCATCACTTAGGGCATTGTGACCACTGTAATTAATGCTCTTGATTATATAGTGAACAAACACACCAGCTATCTGTTTTCCTTTGCTTAAAGAACCTAAAAGGGGTTCCAGATTTTTTGGGAATAGGACTTGAGATTATATTGATGCAAATTAGCACGTAAGTCCCTGCGGGAAGCAATCATTCAGGGGTGTAGATAAATGGAGGTCTTACACTTTCCTGACATGGATCCTGAGGTTTATCTGAGCACCAGTCAAAGACGCAGGAGTCTGCAGGAACAGCACTTGCTTTTGAAGAATGCAGGCTAGTTGTTAACTTTTCTGCTTTAAGTTTGTTGACAAGAATTTGCCACATCGCTAACCTGGGCTCTAGAGTTAGCCAGCATAGGATTCCTGTCTGAACAGCCGCTTCCTTTTATCATCCCTAAAAGAGAGGAGGGAGATATATCTTTGCCACGCTGACTATTAGTGTTCAGAAAATTAAATGAGCCATAGCATGGTCTCAGAACAAAATTCTACAAAATATAAAAGCATTTCTGTCAAATCAATTTTGACTAATCATGATCCTATAAGAAAGAGTAGAACTATTCTTGAGGGATTCCAAAGTTGTAAAACTTAACAGAAAGCTTCCTCTTTTCCAGGGGAGTGGCTGGTTGATTAGATCGACCAACCTTGGTGTTAGTAGCCCAGTGCATAGCCTACATACTGAGGACTCTTAGAACTGTTTCTTGAATCTATGAAATGTTCGATGAACAGGTAGAGAAATCCTGTTGACAGTAGGCAGTGGTGCCCTTTCTCTGACTTGTTCAGAACTTTCACTAAACAAACAAATGCACATCCATTGCTACTCGGTCAATTCTGGCTCACAGTTACCCTATGTATGGTTTCTGAGTATGTAACTCTTGCAGGGTGAGAGAGCCTCATCCTCATTTCATGAGTGGCCCGTGTGCTTGAGCCCTGGTCTTGAGGTCAGCAGTCCAAAGCTTATCTGACAACACCATGAAGAACATGATATTTGCCCTATGAGATGATTTTGATAATGTTTAGATTTAGCAAAAACATCTAGAAAGTTTGATTCTCTAACATGGGTTGTTTATCTAACAGCATTGCATTAGGAAGTAAAAAGAGAATGTTTGCTAGAAGACTTCAGTTGGGTAAATGAAACAAACAAAAAGTACAGCATTTGGTCTAGGGAAAACTCTTGAGTAAGCAAAGGTCAGTGTGGAAGCAAGGGATAGCAAAAGACAAAAGAATGAAGGGAGATTATTTAAGGAGAAAAAATACGAAAGCCATGTAGACAAACAAACTTTTCAAAAACCTGAGTCAACATTCTTATTTGCCCATAAAAACTGCAAACTAGAGAGATGAACCCATCTAAAGCTATATTTTTAGTGTGTGTACAAGGCAGAAGCAGAACTAACATGTGAACATTCAAAATTCTTTCTTGATGATAAACTTTGCTTCGACACCACTTTTTCTTGCCTGCCAAACTCCTATTTTTAAACACAACCACGTTGCAATACATATTCAGAAAATAAGGAGATAAATTCATGCCTCCGAAATAGATATTTCTTAAGGAATTTTTCTCTACAGAATAGGTATTTTGTTTACATGTTGCTTTAAAATTAAGGCTGGATGTCTTATCCTTATGCTTGCCATCATTATTTACTTTAGTTCTATCTTGATTTTAGAATTACTGAGTGCAAATAGCATTCTCTATGATATTCGTTATAGAATATGGAATTAATGTAATTGGTTTTCTATAAGTTCTCTGTGGGTTTGGGAAGAATAAATGCTAGTGGAATAAGAAAGATTCCTAAGTAGACAGCTAAAAGCAACCTTTTGTTTGTTAACGTCATCTGTCATCTAGAGGGTACAAGTCTGCAGCCTGTCAATAGCGTTCTCATTCTTCACATGAGGCGTGTGGCTATAAAGTCAGATTACCTTATTGTCCTTCCTGCTCCGAATCCGCACCTGCTCTTTTTAAATGGCATTTAGAAGAGCATAATGCTGTAATTACCAACTGAACGAATTACAAAAATTCCCAGAACTAGTAAATAATGTAGCACTGCAAACAAAAATTATAGTTCAATGCTTATTTGCATGTAAGTGACCAAAATATGTCTCTTCATGCACTTTTTACCTGGTAGGCAATACAATTATTATGATTTCACTTTGAAAAGATATATCGGTTTTTAATTACTGGTTGAACGGGATAAATTTTGGACTTGGTTTCATAGAGTAGAAGCTATCTGTCTGAATGAATGGAATGGGAGAGGAGAATTTGTTTTTAGCCTCCTGACATTTCTGTCCCTAATCTTGACCCTTACTCACAGGATACATATAGAGTGTTTGTGTAAATGAGATTACCAAATAAAATTGAAGCCAAAGTTGATGGATTTATGTTTTGACAGAAAGAGAAACATATAAATTAACCCTCCAGAAAATTATATGAGTATTCTGACTGCTCTGTATAAATAGCAAATTCATCCAATCAAATCAGAATTCTCAAAATACTTATTCTTCTGAAATAATATTCATTAAATACTTCAGAAATTTTTTTAAAAAATGGTATTTTGTCCTTGTCACACAATTGGCGATAGTGTAAATTCATTCACTTACTTAGATTACTTCCTGTTGTGATAAATAAATGGACTCAGAAAGGATTATGAAGCACCCATTATTGGCAACAAGCTTCAAATGGATTCTAACTCGATCTTCAAATGCAGAAAGGCACCACTGGGTGTGCCAGGCTGTGATGCTACTTTGAAAACGGATCCCCACAACTGTCTTCCAAAGGAGTTTTGGTTGAATTAGAATTGTGAGCCTTTCTGTTCTTAGCGGAGCCTCTTGCTGTTTGCTTGAATCAAGACTACTTGTTTAATCATTAAACTCACTGCCACTTTGTCAGTTCTCCCACATAGCTACCTTTAAAATATTCCTTTTAAAATACTTCTTATAGAGAGCTTCCTAATTAGGAATTATTTTTAAAATTTTATTACATCTCACTTTTTTAATGATTAATGAGACCTGGTTCTGAAAAATTGAGCCTATTCCCAAATGTTTTGATGGGTTCTTGTCTGAAATAATATTTGATAGTGGGAACAGTGATCTTGATGTCATATCCTAGTTATATTATTTTCTTGTTTTTAGAATAGAGTTATAGTTTAGAGCAGTTTGGGGTAAAGCAAACTTGCAGAGATTTGGCGCGCCCTTTCTTCTTCCTGTGCCTCAAGCAACTCAAGTCAGTTGCATCTCAGTTCCTCCCTTTGTGAGCCTCTTCCCTGTGTTTATTACAACTGATGAGTAAATGAGGTCACATTGATCTTAACTGAGGTTCCCGGATCACATTTTTACTCACTGTTTGTGATGTATATTCCCATTAAAATGACAATAGAAAACAAATTCCCTGACATTGGGCCCACCCAGGGTAGACTAGCACCTGTCGGAGTCTGAGCCGATAACCCTTCAGGGGGATAGAAAGCCTTGTCTTTCTCTCCTTTGCAGGGCTGGTGGTTTCAAATGGGTGACCTTGCACTTAGAAGCCGAATTCATAACCACGTGCCATCCAGGGTCCTGCGTACAGCCCTGGAGGCCTTGACAAATGCATAGTGTCGTGAATCTATAACAGTTTCATGAGGAATAGCTGTAATGCCCTTAAAATACTTCGGACTCCATTTATCAAAACCCAAAATGTCAGCTCTTTCTTTCACACTCCACAATTAGTCAGCTAAGAAATAGGTGTGATCTCTAGTCCTTACCCTCAAATCACCCACTTCTTACATTCGTGATAACATTAGTAAAAGACACCATTAACTTTTACCTGGGTTTTAGCAATAGTCAGATAACTTTTTCTGTTTTCTTGTTATCGTCTTCTCAATATTGTAGTGGATGAGCCTTAGCATATTGGGCAGATTTTATCACTCCTCATTTAAAATCTTCAAATTATTGAATTTTCAGTGGTCTACAAGTTCCCAGCTAACAGGGAGTCCCCACCACACTTGTGATCTGTTTACTCAGAACTCTCTCATTCGTTTGCTTACGTGTCTGTCACAGTTATACTGGCTTCCTTGAGTAACCCAAGCATGTCGATCAGGTTCACCCCAAGGACTTCATACCCCCTCTTCTCAATTCATAGAGGTCCACATGGCAGAAGTGGAACTGATATCTGAATATGCTCCCAAAATTGTTTCCTGATGAATTTCAATATAACAACCTGAAGAAATACCCCTTCCTCTGTTAGATTATTAACCAAATGCCAACTTTACCATGAGATTTTTCTTGCCGAGCTTCATCTCCCTCTCATGCTGGTATTATCAATTTCCCTTATTCCGTTTCTCCTTATACAATTAGCTTCTGTTACTATTATCTTCCTCCCAATCAAAATGTGAACTCCATATAGATAAGGGCATCATTCATTTTGTGCAGTCTGGAAGAATGCTTAGTCCAGTATTGGCATAACACAAATATTTAATGAAAGAATAAAAATATGTTTATGTATAATGTTACATTTTATTTTAAGTGCACAGATCTCATTTTATTTTACAGTATATACCAGTGAATTGCCATTCTGAACAAAAAAGTGTGTATGACTTATATGATTTAG
The DNA here is from genome assembly GCA_004026705.1 of Nesogale talazaci. NCBI lineage: Eukaryota > Metazoa > Chordata > Mammalia > Afrosoricida > Tenrecidae > Nesogale > Nesogale talazaci. The sequence goes on along the minus strand of PVJH01000706.1, from coordinate 158,282 downwards.
CCATATTGGCAAATGAGAATAAGAATTTTTTTTAATCTTTATGTTGTGGATATATGATTTCTTCCCCAGAGACTTGTGACAATGTGTTAAAGTTCAGCTATTCAAACTAATTCGAAGTTTGATATATTGCTAATATTTTTTTCCTTGTAAATCTCTAAATTGATAAAATACAGGTCTAACTAAGATCAGGAAAAGAAATGTTATCTTGGCATTAGATATGTTATTGTTTGTCTGCAGGAAGAGAAGGCTGAAGAAGAATTTTGACCTCAATTGTCTAAGGGATCTCAGGGATACAAAGAGAGGAAAGAGGTCAAAAAATTTGGAGAAACAAGAAATCTTCTAACATCTAGAATACTGGAAGTGCTGAGACTTGTAAAAGGGAAAGAAGACAAGTTAAAACAATATGTGCATGTGTGGGAAATTGACACTAGATTAAATTCCTGGGAAAATTATTGATATTTTCTAAAATTTTGTAGAAACCCTACTATATTAAAATTTATGTATTTTACTGAAAACATTCTTATATTCTTAACATTTCTAACTAAATAATTGATGAACACATATTTTTATAAAATGGAATTCTTTAGTTAGGCTGTTAAGTATCATTTACATTATTCCAATTTGAGGGTTTTGAGGACAAAACTTAGACTATGTTGTTCAACTATATTATTACCAACTAAGGCAACAAATAAAATCAAAACAAAGGCTATAAAGTGTAACAAATTTACTTTTATAAGAAAAGTATCGGGCTGAGCCCCAGTGGCGTAAGTGGTTGAGTGCGGGACTGTGGCCCACAGGCTTGGTGGTTCAAATCCAGTGGCAGCCCTCAGGAGCAACACTAGGTAGTGCCCACGACAACCACAGGCAGTGATGCCTCCCTCCCCGCCCCCCCAAAAAAAGAAAAGTATCAATATATTGTGAGTTGCTAATTTATTCACATTTGAAGCTTTAATTTATATTGTATTCAGTATTGAGATTCAGTGTGTGTGATTCATATTTTAACAGATTAAATAACACTGCTTCTGATTAAATTAGGTATTTTAGATTTGAGTAGTACAAACTTGATAAAGATTTTTTTACATTTATTTGCTAAATGTTATTAATTTTACCAGTCTGTATAATCCTTGAAGATAGAAATGACACCATCTTCATGTTTGCTTACTTGGTTTCCCTTCAATTATTTAATTTGCATTCTGTTGACTAGCGATGGTTGTGTGACCTTGAGTCAACTCTGACAGACAATGACCCCATAGCATAGAGTAGAACTGCCCATGGCGTGTCCCAGGATGCAATGTTTCCAGGAAGGTGACCTGTACTTTAGGTTGAGTTGCTAACCAGAAAGTCTATAGTTCAATCCTAGAGGCAACTTTGTGGGAACGATCTGTCCCAATAAAAATTCATAGTCTCAGAAACTCTATTGGGTTCTAATGAGTTGAAAATGACTCATTGATGATGGGTATTATTTTGATTATCTTTACAAGAGGAGACTTTTACTTTGGAGTATTCTGTGTGTTCAGATCCAACACCTTTATGCTATCAGTTGAGTACTTAACCATTGTACTTTCACAGCCCTTGTAATCTAGAATGCTGAAGGGAGGGCAGACACAAAATAATAAACAATATGCAAAGTACTAGAAAAGTCTAGGGTAGAAGTAAGCAGTGTGATAAGTCTTGCATGAGAACTGACAGCTAAGAATTTAGTCAAGTTATGCTGGACTTATAGTAACTGGCTCTATAGATGGAGGAAAGGAACTACCAAGTGCAGAGCCTCTGAGAAGCATCTGTGAGCTAAGCCCTGGGAATTACAAAGCACCACACTAAGCAGTTCTGCCCTCAATGACATTAAAATCCACTAAAAAATAAAGATCAGTAAATAGACAGTTATAGTACAGAATCATAAGACCTATGACAGGGTGTTGGGGAAATAGAGATGAGGCAATTTTAGAAGGTTTTCATGGAGATGGTGTACACAATTGAGTTATCTGGCAGCCAATTCTCTAAATTCAAGTTGAGCAAAGCGAAAGGACAAAAATCTAATAAGGCTGTGTCCTTAAAATCAATGTTTCTGCATATGGATCATTAGAAATTTATTTATAGAGGTTGTAATGACTGCTATAATAAGTAATCAAGAGAAGGTCTATTTTGGGGGGGGGGGGGGCTTCACTGCCCTCTGGTGGTCGTGGGAGCTACCCAGTGCTGCTCCTGAGAGCCGCTACTGGACTTGAATCGCCAAGCCCGTGGCCCGCAGTCCCGCACTCAACCACTTATGCCACCGGGGCTCAGCCCCGAGAAGGCCTATTTTATTTTTAAACATTATGCACATATAGCTATCTTTGATAAAAATATTAAATATAGCTAATACCTCCTCTATTAATTAGCATATTATTTAAGCTGCTGTAGAGGACTCAATTTATAGCCTGAAAGCAGTTCCCAGGTAATATGCATAATAGTTGAAATGTATACCTACTACCCAAAAGGTTGTGTTAAATTTCTCTAGCAGTACTGCAGAAGAGAGAAATGCCTGACAAGTTACACCCAAAAAATCACCACTGAAAGCATTGTGAGGCACAAATTTATTCTGACACAATTAGGTTATGATATTGCATGACACACATGGGACAGAATCAGCTTCATGGTCGCTCATATGATGATATGATTTACTTAAATATTCTGTCAAGCTTGTTGCTAGACCATCTTCCTTGTATACTTTTTATCTCAGTTTGGAGGAGGGCTGCTTCATGCACAACAATTTCAGCAGTTCTGAGGGCACAAAATCAAAGGAATAGAAACATACACCTTTTCTCCTTTAAGTCAATACCCCTGAATTGCATATAGAGCCTCAAATAAATTGGTCAGGATGCTATCTTAGTTTAAATGAACTATAAGAGAAGTCATGACGGTGTCCTATGGCTAAGTGTCTGTGTGTTCAGCTAAAATGTTTGTCATGATGCAAAAAAAGGAAAAAAAAATATTAACAAGTTGCAGCTTCTGACATGCCATCCCTTTATGAGCTCAGTTTTCAGGTTTGATTCATTTATAGCAATACAGCAAATGTCTTAATATAATCAAATGAACTCCATGTGCACATATACTAATGTGTGAGTGTGCAAGCATGTATATATGCATTTATAATTTATATAAATGCTAAAATATCATAACTAACATAATGCATTTGAACAACCTATTCTAAATTTTTCCCTCGAGATCCTCAAAATATAATAATGAAGGAGAATGGAATTTAATGGCAGAGTTTTTATTTATCTTTCATTTTTATATTTTGGGATATCATGACCTTTATTCAGTGGAAAGGATCCTAAATTGGGAGTTTGACTACTTAAGTTCTACACCTTATTCTGTTACTAATTATCTGTGTGACCTTGGGAAATTATCCTTACTAAACTGGTTTCAATTTCCTCATCTGCCAAATGAAGGTGTTGCACAAGGTGATCTCCAAGGTCCTAGCCTGCTCTAATTTCCATCATTCTCTGACTCATGGTACTTTGTGAATACTGATCTAATTAATTTCCTTAGTCACCTTCACAGTAATCTATGGAATATATTTCCTCATAGTTTCTAAGAATTTAATTCATATATCTGTAAAGATTTCAGTTAAACAGAAGCACTAATTTTGTCCTTCCTAAAAAGTTCAGAGTGGTTGAGTTTATTAAAATGTTCATTTTAAAACTACTCCTTTATGGATAATTTTATGTTGCCAGCAGCATAGATGGCAGGAACATTATGGGCCACATGTGGCCAGTGGCACCTCCACCCTTCCCCTTCAACACTCCTCTGGTGGCACTGGATAGGATTATGTCTTCCTTCTGCACTCTCCCTTGTGTCAAAACTGACAACTTGGCATCTGGGTGGGATGCACAGCCCAGGGTCAGGGATTTGGCTGAACTAAGTCTGATCTTTGGTCAGACCCAACATAAAGCTCCAAACACTTTGCTTCTTTAAATCATCGGAGGCCTGGCTATATGAGACCATTCTACACTTCTCTGTATAGTTGGTGCGATTGGGAATTGACTCAAAGTTGATAGAAGTGGTTTTCTGGTGCCTGGTTTACTTACGAGGATAATGGTAAGATGTAACTAATCACACCATGAAAGGAAGATATCTAAATCAGGGAAATGAGTTGCAAGTAAACCTATAGGTATCCATACTTAGCTATCAATGAGAAATATCAAGATTAAGTATAATAAAATGCAAATTTATGATGATACATTTTGAAGGCCTTGAATATCCCATGGAAACTTGTCTGTGGGGATTTACAACTGATTTTGATTTTCCTCTTTTCCATCCTCTTTGGTTACATGAATATTTATTATTTTTAAATTCCAAAAATTTTGTCTAATATTCAAATTAATAGATTAGCTGAGTTGGTGCATGCGAATCAGGGATATTAAAATACCGAGACAATAGAGTTCAATTATTATTAGCATAAGGAGTAAGTATCATAAAATGTTCAAGTTGGGAGATATCACTCTGCTTCCAGGTGAGGAAATTAACCTGATAGATTGCACAGATGCTCGAAGGAGAGTTGAGACTCTGAAGTGAATGGCAGCGGATCCTATTCCTAATAGCATGTTGTTGAGAGTATATTCAAATTGGTGCTCCCCACCCCTAACCCAATTTCTCAGGGTCAATGTCTGTTGATTCAGATGAATGTTTTATATTCAATGAGTTTTCACTACAGTCAGGGAGAAACAGGCTCGAAGCAGCAACCATTATAAAAAAAAAGCAGCAACCATGTGGTACAAAAGCCACTATTGCTCCCTCTGGAAAATGAATACAAGTGGTCACCATCAGGAGGTAGTTGCCTTGATCTAACTAACTGCCTCGGGAGCACTCAGATCCACTCCTCACCCTGTAGTCTAACACAGGCTGGAATAGTCAGTACCCAAGAGGGATTGGTTCTCCCAAGATGATTATTCAAATTTGAATGTCAGAGGGAATTCAGACTTAGCTCTATTGTGTTTAGGTTGAAGATGAGGCTATTTAGTACATTAAGTAGGAGGTCTTTCAAACTTGAAGTTCTTTACTCCTTAGAAAACTTGTCTGATATACTCAAGAATTGTATATGATTTCTGTCTTGAGATGTTTGTCCAGATTGACAACATGGTGTATTTTATTAAATGATAGTGCTTATTTACTAGTTTAATTTCTTTTATAGGATATGTCATAATTTAATGTATTATTTGGTTAGAGACCAACAGGTTTATTATCTGTGTGCATTGGCTTAGTTCTACTTTATTTAAGGTTCAATCTTTTGTCCTCAATAATCAATTTTAAGGAATTTTTACATCTCTAATATTTAATGTGTCACTATAAGCAAACTGTAGTAATAACATCAACATTCATATGTCCCAGTAGGTCAATCTACAAAGAAAGCATTTTCATTTTTTAAATGCTATATTTAAAAATGTGATCAGGCATAAAACAGATTAAGAAACCTTCATAGTTCAAGAGATCAATCAGAAGCTGTAAAATTAAGGACTGCCATTTTATTCAGCCAGCTCCTGCACAGGAGAGAAGTATTGGAGATTTGCTACTATACAAATCAACCTTATGGGCTGAGCCCTGGTGGCGTAGTGGTTGAGTGCAGGACTGCAACCCACAAGGTTGGTGGTTCATATCCAGCAGCAGCTCTTCAAGAGCCAAAACAAATTTCATAGACACGCATGTGGATATAAGGAAAAGGTTTATATACAAGAGGAATGGGACATTGAGAAAGCATCCCAGAGCAGTCCAGTTCAAAGGCATAAGTCCGATGTTAATCCATATGCCCGATTTCAGTCTATAAAGTCTCCTTCCGACTCATGCAGTCACAGGCCAGTGGGTACAGAGTCCTGGCACTGGCAAGGATCTCCCCAGGGCTCCTCACTTCCAGGGCTCAGGGTCCATCAAGAGCATCCAGTGGTGGCAGAGGCAGCTCAACGCTGGCAGGGCTCTCTACATGGCTTCTCCAGCTTCAGAGGTCTGTTTCCATCAGGGTAAGGCCGTGTGGCTTCTCCTCTGGCTCATCCAGCTCCTCGGACACTGCCATATTGCCTTGTTCATAGTTCATTGTCTCTGAGACTAGCTCCCAGCAACTAGGGAGATAGCTTCTCATCATCCATGAGGAAAATATCACAAGATTTCCCAGAAGTCTCTGGGGAAAGTATGCCACATGGAGGCCTCACTGGCAAATCAATGGTTATCTCCAGATTAACAGGCTGGACTCTACCCCTACATCTCAGTCATGAAATTAACATAAGTGTCTGACCGCCACAGTAAATGATATTGGAAAAAAAAAAAACAAAAAACATGGACTCTAGAAAGGACAAGCCAAAATGTATTAGGAAAAGTAAGTTCAGAGAGCTCCTTGGAAGCAAGGATGGCAGGATAAATATCTTGCATATTTTTTTTTCAGAATCAATGCTATATTTGAAACCATTGTTCCAGCAAGTGGGTCAATTAATCTCTTAGGGATCTTCTTTTTCTCTTTTTTTTAACCATTTTTTTCAGTTATTGTCTCTAACAATATACTATCCTAGATTTTGTATACAGAAAAACATGCAAAAACAATAATAAGAGATGAAAGCAAAAACATACCAAAAAAATTAACAACAATAATACAATAAAGCAGAGGCAACCCTTAACAGAAAAGGAAGTAGAAAATATTTAAAAACTTGGACCAAATATCAAATGGGTAAAAAGAGAAATCAAATGACAAGCTGTTAAATCATTGCATTTTCAATGATTCACTTTGCAATGTCCTCTGCAAGGCTCTTCATATTCCTCATCCTTGGTCAGAAGGGATTCACCCTTGCATTCCCTCCACCCCACCCTCTTTCCACCCCTCCAGCAGCTCCAATCTAACTGCCGGACTGAAGGGGTTCAACCATCTTGGTCTCCCCACATCCCCTGCTCCCCTTTCCACTAGTAAACCCACTCCAGCTCATCTGGATTTGTGAGGTAGACTTGGGACCATCATGGAAGGCTTCCGGAACTAGAGGAAATTTGTGTGCATCATGACTGCACGGCTGCCCCTCAACTGGTCTGTCTCCTCCCCGTGACTCCCGTGTAAAGGGGTGACCAATTACCCACCAGTGGGTCTTAGGCCCACATCCTGTTCTCCCCCCCATTCGTAATGATGAGATTCTTGTTCTTTGATGCTCGATACCTGCTCCCCTCGGCCCTTCTTGATCACACATGCTGGTGTGCTTCTTCCATATGGACTTTGCTGTTTCTGTGCTGAATGGTGACTCGATTATCTCAAAGTCTTTGAGAGTCCAGGCATTCAATCATTTGGTAACTGGGCACCATCATTTCTCCTACTCTGTTTGCCTCTGTATTCATCTGTCTTCAGCGATATCGGGAGTCAATTGGTCCATTGATTTTAGTTTTTGTTCTTTGATGCCTGATGCCAGATTGTTTCAGCACCTCATGATCGCACAAGCAAATGAGCTTCTCCTATGGCTGCACATATGGTCTACACATGTCCTCAATGAGCACAGCGATATGTGTGTTTTGCCTAGCCCTTCCACCACCATGTGGCCACGCTGGCTGTTATGTTTCTTCTGTGTGGGTGTGGTCTCTCCCCAAGTAAATGGTCTATTGTTTATCTTCAGGCTTTTAAGACCCCAGAAGATACATCCTATTATGGCTGAGCATGATCAGCTTTCTTCACCACATTTGCTTGTGCACCCATTCTATTTCAGTGATTGTGTTGAGCCAGTGAGCCTCAAGGAATACCAGATTCATATAACAAAGTATTCTTGCATTGAGGGAGTGCCAGGGTGAGGGCCCAAGGTCCACTTTGCTACTGTAGTACTTGGCCTATAGATATGTTCTTAAATTTATTCCCACCTTGTACTAGATAGTTGCGTGTATGTATGCATGGACATACCTATGTTAAGACCTCTGCAAGTGCTCTTTGCCCTCCAGCTCTTACCTCTATTTCCTTCCATCTCCCTCCTATCCCACCATCATGTTCCAGCTTCATTGGCATTTCAGTGTTTCCTCACAGATTCATTGTCTTTGCTTACTCCTGACTAGGCCTCCCACACCCTCCTTTCCATCAATTCCAGACCACTTATTGCTCTCCCACCCCCATCCATGTGTTTGTCCACACCCCCTTCTTTAACCCTCCCTTGTGCCCCCAGGAATCACTGTTTGCCAAGTCCTTTCTGTGGCGCAATGGGTCTCCAGAGGGATGTATTCTTCTGAGCATCATGTGTCGGCGTGAAGCTTGGATCAGCTTTCTTCCTCTTCCTCCTTTCTTGTCTTAGTGGGTGTGGGATGCTGGCCCCTCCCCCAGCCTGTTCTCTGCCACGCCCACTTCTAGGAAAGGAGTCCATCTGACTCTGGTTGCGTCTGGCTCTGCAACTCTCTCTCTTCTTGCATCCTTCCATGCGTCTACGAAGTCGTCATGATTGGGAGCTCTGTGGTAGGAACCGCTCATCCACTCTGGTTTCTGTGGATACAAGACAAGTACTCCCCCCCACCCCCCAGGTGGAAAAATGCCCCGCTCCCTCTGTTATCTTTTCACTTTTGAACTACCTTTTATCTTCCTTTGCACTCCACCCCCTCATCCTTCTCCCATTACTGTGTTGCACCCAACATGTACCTCCCTGGGTTTGGTCCTCCCTCGATCTTGCATATTTTGAATATATTATGGGGAAAGACCAGTTGCTGGAGCAGTACAACATATGGGATAAAGTGAAATGGCTATTAAAAAGAGGAAGGCCCTCAGTGAGATATATTGACACAGAGGCTGAATCAACTAATTCAGGCGCAGGCACAATTGTGAGGCTGCAGCAGGACAGGGTGTGGTCCTTCTGTTGTGCTTGGACCCCTAGGGGGTGGAGTTAGCTGGATGGCACCTACCAGCAGGGCAGGGCAGCATGACCCCTGCTAGTTTCTGACATGGTAACTATGTAGGCAGCTCCATCCTTGTCCCATGAAGCACCAGGTGCTTTCTTACCCCTGACATTGTCGTTATCCACCTAAAGCATAACCTCTACTTAACCAGAGCTTGAGTAGTACTATGAGGTCTTCATAAAAATGACTATTAAAAGTTAAAATGTAAGCACTACTAAATGAGTCAATATTCTGCTTTATATACAAAAAGTAATGATTTCAGGTGTAACATTAAAGGAAACTTCAGCATCCGTTACCATTATAAGTTGGCAGTCTGCATACTATTTTGTTTTACTGCTATTTGAATTACAACTCACTCACAGCCCTGGAGTCAATGCCAACACATCAACTCTTTATGATAGGGTAGATCTAATGCTGTAACTTTCCAAGACTGTATTGGTGTAAGGAAGTAGAAAGTTCCACTTATCTTGCTGGGATAGGCTGGTGGTTTTGAACTGTGAACCTTGCAGATCAGAGCCCAACATGTAACCACCATGCCACAGGACTCTTTATGAAAAATTTTAGGCAATCACAGAAGTCGGCTTAAAATCAGAATGGTGTGTATTTATTGCATTTTAAAGTCATTAAAGTTTTTCTGAGTTGGCATATATATTTGTGTGTATGACTGTGTGTACATTTACATACATATATAACTTAGGAGATGTGTTTGTATAATTTTGGGAAACATATCTGTATATATATCAAAAATGAACAAACATTTCCATGAAGTTGATTGATTCAAAGGGATCCAAGATACATCTTTATTAAAGCAGATCACCTAATCTTTCTCCTGCATATATATTAACAACATTTTAATATATTAGATGTATTATTGTAGAATATATTACATTTTAAAATAATATATCACTATTATCATCAATAACATTGCTACTAAGATTATTTATCATTGCTTTATATATTATTTATTATTATACAATATAGATGTATTATTATATATCATATGTCAAATACTACAATATAATATGTGATGTATACAGTATATAATAAAATCTATAATATTTTATATACTAATATAAAACATGGAGAGGGAGATACAGTCCTCTCACTCCCTAGTGCTATGGGTTGAAGTTAATCTGTTCAAATACACCAGATATTCTGCAAGAGAAAGATGAGGCTATCTGTTCTCATAAAGATATACCTTGGACATCATATATTGGATCACTCTGGGTCAGAATCAAATGCATGGCAATCAACTTTATTTGTTGTGGCAGTCATGTACTCATATGTCAATTTCATGATTGGGAGTCTAGGGGTGGAGTCTAGCCTGTCGATCTGGAGAGGGTCAAGGAGGCCTCTGTGTGAGCATGGCTTTCTCCTGAGAATTCTGGGAAGTCTCGCAGTATTTCCCAATTGGAATAGAGAGACTTGAGGGAGCCTACTGACAAGATGAAATGACAGCATGCTGATGAATCCTGAGTCCTGGAACCTAGAGAAGCTGGAGGAGAAGCCACATGGGCTTGCCCTAATGGAACCGGATCTCTGGGGCTGGAGAAGCCACAGGGAAACCTCTGCCAGCTCTGAGATGCTTCTACTGCCATTGGAAACTGCTGATAGACCCTGAGCCCTGGAAATGAGGAACCATGGGAAGACCCCTGCTAGTGCTGGGATGCTTCTGCTGCCGCTGGATGCGTGGGACTCTGCACCCACTGGCCTGTGACTTTGTGAGATGAAAGAGGACTTTATGGACTGGTGTCAGACATATGGGCTAATATCGGACTTGTGACCTTGGACTGCACTGGGTTGGGATGCTTTTTCAATATTCCATTCCGCTTGAATATAAACCTTTTCTATATATCCATGTGCGTGTTTATGAATTTGTTTCTGTAGTCTACCTGGACTAACACATTGGTTTGTTAGTTTTCCTCTGGATATATATATATATATATATATATATATATATAACATTATATTATATTTATTATATTATACTATATTAATTATATTAATACACACAATAACTCGTGACAACCCATATGCTTCATGGTAGCATTGACTTTTAGGAGTTTGATGGATATAATCTTTATAGAAGTAGATTTACATCCCTTCCTTCTGCAGTGCAGTTGGGTTGGTTCAAACCACCAGCTTTTATATTAGTAGTTGAACCAAAAGCATATGTGCCACTGGGAATATTATTTTAAGCACAGAAAAGTCCAGATTTATATATATATATATATATATATATATATATATATATATATATATACACACACACACACACATGTTCTTTTGTACCTTTCCCCTCCCCCAAATGCACTGGAGTCTGACCAAGCCTTCAGCATAAACAACTTTCTGCAGAAAATTAATTAGGTAAAGGGAGCAAGCAAATGGCATTACAAGGTCAATTGTATATTGCCTGTTAATTCTGAGAAGGGGTACATTTTTCAGAAATATCCGCATTTCTTCAAAAGTCAATGGCCTAGAAGAAAAGAGGTATAAACATAGCTGAGGTATAAACATAGCTGTTTTGTAAAATGCATATGAATCATTCTGACCCTAATTTTTCATAGAGCTCAGAGAACTTTGACGCTAGCTGGGGTGGGAGGGGCACTTGGCACTGAAGAAATTGTCCTGCGTAGCAACCCAGTAGATGGATGCAGAAGTGCCCACGTGGGTTCTATGACTGCGACAGTCACCGAAGTAGATTGACACCGATCTAATGTATTATATGGAGTGATTGATAGGTTTTGGACTGTCAGCATTTAGATGAGATTAACCACTATGCCACCAGGACCTAGATATGAATCACCATCAATTATTTATTTTTATTTGTATAAGATAAATGGCAATTATAGTTATTTAGTGAATATCATCATTTGAAATGTGCAGAATTTCAAATTGTAAAATAAAATGAGATCTAGAATTTAAATGAGCTCATGGTTCACATAAAGGGGAAAACAAATTGGAGGAAAAAGGCATGTCAAACACAACACTGGTGGTTGTGGAGTGGAGGCTGGCTAATAAATACAATGAACCTAAGGTGGAATTTCACTGTTGTGCATGTTTGAATTTTTTACATATAACATTTTAACTACTAAATATGCAATGTAGCTACATAAAAAATAGCTTTTAGGTCGTAACAGTCTCTAAAAATATAATTACACTAAGTAGAGTTGAGTAAGTACTTCTTAAGAGTGCAGGAAGGAGACAGAACTTTCTGTTTCCATAAAGAGTCACAGTCTTGGAAGCCATGGACAGTGGTATCCTGTCCTCTAGGTAAGCATGTGCATTTATGCATTTTGTTTCATACAGTGTAGGTATTTTAAAGTACATGTTTTACCTTTTACAGAAACAATATAAACTATGAAAGTCATTCAACATAGACAGCAGTTTAAAAATTGATGTCACAACTGTAGAACCTTTAATGTTCAACGTACCTTGAGGCAGTTAGCTGTCATGTGGCACTATTACATTGGAGAACAGTTTGCATGTGTTATTGCTATGCTCTGCGAAAGTATTAAAAGAGTAGGATATTTTCCAAAAGTAGGTATCAAATATTAAAAGTAGTGATTATTGCTCCCTTTGTAATAAGTATCCTTTGATATAACAAGTAAAATATATTAAAACGTGTATCACTGGGGAGAATGACGGGGTCCCTAAAAGATGAAACTTTCTGCACTGTAAAGATGTACTTAGAAGTCCACAGTGACTCTAAAAACCTGTCCTATCAGGTCATTATGAGTCAGAATAAAATTTTTGCCACTGAGTTTTTAGTTACTCAGAGCATATTTTGTACAGGTATGCACAAAAATTGGAACAAATATTTTGTGTACAGAATTTTGAGAAAATCGTTGCTGCCATTGAGTTGATTTGATTTTTACCATGATAACCTTAATGTGTTGTCTTCAAGGAGTTGTCCAGTTGGTGCGATGGCTAAGTGCTAGGAGGGTAATCTAAAGCTTGTCAGTTCAAACCCACTAGTCCCTCTGGGAAAAAGATGTAGCCATTGCAGCCTTGAAGTCCTATGTAATTGTTCTAATCTGTTCTATGAGTTGCAATTATCTTCATGGCAATGGGGACCACCTAAGTGTTTTATTCACCTCGCCACCAGGGTCCTTCAGGAAGCAGAGGCGACCTGAATTCATCAGGCAGAAGGAGAAAATAAAAGTTTGAGCAATTCTTCTGTGCATTTTTTGTAAATCTAATATACTCTTCAATTTGTTCGTAGGTAACTAAGCCATAAATAAAATTCATACTTGACTCCTTAGATTTTTAGTCAGAAAATCTCTTAAGAAAAGTAATACACATCTGTTTTGAAATTGTGCTTGGTCCTTTTAGAAATGTGTTTATACCAACTACTGACATTGCAAGAAAACTTGAGGACACTTTACCGCAGGGAGTCTGCCCTGTTAGATTGTAGTCATGCTACTTTGAATGCAATTTATCAAGCAAATAGCAGAAAGGACAGCAGGTGTTTTTGCCTAACCCCATTGGTTATGATTAGAAATATTACAACACTATGAAAATTAATGTTGACATACCACTTGGAGAGCTAATTTTCTTGCATGTGTGACATGTCATAGCATATCTGAAATGTGTGTATTCCCACTTGCCAGAATCACACCGTATTTGTTAGAACCATCAGTTCTAAAAACAGATGTTGTCTACTTCAATCAATTTTGAGCTATTAATGGTAGCTTTTAACTACATTTGTGAAAGGCAGATACTTTCAATTAGAATTTTCTTTAGAAGCCACATGACAATTATTCAGAGGAGAAATTTAAGGCTGCCAGAACCCACTGCAGCATCACAGCATTTAGCCACACATGACCAACTATAACCAGCACTGCACACAGCATTTGAAAGCAATATCATTTTTCTTTGCTTTCACACTATATAAGAAGCATAAACAGTTGTATGGAGTGTATAGACTTTCTGTCCAGGGAGTGAATGAGCAAAGGAAAGAGGCATACCAACGCCTTCCGTGTCTCCCCCCCCCTGCCCCCAAATAGCTGTGAAAAGTTTAAGGTAATATATTTGCTTTCTTTCTCAGAGAGATAGAATCATTTACTTAAATTTCATAGTCCTAGTGATGTTATTTCAAAGAAGAAACTAAAACACATTAAAGAAAAATTTCATAAAATCAATTTTATATACCATATTCATGTGTCTTCAGTCATTAAAAAAGCTACTCTAAAATAAGCAGAGAATAAATAGCCCATCAAATCTCTGGCAGGCAGTGATGAATTGCCAAAGATAGTTTGTTTGTTTGTTTGTTTGTTGTGTGTGTTTGTTTTTCCCACAACCATCATCAGAGATCCTCTCTCTCATTTCTAAGGAGTCTCCACATGGTGAAAAGAGTTAACACTCTCAGCTGTTATCCCCCCATTTAGAGGTTTGCATTTACCTAGCTATATCTGAGAGGAAAAGGTTGACACTTAAAAAAAAATCATAGAAAATTCTTTAGAACACAGTTCTACTCTGATCCATAAGGCGTTAGCAAGAGGAAGAATCTGTTCTACCATCGCCACCACTGACAATGACAACAGTGTCAGTCCACGGTAGGTCCGTATTTGTCACAATAGCCCTGTGCTCCCTGGAGTGTCCGTGTCTTGATGTAGATAATGTATATCAGCTGGTCTTTCTTCAGAGGAGCCTCTGAGTGGGCTTCTCAGATAATAGCAAAGCCTTGGACCCCTGTGGGGCCCAGGGACTGTTGTGCTATTATTTTAGTGTAAATCATCACGGAACATCTTCCTACTCCTTGATATAGAGAGCAATACAATGGAGGGAGATAAGGCAGGGAAACAAATGTCTAAGTTCTTATTTTTAACCCTTGTTTAAATTATTTATATTTCTGATAAGTGAAATAAAGTGTTCCATTATCTTTACCCATTATTTAAGACACAGTGGACAGCAATGGCCCTCATATACCAATGATCTTTATTGGGAAATCTGCAGTGACTTCATGTGGCAGTTATGTAATCCCCAACATATGAGTGGATGAAATACTCCAATCAGTGGTAAGAGAGAATGTGGAACCCTCGCTCTGCCACAACCCTGATCCTGTAGAAGGAGAGGGTCTTTGGGATGTGTCTGGAAACAACTTTGATTTCACAAGAGATGGAGAGCTCTAAGGAATGCTGGTTGTACAGATACTGAACAGTCAATGCCTTTTTTCTCTATAGGGGAAAAAAAAGAGAACGTAGGGCTAAGCCCCGGTGGTGTAGTGGTTGACTGCGGCCCAAAGGGCTAGTGGTTCAGCAGCTATCCAGGAGCAAGGTTGGGCTTCCTACTCCCACCAGGGCAGTGATGCCAAAAAAAAAAGAGAGAGAGAGAGAGAGAGAGAAAGTTTTCCCCGAGAGCCAACATCCTTAATTTGCTTTTCCAGCCTCCAGAGCTGTGAGATAATGAATTCCTCATTTTAAAGTTCTCCCCCTGTGGTTTTTCTGTTATATCAGCTTTCCATGACTGACAGAGTACCTCTTGTCCATAGAGAGCAAACCCACAGCTGTGGACCCTATTCTAACTCTAGCCTGAGTAGAAAACCCCCACGTGCTGTTCAAGGATGTACATCTTACAGAAGCAAACTGCTACCATATCTTTCTTTGAGGAGCTCCTGGTGGGTGTAAAACTCCAACCTTATGGTCTTTCCCACTCTGCCCCAGAGTTCTTCTTGTCCTGATGTTAAAAAATAGAGAATATGGAGAAAAGATTTCTTTTATCCATTTATAAATTAAGTAGGTCTTACAAGACTAAAAAAAATTCTTATTATAACCTACTTGTAGAGAGCTGAGAGCAAAGTGTGTTATGGTTTTGGCTACTGAGTCACAAGGTGCAGTGTTCAAGTACACCTGCCACTACTCGGGTGAAAGATGATACAGTCTGCTCCTATACAGATGTACAAATTCAGGAACCCAAAGAAGCTTTTCTATTCTATCCTATGGGAGCCTATCTGTCAGAAACTTTTGGATTTCAATATAACTCTTTTAGATTTGGGGTTTATTAACTAATTAATAATTACCGGATTTTCATGAATATTGTATAAATGGTGTTAATGTGAAAACTCTAGACATTTTCCTTGAGAACGGTGAATTTATATGTTCCTAAAGATGTGCAGGCTTTGAAACCCAATGGAGCATTGTGATAGGTTTCCCCTTTCTCTCCCCACTATATATCTAGCATTGCTACTCTCCTTATGTGTTCTGAGAGGTCTATCTTTCCTGGATTTCCTGTGCTATGAGCTTTTATCCATATCAGTATGCTTTGGTGTAACCTGATTTGTAGGGTAGAATTTGGGTCATGGTGTTAGGGGTGGGGGAGCAGGCATTAAAGGACTTGAGGAAAATTGTATATTTAATTGGTGTTATATGGAACCCTGACAAGCTCACCTTCTCCTTGTAACCCTTCTGTGAAGGGATGCACAATTGTCCACAATGGTCTTTGGGTCTTCACCATACCTTCTTCCTCATTCACAATGATATGATTTTTTTGTTCTGGGTCTTTGAAACCTGATACCTCTTCCTATTGACACCTCATGATCACACAGGCTGACATGCCTCTACCACGTGGTCTTTATTGTTTCTCAGTTAGATGGCTGCTTGTTTATCACCAATCCTTCAGACCCCAAACATTATATCTGTTTCTAGCCAAGCACCATCATTTTTCTTCACCAAATGATTGACATATAACCTTCCCCAGGGGGACAAACAACAGAATGGTGGGAGAAAGGGAAGCATCAGTAAAAGACATGAGAGATTAATAATTTATAAACTATTAAGTGGTCATGAGGGGTGCAGGGGTGGATGAATGAGCTAATTCAAAGGGCTCAAGTAGAAAGATGTTAGGAAATTATGATGGTAACTTGTGCAAATATGCTTCACAAAATGTATGTTTGTATGGATTGTGTTGAGAGATGTAAGAGTCCCCAATAAAATGATTAAAAAAATAAAAAAAACATAAAAACCCAAGGGAACAGTTGTACTTTGCTCTGTACCATAACAAACAACAATAACAATACAAACTGCCATTGAGCTCATTCTGATTCATGGTGACCCTCCAGAGCAAAGCAGATCTGAAACTGTGTGTTTTCCAGACTATAACTATTTTCAGGGATAGAAGGTCTCAGCTTTCTTCTGAGCAGTTTGTGGTTTCACACTGCTGACCACAGAGTCAGCAGCCCAATTCAACATTAAGGTCCCTGACCTTGCACTACATGGTGGCTGTAAATTGGATAACTGCAAATCTACTCAATAGCAGTAAATATGAGTTCATGTTAAAAAATAAACAAGGAAAACTAGAATAAGCAATATAGCATGTCAAACCTTGAAAGTCATAAACATAGCTTAGTACAGCTACTCATATTATACACGAGAAGCTGAAAAAGATTCACCAAATGACACAGATTTTAAGTCCACAAATCAGGGATTAGATAAAATAGTAAAAAATTTCTTCAGAGGGATGTTTTATAGAAATCATTTTTGCAGTTAGGCCAGCATTTAGCAGCCAACACTGAGGTCGTGCACCTAGTGACGTTGCCTGGGAAAGTTCTCTTGGATCACAGTGAATTTTTTCATAAAAGTAATTTCACTCAAACTTTGTTTTTTTGTGATGGCCAACTTAAGAGAACAGCATGCAGCTGTGAAATCTTGTTTCCTGCTTAGGAAAAATGCCATAGAAACTGTGTAGTGTTGAACACAGCCCACATGAACAGCACAATAGGAAAAACTCAAGTGTACATGTGATTTTCTCATTTTGAAAAAAAAAAAGAAATGTCAATTGATGACAAACCTTGTTCAGTACATCTGTCAACTTCTAAAATGGACGAACATGTCAATTGGCAGTGGATTTGGCGTTTGCTCCACAGGTCAGACTGTTTATTAAGCTTTCTATTTAGAAGCTATGAAAAGATTGTGTTTAACGGTATATGATCAAAAAATGCCTGATTTTTGGCAGAGGAGCGCCTGGTTTTGTCACCATGACAATGCACCCGCTCAGCAGCCATCTCGGTGCATCAGGTTTGGGCAAGAAGCAGCATGCCTTTCTTGCCATATGCATCATCCTCACTTGACCTCACTCTGTGATGCTCCTTTTTGTTTCTGTGAATGAAGACATGGAAGGACACTGACTTGACAAAATAGAAAAGGTAGAAGTAGCACAAAGTAGAAGAAAAGTAGAGAGGTGTCATCAGCCATCCAAATAGATGAGTTTGAAAAAATGTTTCCAAGAGTGAAATCACAGATTTGAAAAATATTTTAAGTATATTGGAGAGTACTTTGAAGGTGATAAGGTTATTTTGAAAATATAATTTAAATACAAAACTTTGAA
Organism: Nesogale talazaci; assembly: GCA_004026705.1. NCBI lineage: Eukaryota > Metazoa > Chordata > Mammalia > Afrosoricida > Tenrecidae > Nesogale > Nesogale talazaci. The sequence goes on along the minus strand of PVJH01000706.1, from coordinate 140,093 downwards.
AATAAAATTCTTGCTTTGTGGCACACTCCATTTGATTCTAAAGTCTCCATGTTGCATCATATTCCTCATATTCCCTGGTTTAGTCTTGCTACCAAATAATGAAGAAACGGTTGTTCTATCTTTCATTTATGAATGAGAAAGTTGCTCCACTTAGTTCTGAAGTGACTTGATGGTTTGGGAGACTTATATTCTAAAATTGGGTTATTATGGAACCCTGGTGATGCTGTAGGTCTAGCATTGGACTGCTAACCATGAGCTGCTCTGAGGAAGAAACATGAATTGATCTGCTTCCATAAAGATTTACGGTCTTGTGAAAATCTACACAGGGTCTACACAAATCTACACACTGTGATTTGGAATTGGTTCCCTAGCAGTGAGTTGAGTTCGGCGCTCGTGATAGCAGTGGTTCTCAAGCTTCCTAAAACCAGGACTCTTCAATACATTTCCTGCTATTGTGGTGACCCCTCAATCATCAAATTATTCGTTGCTACTTCAAAGCTGTAATTGTGCTCCTGTGGCCCCTGTTAAAGGGTCATTGGACCCTCAAAGGAGTTGTAACCTACAGGTTGAGAATCGCTACATGAGGGTTAATGTGTATAAGCTTACTAAAATATTTTCCCTTAAAAGCAAAATATTTGCTTGGTTTTAAACTAAAATCAAAATAATTAGCAAAACATTGTGAGAGAACTGTGGCTTATTTTGTTTCTATGTCTTTTAAGTGGTCTGAAGTTTATTTTAGAATTTTACTTCATAGGCACACTCTGTTATCTCACTGTGTTATTTCAACCTAAATTCTTTCAAAATAAAGATAGGATCATCTAAGACATTTGCATAAGTGCACAGAGATGGCAAAATAAACAATAATAAAATATTTATAAATTTGCCACTATTGCTTTTATGGAAAAAAACGGCCTGTTTCAATATAATGACCAATGCTTTGAACACTGAATTGAAAATTGAGGTTTGATCTAATTCCAGGTTCTTTCTTGGGAATGTATTGCTTCAACATAATTCTAGCCAGAATAACTTAAGGCATTGATGTATGATGTACGCTTCATTCAATTTAGAGGACTAGAAGGTGCTTTACTTTGAATCATTTACAGGAACAATATGTATAATATGACTGGGAAGAAAACTAGCATTTTTTGTAAAATTGCACATCCTATTAGAAAAATATAAAAAAGAAAAACTCTACATTCACTGGATGATAAAAGCACAAATAAAGCAAGTGACTGCCATCAAATCAAGTCTGACTCATAGCAATGCATTTAATGGATTGTATTACTAACTTCTGCTTCACTCTTATGGACTGAATTTGATGCTGACCCCAATATGTGCTGACTCTCCTAACCCCTCCACCATGATCCATGTGGTTCTGTGGAGCGTAAATGGAATTGTGAGATCTTGGCTGCTCTTAAAAATCCCCTACAGAGTAATAGTCTCAGCAGCCCCCCAGGACGATTCTACCTGCCTTGTAGGGACCTCACGGAGCAGACTCAGCTGCAGGGCAGCGAGTGAGTGAGTTTGTCTGTGCATGTGTTTGTTTCTTGGTTGTGCCTATGGGAGCCTCAGTTGTGTGGTGAACAGTAAAACTAACAATCCTGAGGAAGTTAGTGACAATTGTTCCAATACCAATGCATAGTCTGGAAAGCCAAGCACAGGGACTCTATGCATGAAGTGGACTTGAGGGGTGGGGGTAGACTCCCTAAAGTAGACTTTAGTCCTGTTTGGGGGGTTGGTTGACTTTATTGTGTTTGTCAGAAAGGGTTTGTATTTGATGTGCTTTAAATCAATCACTTTAGAGATATAAATGAAAAAAGTAAAGAAACAAAGATGAGGGAAGAGAGAGATCACAAGCCTCATGAAAATCAGCAGAAATTCAAAAGTCAAGGAGCTTTTCTGATGACTTACCAAGAGAGAAAAACCTTCCTGTAACTGAAACTCTGAATTAAAACTTTTAGCCTCCTACACTGAAAGAAAATATATTTCTTTTAGTTATCCTATTTCTGCTATTATAAAACTAGATAAGTAAAACAATATTCAAAATTAGAAATTGACTTAGCAAACTTTTTTGGGGGTGGGGAGGCATCACTGCCCTCAGGTTGTGGGAGAAGGAGGCCCAGCCTTTGCTCTGTGGAGTTGGAATCGAACCTCCATCCCAGTGGGCCGCAATCCTGTGCACAACCACTATGCCACTGAGGCACAGCCCGACTTAGCAAATTTTTGGATGAAAAGATGAAATTATCTGTGAACCATATAAGATAGGTTACTTGGCTTATTTGGTATCAAGGAATTAGTAATATAGATATATTGAAAATGCTTGATAGTTTTATTAACATTCCAATTAAACTCTTATAGGAACCCTATAAGGTCATAGTGGTTACAAGTTGGGCTTCTAACTGTAAAGTCAGCAATTGAAAACCACCAGCTACTCAGTCCACAGGAGAAAGGACGGTGTTTCTCCTGCTGTAAAGATTTACAGTCTCAGAAACCCACCGGAGCGGTTCTGCCCTGTCTGAAAAGGAGCCTATACACGGGCATGGAATCTAGAGGAGTGAATTTTAGTTCTTGTGACAGTCATATGCTTATGTTAATTTTATGATTGAAATGTAGGGGTGGAGTCTAGCCTATTGATCTGGAGAAAGCCATTGAGTAGTCGATGAGACCTCTGTGTGGACATGGCTTTCACCTGAGACTCCTGGGAAATCTTGTGATATTTCCCTCGTGAAGATGAGAAGCTATCTCCACCAGTTGTTGGGAGTTAGTTTCAGAGATGATTAGCCATAGGCAACACAGAATGGTGATGTCTGGGAGGCTGAAGCAGGGGGTGAAGAGACCACATGGCTTTGCCCTGATGGAGCCGGACCTCTGAGGCTGGGGTAGCCACATGGAGGCCTCTGCCAGTGATGAGTTGTTTCTGCCACCACGGGGTGCTGTTGATGGACCCTGTACCCTGGAAGCGAGGAGCCATGGGGAGACCCCTGTCGGTGCCGGGAGTCTGTAGCCACTGACCTGTGACTTCGTGAGTCAGAAGGAGACTTTATGGACCGATTTCAGACATATGGGTTAATATCGGACTTGTGACTTTGAGCTGGACTGGGATGTTTTCTTAATGTCCTGTTCCTCTTGAATATAAACCCATTCCTTATATTCATATCCGTGTCCTTGAATTTGTTCCTCTAGTCTACCTAGACTAACTCAGTTCTATTAAAATTAGAATATACATACATACATACATATACTCATGTACTCCCAAAAGGGCACATCTTTTCAATATCAATTTTGTAGTGTTTTCAGAATTATGGAGCTATGGTTAGCTGAGGTTAAAAATCCATGCCTGGGGTCGGTGAAGGTGAGTGGGGTCTCCTCACGTCCTTTTGCTCCCTTCTTTCCATGGAGGTCACAGGTCTTCCTCAAGCGCCTGCCGGGGATGCCTGGGTCTCCGGTTCCCTGCTGGCCAAGCATCTGGAGCGTGGCGGGGGGCGTCTGCCCTCCCCTCCCCTCCCCTCCCCCGCTTGCGAGATCGGTCGTGACCCGGCCGCCTGTCCTCAGAGCGCTTCCGAACACCTTGTCGCCTGTACTCGGTTCCCCGGCGCGGCGCCCGCTTTGGGGCCAGGGAGGCACGACCTGGAGACAGTAGCTAGCGGTAGCAGAATTCTTCCCAAGAACCCTTTGCATTGATCTGACTGAATTATTATCGTCCAGAATTTCAGGATGGCCGAACGGAAACTCACTGAAAGCCATTGACGGGATAGCCTTTGGGGAGATCATACCCCGAAACCAAAATGCTGTTGCCAACCCACTGAAGTCCTAGAATGAGATCCTCACCTCCAGGTTGGCAGCCCTGGAGGCACCTCCCGCCAACGACTGGGCCAATGTAGCCAAGGCCGGCTTAGTGGACGACTTTGAGAAGTTTAAGGCCCTAAAGGTCCCTGAGCCACAGGATAAATTTTCAGCCCTGGTGGATGCTGAAGAAAAGGATGATGTCAAGACTTGTGCCGACTTTGTGTCTCTTTCCAAGACCAGGATTGAGGAGTATGAGAGGCAGCTGGAAAAAAATACAGAACATCATTCCATTTGACCAGATGACCATTGACGACTTGAACGAAGTGTTCCCTGAAACCAAGTTAGACAAGACCAAACATCCCTACTGGCCCCATCAGCCAGTCGAGAATTTATAAAGCTGTGTCTGCGCGGGCGCCTGCCATCCCAAGAGGAGCTCTGAACAGTAAAAACACGAGTGTGAATGTGAAAACAAAATCCATGCCTAATATTTTAGTGTTAAAAATATATGCCTTAAGTTTTATTTTAAGCAAGCTGTGAAATTTCTAATCTGTATCCATTAATACTTGAATAATAAAACTTGAATAATCTATTCTCAAGCTGCTATTACCTTTATGGTTAATTGTTGTAAAATAAATGTTTTCCACTCTTACGCAAGTAAACCCACCTGTTTGCTTAGCCTACTGCCAGCATTTTTTGCTTCAGACTGTTTATCTCTATGTGTATTTTATTATATACATATACAAGGTCCAAGAGTTTGTTTTGTTTAAATCCAATTTTTAATAAGTTGCCACTCAGTTTATTCCAACTGATGGCATTCCATACGAATCTTAGTAGAGCTATGCTAATTTTGTTCCAATTACTGATTTTCTTGGAAATGGGATTGAATATCCAATTTTCCAAATTTTCAGTTAGCAACCATCTTTTCCTTTATCTTTATCGTTCAGTATTTCAGGTAAAAATATATGCCTTAAGTTTTATTTTAAGCAAGCTGTGAAATTTCTAATGTGTATCCACTAATTCCAAGCTGGAACCCATCTAGTGACACCTCAAAAGAAAAGCTTGATCATCTACTTCTAAAATCATAGCTTCTGAACACCACGGATACCAAACTTTCTTTTTTAAAGTTTCTAAATGCCTGTTACTTACTTTAATATTCCATATAAAGCTATATCTACTTTGAATCACTTTCCTTTCACCTTTATTCATTTGTAGAACATCCTGCTGCTCTGATTCTCGATATCTCAAGGGCAAAATAAAGTAACATCTGAACTGTAAAAGTTGGATGTGTCTCAGACACTCTTTCTCATGTTCAGTGTTTTCCTTTCTACTACAAGAAATGAAACATGATTTAGTGTTAGGATTAGGGTTAGGGTAAGGTTTAGAAATATAAAAAAAGAAAAAGAAAAAGAAGCATGATGAATAGAAATCTGAAAACATAAAATATGTCTTCCTTCCTCTGTCTCTCTCTTCATTCATTCCTTAGATTTATCTTTCTTTCCACGTTGTTTTCAGCTAATTATTTATGTTTATAGATTAAGCCCTTCACTCTCTGTGTGTCCTTTGAGGTCTGGTGGACTGCAATATAATCATATGTTAATTGATAGCACCTCCAAAGACCCTATTTACAAATAAAGTCATGTGTCAGGACTTTAAAAACATTGTTTTGAAGGAACACAAGTCTCAACATAACAACAACTATTTATTTAAATAATTATTTGTATATAATTTGCATATAGCATAATAGAATATTTCAGTCATATTAAGAATTGTACAATCATCACCAAAATCAGATTCAGAGTACTTTTCTTTCGTGTCCTCATTGTTGTTAGAGCTCCAGCCTTTCCCACCATGACCATAGGTCATTAGTGATCCATTTGCTCTCTCGATAGGTTTACCTAGTCTCGATTCCATAGACAGAAAATAATAAAAGGCACAAACAGGAAGCAGGCAACAACACAACCCAAGAACCATGGCAGGGCATAAAATATAAATCTCAATGTAAAAGAAAGCTGAAAATATTGCAACTGAAACATCTATCAAGTGGGTCAAAAAGAAGATCAAAAGATAAGGTGTTAATATGACCATAACGACATTGTGGTAATTGACTTTACAGTGTTCCTCTCTGTGATAGCAAGGTTAGTCACAAACCTGAACTATAACTGGAGGGAATTCATGGAGGTTTAATACATGTGTAACATTAATTTTATATGTCATTATATGTTGTTACTTTTCACTTATTTCTTCAGCCTTCCTTTATGCCTCACACAAATAGATTCCTATCATTATCACCTAATAATAATATTAATACTGCTCTCACAGCTTTTTTAACTACATTCAGATTGCAGTAAAAACAAACAAACAAAAATCCCTAGAAGGAATTTCTGCCCTGCTCCACTAAATTACTATGAATAGAAATCATCTAAATGACAGCGACATCATTCTTATTTAAGAATGTGTTTAAGGTACCTAAGGTGACATAAAATTTTAAAAAAAGAATACAGATAGTTTTAATACACTACTAAATTTAAAGAAAATATCATTATTATATCAAGTCCAACCAAATTTCCTTTTGATTTTCAAGCTTTAAAGGAAAGCTGTATTTGCTAGTTAGTGACACTATCTGGAGTAGGGGTTTTTTGCTATGATGAAAGAATAAGGAAACACGATTAAAATGTTGATATAATAATAATTTAATCTGAAATCCAAAGTAAACTGTATTTAGCCCATAGCCCTGTGCTTATGTATACACACCACCTCTACCCACCTCCACACACACATTCATAGATGATGTAAGTATATTGCAATCATTCATTTTCATTCAAACAGAAACTATTAACAGTCTGATAGTTGCTCACTCAGATTCTTACTTATTCTATATGATTTTCCGTATCACCTGATTTTAGCATAATAATTGACATATGGGATTTGGTAAAATGCCCTTGGCTAAACTATAAAAAGATTATCAAATACCATTATGCTATTAAGATGCCAGAGTGAATTATATCCTTATTTTACTTTGTGTTGATTAATCTTACTTTTTCCTTCAAAAAGCTTATCTCCTTAAGACATTTCAAATACCTGTCATCTTAAAAGATAGTCAGAAATTATAATTGTATTGAAAATATTTTTTCTCAGAGTTTTTCCATTGTATGGGTTTTTGGGGGACCAGTTAGCAACATAAACAAGAGAGTGGAGGAAGAGCCTGGGTCCGGATTTGTTTGAATAGGTAGTGCTGATTCCTTCACTCCTTTGTTTCCTCACACATCCAGAGACATGATAGCACTTAATTCACTGAATTTCCTTTGTAAGGTTTCACTCCCTGCCGTTGAATCTAGTCTGACTCACAACCTCCTTTCAGCAGGGTAGAACTGCCCCTGTGGGTATTCTGAGAAAGTAACTTTATATTTTTTATGTGAGTAGAAAGCCTCATCTTGCTCTCACTTCAAGAATGAGTGTTTTAAAATATTTAAACTGCCCCCAGTTATACACACCATGGCATCTATTTCCATTCATAGCAACTGCAACACCATGTGACAGAAAAACTAGAAGATGTTACCATTTTCTGGGTTAAAATATTCACCAGAGTGGATGATAACCAGGTCTCTCTCCAATGGAGCAGGAGAGGGGGTTCAAACTCCTAATCTTTCAATTAGTGCCTAGCACTATTCAAAAAGTAAACGTATACTGACAGCATGAAAGAATAAACTAAAAAGCTGCCTCCCCACAGCCAGTGGAATATCTCGAGTCTTTGAAGAGACACAAGTTTCTCTCAATCTTTCTGCCAACTGATAAGAGGCTCCCATTTGTATTGTGCTTATCCTGCAAGGAAGAGAGAGCCGTCCGTTTTAAATACCCATTTTATTTGTGTCACTGCTGATAGCATCCAGAAGATATTTTGTCCACTGAAACTCTGTGTGAACAGAAGAGAAAGAGATGTTCTGCATTATGTAAGCCTGGCAGAGGACCTAAGGATTAAAGTGTTGGCACTGCTATTTGTTTTCTGAATAGATGCAGGAGGGTCATCGAAGCTCATATATCATTTTCAGTTGTCTCATCTGGAAAATAATAAGACCAAAGCACACTAGAAGACTGGATTATTTCTACCTTTAAACAACCATTAGGCACATTCTGACTCTTAAGTTCTACATGTTTTGTTTAAAAAAAAATTTAGAAGAAAATACTTAAGAACTCTTTCATCCTGATGGAAACAAAACTAAGCAAAATATAAGGTATGTGAAATGATGCTAGTGGTTATTGTTTGTCTAATAGATTTGTAAAGCTGTGAATTGAGTTCTTGAAATGATTGTAAAAAATGTGCACTAGCAAATACAGCACAGAATAAATGCACAAATACACACATCCACAGAGAACACACTGCAATATCTGTTCCTATGTGTGTTAGTCATGTAATTAAGTGTCAAATTCATGATTGGGAGTGCAGTCGTGGAGTCTAGCCTGTCAATCTGAAGGAAGCCAATGAGACCTCTGTGTGGGCATGGTTTTCTCCTGAGAATTCTGGGAAATCTCCTGTTATCTCCAATTGGAGCTGAGAGATGTATTATGACTTAGTCTCTTGGAGAAGCTCCACTGACAAGACAACATGGCAGCATAGATCACGAGTCCTGGAAATGGGAAGAACTGGAAGAGAAGCCACATAGGATTACCCTGATGGAACCAGACCTCTGAAGCCAGAAAAGCCAGAGAGACCCCTGCCAGCATTGGGATGCTTCTAACTACTAGAGACACAAGACTCTGTATCCACTGACCTGTGATTGTCTTGGCATTGTTGCACATGCTTCGTGAGTCTGAAGAGGACTTATGAGTTGGTATCAGATAAATGGACTAATATTGGACTTATGGACTTGGACTTGAGTGGGTTGGGATGCTTTCTTAATGTTTCATTCCTCTTGTATATAACCCTTTCTCTTATTTAATACATATGCGTGTTTATGAATTTGTTTCTCTAGTCTACCTTGACTAACACTATGAAAAGCAACATTTCCATAATACAGAGAATGTCTATCCATTTCTTATTGTTTGTGGCAGAATCATTTATCACATTTATCACATTTTAGTTCGCAGCACTAGTTCATCTTAATGTAATACCTTTGCTTTCAGGTATAACTTTCGAGCTTTTTCTGTCTCTACTGATTCAGTTTCTGACAACTATGAAATTCCAAGATTGCCATTATGAAAACATATCATAAATGAATCATAACAACCTGGCTTTGATCAGAGGGCCTTTTATGAGTGAGAAAAGCAGAATAATTTTTGCATTGTTGACTGCAAGGTCAGCTCCCTGGGAAAGTGATGAGTCTGTCTCTTCTGTAAAGATTTGCCATCTTGGAAAGTCTCCACAAGATTACTATGAGTCTGAATGGACTATAGATAGTAGTAGATTGATTGATTGGCTATTAAAGATTACTAATTTAGGATTAGAATCCAGTCAATCAAATATATAAAACTAAGCTATACTCCAAAATGACAGACTCTTATTGTGTGGCATAACTTGTTAAAGTATGTGCACTGTTTTAGACAGTTTGGTCAGTTAGAATGTCCTTGTAGAAAAATTATATGATAAATCTAATTGTTGTCATGTGATTACATATTGATCTTAGAATTAAAACAATAAGTGTTTTAAGTGACTGCTTTCATTACGAATAGCATTACATTTTCATAGCTAGATTTTTCCTGGTTATTACAAATATAAACTTATCAGAAAACAACCCAAACAAGCTGATATTACGTAATAATTTTATCAGGAAAACATCAGCCTGGAATAATGCTAAATAAGAACTATTGAATATTATTATGTGACTTCCCACTTTTCTCTGCAATGTTTCAATTCTCTTTATTTAGATATTTTTTAATTTGTTAATGGCATTAATTGGCACCAAACTCTTCGGTTTTAATTTATAAATAAGAAGACATCCCCTTATTTTCTCCTTCTAGAGGACTTCACAGGTATCCATTTATATAGTAATGCTTTAGTAAATAAACACTTTGAAAGTGCTTATATCCACTACCACCCTTATCACTCACATGAAATTCAATAAAAATATTGAAAATTTGCTATATTAGTAAGGATATTCATATCCTAGAGTAAATGTAGTTTTATTTTATTCTTAGTTGTAAAAATGATTTAAGAGGTACCTTACTTCTAAGGTGGCCACAGTCAAAGAGCAGCTTTGCTGGCTTCACAGACAGACAAGTTACATTCCTGTGGTGCAGGACGCCAGGAAGCGTAGGGAGGGCGCCTCTGCGGGAGAAGTCCTGTCCTTTCTGTCCACTCTGCAGGAAAGTCCTCGCCATTCAGCTTCTTGCTCTAAGGCTTATTATCTGTCTTCCTTATCTTTACTTCCCTAATTTGTTCCTTTTACATTGTAAGAGGCACACCCTACACTAATCATGTTCCTTTATGTAACAAAAACAGTCTGGTCCCAGTGGAATTACAACCCGAGTCATAGAGGTTGGTATTTACAACATATGCATGGTGGATATAATTTAATCTACATGCAGGGAAACCCGGGTTCAATAATGAGCACAGTCCCCATCTATCGGTGGGGCTTGAATGCAGCTACAAAGCTGGAAATGGAGCTTCCAGACTAACATCGGTTAAGAAAAAATGCCAAACAATGTATAGCATCAACTGAGGGACTGGGTGAGAATGTAATGTATTCATCTATGCTTATATTTATGGACCTGCGAAGCTGAGTCTGGTGGGGCAAGGTCCTCATGGTTAATTAGATATAAATAAATCTTAGCTCATGTTCTCATGACTGAACAGAATCCCTCCAATAGCCCTCCATAAAGAACCGCTAGAAAGTCGCTACCATGAAAGATGAATCATTTTTGCATCTGGCAGTCACTACGCCTGAAGGTTAAGTGTAAATAAGAGTAATCAGTTTCTGTAGCCCAACACACAGTAAAATGAAGCAAATCCTCTTCTGACATCTCTTGCTGATTCTCATCACAGATTGCACTCCTGGGGAGGACACCGGGGTGTCTGAAGCCAACTAGCACTAGATCAAAATGAGGGCTTACTCCAATTTCTGTCTATTATGTTATCCACTTTTTATATTGCTCATTTAATAGAATGCACATTTGCTAAATTACATGTATAGCTTTTGAAATAGTTGTAAGCGCCACAATTACATATACCCATGAAAACATGTGCTTACTCTCTTGATGCCCCACCATCTCTCTGTATTTATTGTTCTCCATAATTGCAAGGTCATTCATAAGGACCCATTTGACTACTGGGGTATAGCTCTTCCCCAATTTTGCTTTCCAAAATTAAATTTGGGAAAGTTAGACAAACTCATGAGAAATCTATTGATTTCTGGAGGACACAGGGCCCACCAACCTTTCCCTCTGTGGGGCCTGGGGTCCATGTGGAAGGGGTAGCACAGCAGCAGCTAATCACTGAGTTTAATTATCATTATCCAGTCGTCGATGTCAAAACACTAATATAGGAATAACCAATCATAGTTTATACATGAATAAATAGGTTCACTGATAGCGCATCATTCTTAAGATTATCTGTAGCAAGTTCAGGGTAAGTAGTCAGTATAAATGCAAAGAGCTTAGGACTTTATTTTTCTATGTAAGGAAATAGAGCAACATGTAGATAGATGCATTTGTCATTTAACACTTTATTGATTTCATAATGATGTGTCACAAAACAGGACTTCAATATTTCTTAGTATGTAATAGTGGAAAATCACAGAAATATTAAATTAATAAATGCCAAGCAATTTGCTTTTTTATTGATGAATGGAAAAATGGACAGATTACTTTTAGAAATTATTTGTTTTCTATTTAGGAATATGATTACATTTGTATATGTGGATGTGGAACATTTATCTATAATTCCTTATAATTTATCATTTGAGATACTTTTTGACATTTGGGTAAAAAAGCAAATACGGTTGAAATAGAGCATACAACTGATCTTTTTTCAAAATTTTGGTGATCATGATTCTCTAAAAGAAGTCAGAGCTAAGGCAAGGAAGTCTGATTTATGGATAAAAAGATGAATAACACATTCCCCACTCCCCTTGATTACCCTTTTCTATCTTAAATTCAAAACTTCTACCTTAATTTAAAAATTTATCTAACACCTGAACTATTAAGTGATATCCTACTGGATTATGCTTTACCCAATTTGGCCACATTTCAAAGAGGTAAGCGGAAAAACTACATTAAGGTTCAGATTTTAATCACATAGCCTGGAGCAAGCCTGTGAGTGCTTAGCCTAAGGTGAAGAATAGGAGATCATGTTTGGGTGGCTGAAAAGGAGAGTTCACTTTTGGATATTTAATACCAAATAGAAATACTGTGTACAGTGGTCATGATTACAGGGACTAGACTTAGGCAGAATATATCAATTTAAGCATTATGAATATGCATTATTATTCAATTCTCAAATAATGAGCCTAGATTCAGTCACTTGGAATGTGCATACTGATAAAAATAGATGAGCTGGAGGACATGACCCTCAGAAAATCAAAGCATTGTAAGTCAAAAAGTCGTAGCCATTCTAACAAAGAAGTCTAGGTTAAATCATGTAGGGAGAGGAGATAGACGGAATGCCATTTCTGTGCTGTCATCAATTTTTAAACATTTTTCTGTTTTTTTTGGGGGGGAGGCATCACTGCCCACTGGTAGTCGTGGGAGCTACCCAGCGCTGCTCATGAGAACCAACGCTGGATTTGAAACGCCAAGCCTGTGGGCCACAGTCCCGCACTCAACCAATTACGTCACCGGGGCTCAGCCCGAAACTTTTTTCTTTCCTAAAATAAGCTTTAAATCTGCTAATTTCCAACAAAGTTGTGTAACAAAATTTTAGTGATATAAAAGACCAAAAATTAATTGCATCTGAATCTCATCTATTAGCATTCATGTTTGATATTTTCTAATTTTTTTGCTTCATGAACTATGGATTATTTGGGAATGATGATTATTAATTCTGAAATTTATAAGATTTTGAGATAATTTTTCAATTGTTGATACTTGGATACCTATTTCAGTTTCATCAGATACAAAATGTACTATTTGTTTTTAAATAATTTAGAGCCTACTGAGATTTTATACAAATGCAGCTCAGCATCTCATCTTCCTTGGCAAATATTTAATGTACACACATACTTCTGTGCACGTGTAAATGTTTCTGCCATTATCTCCACTAGCATCCTATGGTGCATGATGGATAATAGTGCTTCTCAAAACGTGCATATTTTTGCTCATTTTTTGAATAATTGATCTGACAGCCTTGAGATTGGTGTTAGAATCTGCAAATAGCTTGTATGTATTTTATTTTTCTGCATAGTTCTTTCAGAACTTTATTTTTCTTTGTGTGATTAAAGCTCTTGGTGGAATTGCACAGGATAATTTGACTATTGTAAAAATAATTTCTTTAAGAAATGTAAGGCTAGTCCCAATATGGTAAACAATGACAATGTCTTAATTATGAAATGTTTACAATTACCACTCCCCCCAGCCCAACCATGTGCAGCTTGCTGAAACACGTCACAAACTAGAAAGAAAATGCTTGTAGAGAATGGCAAATCCAAAATCTGAAGTTCAGAAATTTTTCTTGGTGATTCTTCTTATCTCAAGGTCATGAAAACTGGTGAATAATTTAGGTAATAAGCTTCAACTTAAATCCCAAGTATTGGAGGCTAGGCAGATGCAAGTCAATACAATATCAAAAGGAAGAAACTGAAGCATCCTAAATGGATATTAAGTCTTGCTTGCACATCCAGACCACAAACCTGACGATCCTGGGCCAGCAGTCTTTCTTCACAGTAACTGGTGTCTAATTGATGTTCATCAACAGGTAGTCAACCCACCTTTACTCTGCATGCTCAGTTCAATAGGGAACATCACAAAGATGGCTTTGCTGTAGATGTGTTTTTTTTTTTTTGTTTGCCTTCTGTCGACCATATAACTAGTGAGAGGGGGAGGTACTGCCTTGAATCACAACCTCTAGTAACATGAAGACTCAAAATAAATCCCATTTAATCCTGTCTTATAAGTATAACTTACAAATATCTCCAAAATGGGACAATGACCATAGAGGCTAAACATCACAAAATGGAACACTATGCACGGAGGGCCATATCAATAAGTATACCTAGTCTTTCTAAAACACATTTTACTTTAAAAGAGCATTTTTAATTTTTATCTGATATCACTGCCTGCTTTGAATCCTGTATTGCCTAATAGATATTTATGTGCAGTTTTTCATCATTAGATTTCCAATGTTTTGAAGAATCTTTTCCTCTTAGGCTGCATTTTTTTTCAATGGACTGGTCTTAGGAAATGATCCATGCGGTGTCTTCAGCTTCTTTAACAGAAGACCAGGAGTGGATGCCTTCAAAAGATGCACATTGCTCCTCTCAGAGTTTCTTCTTGGTATTGCTGTTTGCTGCCCTCATGTTGGCTCCAACCATGTCACTTCCTTGTACAGCAGAGTCAAAACCTGCCCCATTCGGCACCATCTTTACCATCACTAGTGTGCGGCAGCCCACTCGTGGTGCCAGTATCTGAACCCACAGCATTGAAAGACTTTCTCTTTTTCTCTGAACAAGCATGATACCCTTTTATAGAAAATGATATCTCCTGATAACATGTCCAAGGTATATGAGATGACATCTTGCTATCTTCACTTCTAAGTAGCATTCTGATTGTATTTCTTTCAAGGCAAATTGATTTGTTCTTCTAATAAGCCACGGTATTTTCCATAGCTGCCTATATCTGTGAAATTTGGACAGCGAATGATGAGGATGATGGTGCCAGTAAAGAATATTAAAATAATATTAATTTTAATTCTTTAATATTAAAGAATATTAAAAATACTGTCGGCCTCCAGAAGATTTAAGAAATACAGCCAGAATGTTACAGAGACAATCAAACTGTGAACAGAGGAAGACTCTCCACAAGAGAACCTCACACATAGGTTGAACAATGAATTTAAACATAATCCCTATGATAAGGATGATGCAAAAGAGGGCAGTGTTTCATTCTATTGTACAGAGTCACTCTGACCCATAATACACTAAAAAAAGCATAACACCAAATTAGTATCTTTAATATTAACCCATTTTCTCTAATTTCTACCACTGAAACGTCAGTTAGATCACTGAAAGTTCTTCTAAAATACTCTTCAATTTTTATCACTTGTTTTTCCCTTTTCTTTTTCCACCTGCAACAAATATTCTTAGCGATATCTTCTCCTTTATAGTGTGAATTCATCAATCGACTGCACAGCTTTGCCAGCCTGTAATTTCAAAACACGAACTATAGGCACCATCATAATTATCATCATTTTATCAGTTATTTTTTTAATTTCAATAAAAAATTCTTTACATTGTCTCTTGTACCTTTCTATACCATACACTAATGTAAATAGCTTTCATATCATTTACTTTAGCTGTCATAATTGAACCTTCTATAGACGATGAGGTTCTAATTCTGCTTTTCTGTTGATCTTGGCGTTCTAGTGGTACTGTGGCCTTGGAAATGGCTACAAATCTCAAGTCATCAGTTCAAATTTACCAGCCCCTTCCTAAGAGAAAGATGAGATTATTGACTCCTAAAATTTTTAGTTTAAAAATCTGATGCATTTTTTCTGAGTGAGAATCAACTCTCTGGCAGTGGGTTTGGCTTTGGTTTTTAAGCATTCTTGGTATCTTGTCATTTCATGTGTTTTGTTTGTTTTGAGATGCAGTGGTGAGCTCGTCTTAAAGAAGCAACCACATTGCTTCACCCTTTTCACAGATTATGTCTCCACTAGAAAATGTGCTAGGATCACTTGCCATAGGGTCACTGGGGAAATTTTAAAAAAGATAATCATTTTTATTTGTGTTTATGAATATTTGCAAAGATCTCTATATTTCCCAACTATTAAATCTTAGATTAGGGTATACACTCTCATTTGCTCTTTTTGTTTGCAGAAAAATTTAAAGGATCTGACTCTTCCATTAAGAGGCTAATGTTTATCTTCCTAGCTGCACATTTGAGCTGCAACATCCAGCTTCTTGCTGTACTTGTGTCTTGGTCTTTCTTTCTTTACATGCCCCAGAGAGTCAACAACACCTCTTGATCTGGAATACCCACATGCTCTTTTAAAACAAAACAGACAAAAAACTCACCACCATCGAATCAAGGCTGATTCATAGGCGTAGAAAACCCTGTCATTCTTATGGAGTCAGTGGGTTCAAACTGCTGACATTGTGGTGAACCATCTAAGGCTTCATCAAGATGCCACCAGGACCAATTCATTTTTCTTTTTTTCTTCAGTTTCAAACTGTATAGTTTAAACCATTTTGTTTTGTTTTTATTTTGTTTTTTAAGTTCCTAAGTATACTCAGTTAAGATTATTTTCAGAATTACCTTATATTTTTTGATTAAGAAAAATTTAAGAGCATTCACACTACATTTTTCACAAATAAGTGTACAACTCAATTTTCATTTATCTATTTTGTTGGAAAGGGCTAGATGAGAGGATATTTTGGTGATCTTTGGTAATTCTAATGAAATAATAAGTATTTTATTTTGTTTCTGAGGAGTTTATATTCTCAGAAAATAAGAAAGAATAGCATTTTGATAATTATAGTTTCATGAGTGGTAAGTTTTAGTACACATATTAAGCAAAGAATCCATAATAATATTACAGTAAATGGTCTAATTATTAATAGGTAATATGGATAATATATAATGTCATATTTCTAAGAATTAAATCATTGGCATTACAGTGCACTGAAGGACCATTTACAAGAATAGCTCAGTATGAATAGGAACTGGTTAATCAGATGAGAAATATGACTTAATTGAAAAACAAGAAAACCAAATGCAGTAGAAATTGAGTATATGTGTGAAAAGTTAACAAGGACACACTTAAGAAAGTGGATATGCAGTCATAAAATTAGGAATGATTTTTCCAATGTAGCCTAATATTAAACAAAGTAGATAAAATAAACAAAGTAGATAAAATAAACAAATAGGCATTAGCCTCCACTAACCATATCTAAGTGCATAAAAATGGATTGTATCTACCATTGACACAATGATGCAATGATATTGGTTTGCATCAAGGGAGAAGAAAGTGTTGAGTTCAGAGGCATTTAATTCAGAGAAGTGCACATTATACAAATGTAAGCATATTGTAGACAGCTCCAAACATAAATGCTTTTTGTAGTTATGTCTGCACAAGTATATTTTATTTAATTTTTTAAAATGTAAGATCCCAACTTCCAGTCTTAGACATATATTAAAATTAAATTATATAAATGATGAAGTGTTTTTCCGAATGATGACCATATTTTATTCTCTAAATTTATGTGACTTTATTTAAGAGTGTGTTAGTCCAGGTAGATTAGAGGAACAAATTCATAGACACACATATGGATATAAGGGTATGGTTTATATACAAGAGGAATAGGACATTAAGAAAACATCCCAACCCAGTCCAGTTGAAAGTCATAAGTTCAATATTAGCCCATGTGCCCAATACCAGTCTATAACATCTCCTTCTGACTCACGAACTCACAGGTCAGTGGGTGCAGAGTACCGGTGCCAGCAGGGGTCTCTCCAGGGCTCCTTGCTTCCAGGGTTCGGGGTCCATCAACAGCATCCAGTGGTGGTAGAAGCAACTCAGTGCTGGCAGGAGTCTCCATGTGGACTTCTCCAGCTTCAGAAGTCTGGCTCCATCAGGGAAAGGCTGTATAGCTTTTCCTCCTGCTCATCCAGCTCCTCAGACACTGCCATCTTGTCCTTTCCATTTTTCTTTGTCTTTGAAACTAACTCCCAACAACTGAGGAAATAGTTTCTCATTTCCATGAGGGAAATAACATGAGATTTCCCAGAAGTCTCAGGAGAAAGCCCTACCCACAAGGAAGCCTCATTGGCTCCTCAATGGCTATCTCCAAATTACCAGGCTTGACTGCACCACTACATCTCAATCATGAAATTAACATAAGCATTTGACCGCCACAAAGAGATATTTGAAAAGGAAAACAGATATTATGGAAATAATTTAATTTTCTTGATACATGTAATCTTTATTTAATGCATATCAATATAATTAAAGATTTTTGGGGGAGATTTTAGAAAACAGAAATTTTATTACCTCAGTTTTAAAGGCTAGAAAAATAAATCCAGGGCACCAAATTTAGAGAAGTTTTCTCACTGACAGTCTCTCTTTATCTCTTCCTAACTTCTATTCCTTCATTCCTTAATGAGTTCATGAGTATGGCATCTATCTTCCCTTATCCGTGCTTCATTGCTTCTGTGCCTAATCCTTTCTTTAATATCTCAAAGGTGATTAGTTTAAGATACTCTACACTGATAAGTGTCATTAGGTTTACAAGAACAACTCATTCCCAAATGAAATTAAATCCATATGCACAGAGCCTGGGATTAGCAACACATATTTGCCACCTGATTCCAGAGAATTCAGAGGAACAACAAGCTCTCAAAGCACCTCCTGTATTTTTCTGTCTAATGGTATGTTTCATGACTTGTTTCTGTCCCAGATCTGAGCATGGAATAGAAGCTCGAGCTGTAGGTCTTGTTTAAGTCAAATAAAGGTTTGCAATACACTGATATTGTACTAACATAGAAAGTGAACGAAAACACAAACACTTGGGTCTTCATATCACCAGAGATACCTTCATATCACTAGATAATAAGAAAGATGCAGAACTTCCCTATTATCCTCAATCTTGAAGTTCCACGAAATATTTTTCTATTTTACTATTAAGTTTTAAAATGAAAAATATTTATAATTTTGGACAAATTTGCTTTTCTAAATTCCTCTTTATCTTAGTCATCAATTACTTCATTCATGTTAATTCATATTGAGTTTGAAATATTATGGCTAAAATAAGCTAATTTGCAAGGGGTGAAAGGAAATGGCACCACTGAAAATAATATTTTATGTGAAACTACAATTAGTTTGTATAGGGATCCATAATACATAGAAAAACAACAAAGTTCTAGAAGGAGATAATGAAGGAATTGATAAGCAATGTAAACGATGTATTATGATAAAACAGTATACACACTGTCGAGAGAAACAGATGGTATGCTATTAATGACATAATAATTGTCATTATGTTTGAAAATTGGGTTATTGTAAAAAACACAAAGGAGAATCCCAAAGAACATTTTTGCAAAAGAATTGCCTTTGTGTTCATAATGCCAACTACACGGACAATTTAACAACTACCTGTAATATAAGTAACTTGTGAACCCTTACACATCAATAAGTTATGTCATTTAATTGACAGAATATTAAATTTGGGGTATTTTTGAAAAAATCTAATATGGACTCTAATTAGGGAATTATTTCTTATTTGTCTAGTAGCTTCTCTCAACTTTCAAAAAGATAGCTTGCTTTATTGAGTGCCTCGCAGATTTCTCACCCTAAATGCCAATCTATTTCTTTTCATACTTAAGCCTTAAGTTGAAAAAGTGAAGCTATTTTTATTGAATTGTCCCACCAAATGTTGCACAGATGAGGATAATAAAGTTTGCAAAACTCTTCCCAACACAAAGCCAATCTTCCCCTGTCCATATTTTCAATTAAATCTTCTAACACATTATTTTAATTAAGTCATCATTAGAGGTTTGTATTTTGTAGTCATATGAGTCAGGGCTAAATTTTTAGCTCTATCACATACTAGGAATTTCACATTAAGGAACCTCAAGTTTGAGCTTTTAATTATTCTTTCCTATTTATAAATTGAGTTCACTCTATTGCGACATCAGAGAATAATAAGTAGGAGGATCAAATGAAGCTTGGCTCAGAAATGCACTGTGCACTAGATGCACCTCAATGAAGTTTCTGTTTGATCTTTAAAATAAAAAAGATTATGGTCAGCAAAATTCCCTCTATATTCAGTGTTTTACTACCAGCCTAGAATTGTGGTAGCTACTTAATTTCAGGTTCACAAGTCAAAATACGTGTGTCTGTCTCTCTGTCTGTGTGTCTGTACACATTTCTGTGAGAAACATAGAATGATCTTTGAATGAGATTTTTACCCCTTAAAACACAAGAGCATTCCAAGAGTGAAACTGGTACAGGTCAGGAGTCCCAACACAAGCCCTCAGCAGCCACAGCAAGACCAGGGTGGCCACAGAAGCAGAGCTAGAAGAAGAAACAACACAGACTATTATTTTGGTATTATCTGAGATGGAACTAATAATCAGCTTATGAATGTTTAAATGGCTTCAGTTGCTTAATCCTAAATTTAGATTTAGTTTAAAGAAATAGGTCTAATACAGACGAATCAGTGAAGGCTGAAATGAAATGACTTCCCCCAAAGAATAATATTTAACTTCTTAGAGATACTGAAATCACATTGCTTAAATTTTTTGGATCCACATTATACAGATCCACAGAGCAATACAGGATTAGGACTTTGGAATCAGAGATTTTTGAAATAAGGTTATTAGCACACAAAGGTGATTTAACTGTGAGAGAACGTTATTACTTTCATGTCAATCTATGTTCTAATACCTCAGCACACACGGTTATGAATCTAGAATATACAGATTATAGAGATATGCTCTGGATTTTGGCACCTTTTGAGGATTTCAAAACAGGGCCAAAGAAGCCATACATGCATTTGTAATCATGTTCGGACACTGTCTCAGAGTGGCACCTCCAAGGTCAGCAGATAGAAATCACTAGCCATGCTGTGAAGAAAGGCGGGCTCTCTGTTTCTGTCAAGTTATATAGTCTCAGACACCCACTGAGGAATCCACTCAACAGAAGTGAGTTGGTTTTTTTTATATAAATCATGTCATCAATAACTATTTTGATAGTGGTGAAATGCTGAGATAGCATACAACTGTATGTTTTCAATCCACACCTTTCCAGAAACCATTTTCTAGATTTAAAATAAGTGAGCAGCTGAGATAAAACAATTGCTCATGGCATTACTTTATAAGGTAATCATAGGAGGTAATTAAACTAATAGAAATAAAACTTTACACGTCTTAACTGGTTTTGAAGTCTTTCTGCAATTCATTCATGCTTTACTTGTCATAGAATTCTAATTCTTGTTATATATAAATCATTTTATTGGGGACATGTACAACTCTTCTCACAATCCATACCTATATCCATTGTGTCAAGCATATTTGTGCATTTGTTGCCATCACCATTCTCAAAACATTTTTTTTTCTATTTGAGCCTTCGGTATCATCCCCCTCTCCCTAACCCATCCTTACTCACTCATGAACCTTTAATAATTTGTAAATTATTACTATTTTTCATGCTTACACTGTCCAACATTTCCCTTCACTTTGTCTGTACCCCAGGGAGCGTATCTATCTATATATATATAGATCATTGTGGTCACTTCCCCTTCTCTTACCCACCTTACCCTTCTCCTGATAAGGAAGTATTTTTGTTCATTAGATTGCACCTACACTCACTTCACTTTTTTAAGAAAATTAATAAGAATTTTTAATTTACCTAGGAAAGAAAAAAATTCAACCCTAAATATGATCCTAAATTCCATGCAAGCAATTTTTAACCTTATGTCATATAAGACACTGTGTTAAACTCTGATAAGCACATATTTATAAGATTCCTTTAAAAACTATCCTCAAATTAAAGCTAGAGTAATAGCTAAAACTACTATAATAATAATAACAATAATATAATATGATATTGCATAAAAACACAAAACAAAGCTCACTGTCATCAAATTGCTATGACTCAGAGCAACCGTACAGTACAGGGTAGAAATGGCCCTGTGAGTTCCTAAGAGCAACTTATAAGAGCCCCACCCCACACTCCCAAATTAAATGATTCAATAAATAAATAAGTTTGTCTCAGAATTCTAATTCTTATAGCAATATTGTATTCCCATTCTATAGCTGAGGTAGTTGAAACAGGGGTTTAAGAAAGAGTAAGAGTAAGTTCTGGGGAAAAAAATTTAGATTTGGCACGTCCACTCCTGAGATCATTCATTCGCACATGCTGACTTTGAGTCCCTTGGACCCACAGCGAGCCGTTAGGGCGGGCTAGGATCACCCAGGGTGATGTTATGAGACGTTACCCCTATCTTTCTCCCAAGGATAAGCTGATGATTTCAAAGTGCTGATGTTGGCAGTTCATAAGAAGCCCAACTCAAAGGAAGAGTTTCATAACCCATGTTGTATACCTCTAAAGATCCTAAAATGTTGATAATAGTGAAGAGGTTTATTGGTTCATTTATTCATTACATCATGACAATAAATGCCAGGCCCATCCCCAGAGTACACATAATAGTTTGGCTCATGATTCTACAGATAACACTTTCAGTGTACATTTTTAAATAAATTAAACTTGTTTCTCTGATTTTGAGCAGTCATTCTAGTTGGTAGTAGAGAGATAACTGAGTAAATCAGTACATTGTTGTGGTTTTTAAAATTATTTTATTGGGGACTCATACAACTCATCAACATCCATCGTATATTTGTATATTTGTACACATCCATTTGTATATTTGTTGCCATCATATTCTCAAAACATTTTCTTTCTACTTAAGCTCTTGGTGTTAGCTCCTCCCTTTTCGCCTCCCTGCCTACTTCCACTTGAACCCTTGGTAATTTATAAATTATTATTATTTCATCATGTCTTACACTCCCCAATGTCTCCCTTCACCCACTTCCCTGTTGTCCATACCCCAGGGAGGAGGTTATATGTAGATCCTTGAAATTGGTTCCCCCTTTCTACCCCACCTTCCCTCCACCCTTCCGGTATCGCCCCTCTGACCCCTGCTCCTGAAAGGATCATCTATCCTGATTTTCTCATGTTTCCAGGTATCTTCCCCTGCAGATGGACTTTGGGTCCCCTCCTTCCCCTCCTTTATAATGATAAATCTTGAGCCTGTGATGTTTTTGCATGTGTGTGCTGTAGTTTAAAATGGGACGTTCTAGTACAAGCTGTTCTAAAGAAATGAAAATAATACAAACTGGCTTGCTCTTGTCATGAGAAAAACTAAATACTTACTTGATATTAATGGAGCATGGGAGAATGTTTTTGTTAAACTATGTTTTAGGATTGGTTTATCATAATGTTTGTCCATGACAAAATTCTTAACGCAATACTTAAAATTATATATAGTTGTCTTTGAAATCCAACTGCATGCAAACTCAAAATCTTCTATGGTGATGTTTGTATTCTGGACACTTTCTTTCATACTAATGGTTAACTGCCACCTAAAACAAATAAACACACAACTCCCAACCCCACAGCCTTTGAGTCAGCTTCTACACATATGTGGTTCCTGAGACTTTGTAAATCTTCAGGGGATTGGGCAGCCTCATCAGTCTCTCTCTGAGAGCACGTACGGAGTTTTAGCCAAGGAGGCTGCAGTTACCTTCCCGCCACTTACCGACAGTGCCAACAGCTTGTCCCTATGGACCTCTCACAACTCTGATCTCTCATTTTTACTCCTGCAGACTTGGCAGTGTCTGTGTATATAACTATCCTTGGGGGATGCATATTTTAAAGTGAGATTTCTTGGTCTTTCTTCACAAAATTCTCATAATGTTTTGGGTGGAGCCAAACATCTGGTTCACTTATTACACTTAATACCCTTCAAGAGTAGAGAGAGAAGACAACTGCTATTAATAGCAGCAATATTTTAAGAGACATAGATTTCCTTTTTTTAAATTATGAGCAGCCTATATGTGAGAGGAGCCCTAGGATCACAATGGTAAACTTCTAGCTGCTAACTCTTTGCAAGAGAGTGATTTTCCTTTTGTCTTATGAAGGTGCAGTAGGTGAGATACTCCCCTGCCATGTCAAAGAATTGTTTTCAAAATGATAAACTTATTTGCTGTTAGATAAAGAGTTGCTGAATTAGTCCAGGCAGACTAGAGAAACAAATTCATAAATGCACATATGGATATAAGGGAAATATTTATACACAAGAGGAATGGAACATTGAGAAAGCATCCCAGCCCAGTCCATTCCAAGGCATAAGTCCGATACTAGCCCATGTGTCTCATACAAGTATATAAAGTCTCCTGACTCATGAAGCACATGCAATAGAAGCATCCCAGCATTGGCAGGGGTCTACCCATGGGTCCTCGCTTCCAGGGCTCAAGGTCTATTAGTATGCCACCATCTTGTCTTGTTGGTAGACCAACTCCAACAGACTGAGAGTCAAGTCTCTCATCTCCAATTGGGAAATATAGAGAGACTTCCCAGAACTGTCAGGAGAAAGCCATGCCACACAGAGGTCACACTGGCTAGCTCCAGACAGACAGACTGCAGTCCCAATCATGAAACTGACACATGAGTAGATGACTGCCACAGTTGGACCTGCTCCGCAGCCATCTCAGGACACCCGATTTTGGCAAAAAGTTGCATGCTTCTCTTGCCCCACACACTTTACTCACCTGATCTTGCTCTGTGCAAACTATTTTTTATTTCTAGGATGCAGATGGACATGAAAGGGCAGCAGGTTGGCCACATATAAGAGCTTAATAAAAGAGGAGAGGGATGCTGTCAACTATCCAAACAATGAGTTTGAAAAATGTTTCCAAAAATGTAATCGTAGATTTGCCAAACATATTAAATGTAATGAAGAATACTTTGGATGAGATAAAGTTTTTCATAAAAAAGTTTTTTTGATAAAAAAAATCCATTTTGGAGGGGTACCCCTCAGATAACACAAATTCAAGAGGGTGAGCCCCAGTGATATAATATTCTGAGATAAATCCTAATAGGAACAAAAACCCAAACACACAAAATATAGAAATGTTAAAAACCAGATCAAGTCCAGGGTTCAACTGCCAAGTTTTAAACAGTTAATCCCTTTCATCTTCTATATTTACTGTATATATTTGTGTATAAGCCGAGCTTATCAGCACATATTTAATGCATTTTTGTAGTAAAATTAAGAGTGTAGAATGATATTTGGGTTGGTTTATATTTGAGTACATACAGTAGTTCTCCAATGCACTCTGTTTAGTAACCACTTTCCTCCCATCACTGAATTATGGAGAGGGAAGTCACCAGAGCCTTATTTCCTATGGAGCTTCCAGAAGTGTATCTTAGCCTCCCACTGTCATCCATGGCCTCTGAAAACAGGTTTTCACAATTTAGGGTCTGATAGTGTACCCTCCTTCAACTTTCAATTATATGATGTATAACCCTTTGTTGACTAATGATGGTGTGCATCTTACTGTGGACTTAGTTGGCACAGGATATCTATTTTTTGTCTTAACATTTAAGGTGTAAAATTAGGGATTCATCTAGTGTCTGTCTAGTCTCTTCTGCTTTTTCTCCTTTTCTATCATTTTAACCAAAATATTCAGTAACTGTAGTCAAGCACCATCCAGTTCAGGTCTTAGGGGCAGTAGAGTTCCATATAATTTAATTTGCTGAATGTTAGTTGCTTTTTAAAAGTCAGTCCTCCCTAAGTTTCTTCTTCGGTTCTTCCTTCTTCATCCCTTTCATTTTTTAGCTTATTTTCTCTCCATTTCTAACTTCTTTTAATAAATACATACCAAAGAGACACTACATTACAAATGTCAGGAATAAGGCTATGTGCTTGACTAACATCTGCATGCCCTCTCTCTGTGCATAAGCAGCCAGAATCTGGGCTTGTAAAAGGTAGAATGTTACCCTTCCAGATTCTGCCACATAGGCAAATACAACCTACTCCTACTCTTCTGCCTCTCACCACTTCTCACACATTTACTGATGCATTAAAATGATTCCCAGACCTTACAATTGTGCATTTATTATAACCTGGTGGGATACAACGCAAGACAAGCACAAGGCAAGGTTTATGAGAGGTCCTGACACCACAAGTCTTTTTGTTGTCCCCAGACTCTTACCTCCCTCTCTGGTGCACTGATGTTCTCACCACTCTTTCCAAATTCCCATTGAATAAATTCCAACTCTAAAAAAATCTATATCTTGGAAATTTATAGACTTTCCCAGGATATAAATCTTTTCAGGAGTAGATACTCTCCACTCTCTTTCTCCAAGCTGCTGGCAGGTTTGAACCACTAAGCTTTTGGTTAGAAGTCCTAGTGTGACCTGTGTCACCGAGGCTTCCCTCACCCCCTTAACATCTCTGTTTGAAGTCAATACAAACTCATAATGCTCCTACAGAACAGGGTGGAACTGCTCCTGTTGGTTGCTGAGACTGTGCTGCTTTTCAGGAACAGAAAATGTCATATTTGTCCCTTGGAGCAGTTTGTAGTTTTTAGAGGTGAACACTGTGATTAGCAGCCTAGACCATGCCCACTCTGCCACCCGGACTTCTTCGAAGACTCAAAAGCAAGAGCTCTGAGGTCCACGGTCCCCGATAAGCCACTTAGTTCTCCATGTATATGCACAGTTGGAAGCTATTCCCTAAATATGAAGCAATGAATATATATGGTTTATTCCAACTTTTCTGAAGTTTGCTACCTGCGTGGAGTCTGTGCAGTCATTACTCACTTATAATTATTTAAGAGTTGCTGGTTTATTTGAGAAAACAAATGGTGTTTTTTTTCTCCAGATTTCCAAGGGATATTTTCAGAAATAAGGCAAGTATCAAACCTGCTTGGTGTTTGCCTCACACAAGTTCAAAGTAATTTGAACATATCTCTTCTAGAAAATAAATTAGTAAAGTGGGACATGCTAAATTTTATTTATAAGAAGTTAGAGTGATCTTTTAGGTACAGGAAAACCTCTTACCCAATCCTGAACCTGTTCTATTCTATATTCTTAATGGTTGCTCTCAGACCGCTTTTGTAAAAAGTGAACAAAAGACAGATTATTGCATTTCTTGTTCTTTGAAAAACTAGTCCTTCCTTGTGAAATACAGTAAAACAGCCAGAAGGTAAGTAGTAGGGAAGGAAAGACTAGAAACAGTGAGTGAGAAAACCCGTGTGCTGGGTGTTCCAGTCCCAAATTACTGATCTCTGACAGTGTGCTCTGTTATCAATATTCATTCATGACAAGCTGAACCCCACATTACCAAGAAGCATTCCTCTAGTAATGCATCTGCTGATGTGAAAAGGATTGAAAAAGACGGAAGCTGGAAAAGTCATTGCTTTTCTACAATGTCCAAATGATCTTGCTGCAGTGCCCTCATTTTGTGAGCTCTTCCTTTAGCCTTAGGTATGCTTATTTCATTTTTTGTTTTGTTCTCATGATTTGGAAATATGATTAGAGCTTACAGTGAAAGATGAGTTGGCTTGGAGAATTTATGCCTTGGTTTCAGGGAAGAAAATATAATTTCAGTCCAGACTACACACACACACACACACACACACACACACACACACACTCACTCACTCATGCAAATAGAACTAAAAATGGAAAGAGGGAAGAGCAGGAAGAAAAAAATCTAAGAAGGAGATGAATGTAATGGGATGAAATATGATAGTTACTACAGATAAGCAATATGAATGTCTGTGTTCTGTGACTCAATAAGTTATTATGAATGCTGTTTAATAGTTATAAAATTAATTTGCATATCTATTCTTGGTGGAAGAATGAGGGAAAAAGAAGGAAGAGGAGCAGATTGATACTCTTATACAGATGCATATCTCACGGAGTGTCGAAGAGCATGGCATTCCCTTGAGTGTTTCAGGAAATTTCTCTTTAAATATGTAAAAATGAATTATTAGTTTGATGTTTAAGGCTGACTCCAACCTATGTAGAACCTAATGAATTGGAATCTACTCAAGGGCAGTGGTTTGTTTTGTAGGTTCATTGCCAGTGCTCAATTGGAAAAGGGTTCAGTTGGAATCATCCTTCTGTTTACAGAAAACAGTCGAATCTAGGAAAGCTGGAAACAAAAGGCTGTACTGAGCTTTATTACAATTTATTATTGTACTGCTGAAATTTTGTGCTGGGCTTTCCATCATAGAAAGTTTGCCAGAGATTCCAAACTAATTTGATCTTCTATCCTTTATATATATATATATATATATATATATATATATATATACATATATATATATAAGCTTCCACTTAGTAGCATTGATTTTTGTTTTGTATTTTTTAACTGAAAATAGAGAAATGCTTTTGCAGGATCTCTGCACCCCAGGGCGCCAGGGTCACACATTGTGAGAAATACTGAATCAATGCTTTAAATTTTGCCTTCAAATTGCAGTAACTGGGATATTTTCTTTGTTTTATCCATGTGTTTTACTCTTTATTATGCATTTAAAATATAGATTGAAAAAATATTGAAGGTTTATTATCTTCTGGAATTCTATGAAGTACTGGATATAGAATTCTAAGAAAAAATAGGTTCTGTCAATCTGAATATTATATATAATGGAAAGACAAGTGTGTTAGTCTGGGTCGACTAGGGAAACAAATTCATAAACCCACATTTGTGAATAAGAAAGAGGCTTTTATACAAGAGCAATTGAACATTGAGTAAACATCCAAATCCAGTCCAGTCCAAGCCCACAAGTCTGCTGTTAGCCCATATAGTCAATATCAATCTATAAGGTCTTCTTCAGACTCACGAGGCACGCACATGCAATGATGTCAAATCAGGATAATCACAGTTCTGTGGGTAAGAAAGTCTTAGGATTCAGTGGCATTGTAAGCATCTCAGTGCTGGCAGGGGTCTCACTGTGGCTTCTCAGGCATATCAGCACTGGAAAGAGACTTTATGTGGCTTTTCTGCCTCCAGGGTCTGGTTCCATCAGGGTAGACCCATTTGGCTTCTCCTCTGAATGTCTCACAGTAAGTCCATCTTGTGTCTTGTCAGTAGAGTGCCTCCAAGGAACTGAGTAACAAGCTTCTCACTTCCAAGGAAGAAATACCACCAAGTTTCCCAGAATTCTCAGGCGAACGCCATGCCCACACAAAGATCTTATTGGCTATCTCCAGATAGACAGGCTAAACTCCACCCTACACTCTTAATCCTCAAGTTGATACCAGATTAGCTGACTGTCACAATCCATATGCATATAAGTAAGAGATTTATATGCAAGAGCAATTGAATATTGAGAAAGTATCTCAGCCCAGTCCAGATCAATTCCACAAATCTGATATTAGCCCATATGTCCAATAGCTATCTGCAAAGTTCTAGATTCACAAAGATGCCAAGTGTAGAAGATCACAGGCCAGGGGGTAGAAAGTCTTTGGATCCAGTGACATTGAAACATATCAGTGCTGACAGTCTCTGCATGACTTCTCTAGGACCCAGGACTGCATCAGAGTGCGCCCATGTGTTTTGTAAGCTGCTATATCTCCCAGGGTGGGAGCCTTGTTGGTAGAGAGTCTCCAAAGGAGTGAACAGAGATAGCGTCTCCTGCCTCCAAGAAGGAATACTGCATTTGCCAGAATTCTCAGAAGTCCATACCCACACTGAGGTCTCATTGGCTCTCTCCAGATTGACAGGCTAGACTCTATCCCTGCACTCTTAATCCTCAAATTGACACCAGATTAGGTGACTGCCACAAGTATCAACAGGCAAGAATAATATAAAATTGTAAGTGTACACAAATTTTATGAATCAAGAACAATGCTCTTAGAAATGTTCAAAAAGATCATTTATGCATGGGGAAAAGTAACTTTTAAAGATGTGTTGCAGAGTGTATTAAAGCTTAAAATTTGGGCTGAGCCCCAGTGGCTCAGTGTGCAGGACTGCGGCTCACTGGGTTGGAGGTTCAAATCCAGCAACAGCTCTCCATGAGCAAGGCTGGGCCTTCTACTCCCACCACAAGGGTAATGATGCCACCCCAAAAACAAACAAGCAAAAAACAGTGAGAGAGCAAGAAAAATAGATACATAGGGGTAACTCAAAAAAAATCAGGATTTGAAAAAAAATAAAGCTTAAAATTTGAGGAGTAAGTTTTGGTAAGCCTGTGATTAAAGTGAGTGGTCTAAAATTCTTTTTTGAGTCTCCACAAATATTCTATCTTCATTGAGTTCTTTCTGAACATTACTGATGAGCAATGTAAAAAGCTATCATTGGGCTGAGCCCCAGCGGCATAGTGGTTGAGCGCAGGACTGTGACCCACTGGGTTGGTGGTTCAAATCCAGCACCAGCTCTCCAGGAGCAAGGCTGGGCCTCCTACTCCCACCAGAGGGCAGAGATGCCCCCCCCCCCTAAAAAAAAAAGCTATGATCTTTGGTAAAGTGTGTTCAAAAATTGATTACTTACTCTCCCTTAGGAAGCTGAGAGAAAGCCTAGATCTCAGGGACTTGCTTTGCTGTGTCCTTGAAAAGTGGTGTACTGGTGTAGAATTCCTGTCATAGTAATGATATGACCGCCTGATTCAAAATGGCCAATGCCAATCTATTTCAGCTCACCGCTGCCTAAAATATCAACCTTTAAAGTGTTGAAGAATGAGACCTAAAGTAAACTTGATTCAAGTCATGATATTTCCAATAGTAACTTGAAAACTTGACACTGAATAAGGAAAAAGAGAAAAGAATCCATGTATTTGAATTATGGGGGTTGGTGAAGAATATTGAAACTCCACCCGAACTGCCAAAAGAAATACAAAGATGTTTTTGAAGAAATACAGCAAGAATGCTTCTTGAGATGAGGATTGGGGGACTTCCTTTCACATAATTGAAACAAGTTTCCAGGAGAGACCAGGCAATATGCTTGGTCAACTGAAGGGGCAGTGAGAGAGAGGACATCCCTGGGAAAAAAAATGAACTGACACAGTGGCTGTGTCTTTTGTGAGGACTGTACAGGCCTGGGTGGCATTTCCTTCAGGTGACAATGAGTGACCTACGAGTTGGAACTCACTGGATAGCTGGTAACAGTAGCAAGAGTTAAGTACAGCAACAGAGTAATCTAGTCATGAGTGAATAACTTGAAACTCTGAATGACTTGGTCAGAAGAACCTTAACAAATCGTATAGTGTGTAAATTCCAACATGATCCATTTTCCTCACTCCATAATCTTACCTGAAATTGTGATAAATTAATCAGTTGCCATTCATAATAGTGTGCATTTCCTTTGTTTTTCATGTCCTGTTTATGTGGCTGTATTTATATGACTCCTTGGACACCAATATAGTACTGTCCTGTTGGTTTTCTTTAAGATGATTTGACTGCATCCTACTTGAGACTTGATAAATATATATTTATAATTTATATTTAACCTTGAGTCTTCTTTCCTCCCCTAAAAACAGTTGTAGTAGAAACAGTACAATGGGGAGGATTAGTAGAGACACCTCCCAAAACACACACACACACACACACACACACACACACACACAAATAACCCCAAAACTGAAAGTAAATAGTAAACACAAAAAAAATGTGAGAAAGTAGGAAAAACATGAGGGAATACCATTTAAGAAAGTCATTTATTGGAGGATCTTACAGCTCTTATAACATTCAATACATCAATTGTATCAAACATATCTGTACATACCATATTTGTCAAACCATATTTGACATAACCATTTGTCAGACCATAAGACACATTCCCCCCCCCCCAAAGTGGAGGGAAAAAAAGGGTGTGTCTTATGGTCTGAATGTGTGGTGCCCCAGAACATTTGTTTATGATCCCATGTACCTGCTTACTATCCACTGCTATTTGCATATTATGGATTGCTGTGTGTTCGAGGAAAGTCCCACCTCCTGGAGTCTCCATGTCAGTCAGGTCACATGATTAATATAGCACATCCCTCCCCTCATTTGTAAGTGAAAGTGGTGATTGTTCTTAACACCACTGCTGAGTTTATGCTGCTAAACATTACTGTATTTTGCTTCACTTTAATAAATACTTTATTACATTCTGGTACTATTTGGTTCAGAATATTTTTTTTATTTTCCTGCTGTAAAAACTGGGTGCTTCTTTTTGGGAGGGCATCATCTCCCTCTGGTGGGAGTAGGAGACCCAGTCTTGCTCCTTGGAGAGCTGCTGCTGGATTTGAACCGCCAACCCAGTGGGCCGCAGTCCCACACACAACCACTACGCTACCGGGGCTCAGACCCTGGGTCTAGCTTTCTCTGATCTAGAAATTATTGTATGCTGACATCAACATTTCCAAAACAATTTCTACTTGAGTACTTGTTATAAGCTCCACTTTTTCCCCTCTTTCCCTCCCTCCAGAATCCTTGATCAACTACATATTGTAATACACTGCTTATTCTTTCCTTTTGCCCACATTTCTGTTATTCATCCCCTTTCAGGTTTCCCCTTTCTCCCCCTTCTTACCCCTTCCTCCTTCCTGACTAATCTCCTATCCTCATGATATCATTATTCCCAGTACTGTTCCTGAGGGGCTAATCTGTCCGGAATCCCATGTGGTGAGAGCTCTTTTCTGTACCAACGTGTGTTCTCTTTCCTAGCCATATTTGTAAGGCAGACCTAGGTCATGGAAGTGGGGGTGGTGAAGCAGTCAGGAACTAGAGGAATGATGTGTGTTTCATTGGTAGTTTACTGCACCTTGGTTGAATCACCCGTTCCTTACAGCTCAATACAGTGCAAGAGCCTTTTGTTTCCTTTAGGGAATGGGGGGTGTTTCTGGGGGCTGTGGGCCTCCATTCCAAACCATCTCATTCATGTCACCATAGTTTGGATCTTTTAATACCTGCTACCTGCTCCTCATGATCACACAGGCTGGTGTGCGTCCTCCATATGAGTTTACTTGCTTCCCTGCTGGATGGCTCCTTGTTTAACTTCAAGTCTTTAAGGCCTCAGATGCTGTACCTTTGGATGCTATACCTTTTGAGAGTTGGGCACCATGTGCTCTCTTCCCATTTGCCCATGCTCTCATTTTGTCTTCTGCAATCAAAGAGTGCCAAGTAATTAGCACAAAGTGTTCTTGTGCTAAGGGAAGCCTTGAATAGAGGTTCAAAGTCTGCTGTTTTAATGCTTAACAAATAAATATATGCACATTGGCCTATACCCCTTTCATTATCAGTTAACAGATGTACATATATACATACCCCTAGGTGCACATCTATAAGTAGCTTTTGCCTCTGATTTATTTTCCGTGATTCCCTTTTACTTTCCTCCTACCCCACTGTCATGCTTACCCTCCATTCGGCTCTCAGTAATTCCTCTTGGCTAGCTCATACTTGATTAAACCCTGTCAGGCATTATACACCCTCCTCACCATCAAGCTTAGATTTTTATTGTTCCCTTATCCCTGATTTCAGAGATTCCCATTCCCCCTCCCCTCCTTCCTCTCCCATTTCCCTTGGAACCACCTGCCCATTGTTTTCTCCTAGGGATGGTTTGTCCTGCCTATGTTACATAGAGAGGCATAGAGAAAAACAAAAACAAATAAACAACAGAACACAAAACAAAACAACAACCAAAAAGAACTATAGCTATTTCCACGTCTAACATTTGATCATAGTCAGGGAATGTGAAGAGCCTTGTTAACATGAACATTGCATCCAAAAGTGAGTGGCTGCAGGTGCAGTTGTGTTAGAAGTTACAACCCTATCATTTGATCTTCTTTAGGATCCATTTAAATTTGTATTAGTTTTTAATGTTTTCTGCTTTTCTTTTGGTTGAAGGTTTTACCTGTTTTACTTTGATCCTCTGTTTAGTTTTTTTGTTTTGTTTGCTTCTTACTGTTTTTCTATATATGGAATCCAGGATATAGAGACAAACTGAATTACTGATTCCTTGGAAATATGGTAGAAAAGGCTGGGGGGAAATGGTGATCTAACAATTATGAGTACAAGGTTGAGAAATTATTCTTAAACTTATTATGGTAATAATTGTACCTTCTTGATGTGACTGAAGTGATGGATTGTATGAGATGTATATGAATTATGTGCCAATAAAATGGTTGGGGAAAATAGGAAGCAAGCATAATATAAAACTGTTATTATCATGTCGGGGTAATTTGTGACATCTTTGGGGCATGGGGCATCATTGCAGCACTCTCGCCAGCTAGGAGTTACCTGAGACACAATGAGGAACTACTTAAGACCCCAAATCCAGTCCTGAGAGAGGACAGAGGCATTCAAGAGAGAGAAGACCCTTTGACGCTTCTCCACTCACCAGCTTTTATTTGCAAACCAAGGGAGAATGCTCACAAAATTCAAATGCATAGACAATCCTGGTGCACAATGACTTCAGGCACAAGATGTTTTCATGATGCATAATTAGCAAACATCCTTGCACTAGCAAACATTGTCATATAACTAACAAGCATTCTAATGTGATAAACAAATATTCTTGGGACTGAACCCCGTTGGCATAAGTGGTTGAGTGCAGGACTGTGGCATGCAGGCTTGGTGGTTCAAATCCAGCAGAGGCTGTCAGGAGCAGTGCTGAGTAGCTCCCACGACCACCAGAGGTAGTGATGCCACCCCCCAAAACAACAACACCAAAAAAAACATTCTTGTATGGGCGCATATTTTGAACAGATGAACTTCTTTTTGTGTCCAGCAAGAAGTCTCCTTATCACTCAGAGTTTGTACCCCTACCTGAACAATGCAAGCAGTTACACAGGCAAAGTTCCCTCTCAGCCATGGCAACCACACAATTCCCCCAGGAGGCAGTGGACAATATTCACTACGTAAAACTATACCACAGATTCCCCCACAAAATTTCAATCAATTGAAAATGTAATAAAAGCTAAAATATACATTTATTTTTAAACAATAAAAGTAAGAATTTACAGTGACATCAACATTAGCCCAATATTCTGACTATACATATTTTACATATAAGTAACTCACATATAGTTCATAATATACTAATTTTGTTTTTACTAAATGTACATAAATGTAAATACCTGAATGTTACCCGCAGTCTAACACATAGTCCCAAATATTTTAAAACTACAATTGTGTCGAAAGTCTAAAAGTTTACCTATGTTTTTCATAACTCTCAAATCAAGAACATCAGGACTGCATAAGAATCATATTTCTCGTTACACTGTCTGCCTCAGAATAGATGGGAGGCTGTGTGGTAAACAAGTTTGGTTCTGCTGCCACAGGCCTGCCTACCACTCCTGGGGAGAAAGACGAAGCCGTCTGCTCCCCTAGAGATCTATAGTCTTGGGAACACTCTATGGCATTTCTGTGAATCAGAACTAACTCTATGACAATGGTTTTCATTTGGAATATAAAACATTATGAAATATTCTGGGTATACATATTTTGCATATAATTTACCTCTAACAAAAGCAATGTGGACGAAATTACATTTGTTAAAAACAAGAACAAATAAAAACTGTTTCCGTCTATCTCCCCTTGCCCCTGACCATTGGCTTTTTGCTCTATTTATTAACATCTGACCACAGTTTGCCACATTTCTCCATAGTGATACATGATAGCTAACTATGTACAGAGTTTACATGGAGATGCATTTGGGGGGTGGGGGGGGGCATCACTGCCCTCTGGTGGTTGTGGAAGCTACCCAGTGCTGCTCCTGAGATCCGCAGCTGGATTTGAATGCCCAGGCCTATGGGCCGCAGTCCTGCACTCAACCACTTATGCCACTGGAACTCAGCCCAGAGATCCATTCTTGTGTTGTGCAGTTCCATAGATTTGACAGAAGCAAAATGTCATGTTGTCATTGCAAAGTCATGCAGAATAGTTTCATTGTCCTAAAAATGCACTTTGCTTCACGTATTCCTCTTTCTATTTGGCAAATGGAAAATCTATACATGAAAGACAATGTGACACTTGTCCCATGACCTAGCATATACATATCTATTTTGTAACTTACATATTAGATAGATAGTACTAAAACAGCATCAATAACAACAGAAACCTGAAACCAAAATAGTAAAAAGAGAAAATAGGAGAAGTAAGAACTTATAATTGCATGAATATTAGCTTAATTTCTGGGTATAAAATAAGAAAAGTTCTAATAATACAAAGTAAACGTGAAAATAATGTACTTAGCCATTTAGAAAAAAAGTTGGCTTTAATGAGATTGTTTTGATTATATTTTGAAGCAGCTGTGAAGAATAAAATCAGACATGTTTTAATATTTTTGAAAGTTGATTATTTAGAGTTGGTCATTTGACTTTCTCTTTTCATTTCCATTCAGGTAACCTGCTATAGTAGTGCTCTATGGGAATGATACTTACTGAGTAAATAATGATTGTTTATAGTCTCTAATTCTATCCTGAATATTCTGATTAAACTACTTTTATTCTTACTGTTAATATAATCATGTTAAAACAATAACTGATCCAGATATATTCACAGTCAATTTCCATATATACGTACAATTTCTACAGACCTGTTCAGAAATGCAATATTCTAATTTGAACCCAACCTGGTGTTTGCATAGAATCTTTCATGCTGCTAAATGACATGATATGATTTTTTACGTGATAACCTCTGCCGATCTTTTATCGCTTCTGATCGTTTATTGCTCCTGATAGCTGACCGCCGAGAAGCTGAAGAAATGAGAGTGCAGTTTTCAGCTCTAAAGTTTACTTTATGTACCCCCAAAGAAAAAGGAAATAAACGGATGTCTGTATTTATATAAATCTGTTTTGTTTTGCCTTTCTAGAACTTCAACCTACTGGCTCTCTCGCATCCAATCCTTTCTCTACTGCAACGAGAACGGCCTCCTGGGCAGCTTTTCAGAAGAGACGCACTCCTGCACGTGTCCGAACGACCAGGTGGTCTGCACCTCCTTCCTGCCCTGCACCGTGGGCGATGCCTCGGCTTGCCTGAGCTGTGCGCCCGACAACCGCACGCGGTGCGGCTCCTGCAACACTGGCTACATGCTGAGCCAAGGTCTCTGCAGGCCTGAAGTGGCCGAGTCCACCGATCACTACATCGGCTTTGAGACCGACCTCCAGGACCTGGAGATGAGATACCTCCTGCAGAAAACAGACAGGCGAATAGAAGTCCATGCCATCTTTATTAGCAACGATATGCGTCTCAATAGCTGGTTTGACCCCTCGTGGCGTAAGCGGATGCTCCTGACCTTGAAGAGTAACAAGTACAAGTCGAGCCTGGTCCATATGATCTTAGGTCTCTCTTTGCAAATTTGCTTAACTAAGAACAGTACCTTGGAGCCTGTGCTAGCTGTCTACGTCAACCCCTTTGGAGGCAGCCATTCTGAGAGCTGGTTTATGCCTGTGAATGAAAACAGCTTTCCAGACTGGGAGCGGACTAAATTGGACCTCCCTTTGCAGTGCTATAACTGGACACTGACTCTGGGGAACAAATGGAAGACATTTTTTGAGACCGTGCACATCTACCTGAGGAGTCGCATCAAGTCGAACGGTCCGAATGGCAATGAGAGCATTTACTATGAACCTTTGGAGTTTATTGACCCTTCGCGGAACCTGGGCTACATGAAAATCAATAACATTCAGGTGTTTGGCTACAGCATGCACTTTGACCCTGAAGCAATTCGAGACTTGATTTTGCAGCTGGATTACCCCTATACTCAGGGATCCCAGGACTCAGCCCTCTTGCAGCTATTAGAGATCAGAGACCGTGTAAATAAACTCTCCCCACCTGGTCAGCGTCTTCTAGACCTTTTCTCTTGCTTGCTTCGTCATAGACTCAAACTGTCTACTAGTGAGGTAGTAAGAATTCAGTCTGCTTTGAAGGCGTTTAATGCCAAATTGCCAAACACAGTGGATTATGACACGACCAAATTATGTAGTTAACCATAAATGTCAAGCACAACCCAAAACCTTGGAGGAGTTTTTACAGTGCTTTTGTGGAACAGTTTATGTTTGGAAGAGTAAATTTAAATTGTCTTTTCAATATCTGTCTTATATCAGTCAATAGCATTGGATGGCAATTTACACACGTGAACTTTCTGACAATGAATATATTATACTGCAGTTTGGGTTTATGAATGAAATAAATACTGACACCAGTCTAGAAAACCTTCTACTTTTTACAATAAATTTCATTTGTAATTTTATATGTTCCGTGGCAATGCTTTTGTGCATTATATCCTCTAAAGGGAACATAAAATGATACCAATAAAATTTTTGTAGCTGAACAGTTATTACAAAGAAGTGCTGTGGGATTCCTTACCCCCCCATTAGATAAGTTCTATTTTGAAATAGTTTCTAAAATCATGGTGAATATATCACCAAGATTCTTTTCTTTTTTTTAATGGGAACAGTGGAAGGTCCCTTTCAATAATTTTTATTGAAATCCCAAATAGGGAGAATGCTCAATATTCAGTTTTTGTTTTTATTTCTTTCATTTAGAGTATAATGAAAGTGGTTTATAAGACATTTCTAGGGACAACATCATCATTTAAATAGGCAAACTATTTCACAAATCAAAGTCAGAACATTCCAGCCGATATATCAAAAAATCAGTGAGCTTATAAGCATATCATGAAGAAAGTAAACCCTTAATTTCCTTAACATCTTGCCATGTCACTTTCTTTTTTAATTCTAATAACCAACTATCAGCATACTCTGCACAATCATTTTCATCTCAAGTACTAAAAACATAGTTATTCTAGCATTTTTTTCCCATGTCAACAAAATAACATTTTGAGAATCCACAAATTGTATTGCATTGGAGTAAAATACAAACTCAAAGAATTAAATTCAAATGTAAATAGACATATTTATTTTTCTCTCTGAGACACTACTGTTGTTGAAAGATATTTTGAGGAGCAAGCTATTTAAATATAAAACTGACTTTAGTTCCAATTTTTCTTTTGAAGGTTACATTGAGATCCCATATTATCGGGGTATAATATTAGATGTATAATTAGTACTTTTATATGAATTTAAATTGTATTTTTGTTTAGATATATAAATGTATCTGTAAAGTGTGTTTGTAATATTTATCACACAACTATTGTCTCGATATTTTATAAATATTTCCTTGTCATTTAAGCAAATGGGTTTCCCAGACCAGCTTTTCTGTTGAGGTTGTGAAGAAATTTCTCAGAGTACAGAGATGGGAAATAAGGGCATGGGCTGGCAAGTGTAAGACAGGTGACTACAGGATTGCATAGTCGTCCTGGATTCTGGAATATTTGTTTTCTATTGCAGAGCATTTTAAGGGCAAGCAGACTTTTCAAAAAGCTGACAAGTACTGGATGACTACCACGTGCAAGACATTGCTCTGCTACCTGGTCACCTGGTATCTGGGTAGCTGAATTCCTTACTTTGTACTCCAAAATGCTAGACAAATTTAAAGTGATTCCCCCCCCCCAAAAAAAAACACAATACTTTACTTTCTGCTTTTGTAGGTTTTCAATAGTAAATATACACAATTGTTAAACATGCATTATCTTTCTGGTGTCTTAGCTGCCATCTTTTTCTTTAATTCTAATTAATTCGTAGGTTACGAGAATAAATTTTGGGCTATCAACTCCATTTTCTTGATGAAAAAGACACCAAAAACAAAGCGAGACTCAGAATGGTTTGTGAAACTGAAAGATGTTAGTCAAGATTTTTCTGGAATAAATCTATCCTTTTTTCATGACACCATTGAAATTCAAGTGAATCAGATGCTATGAACTTTAGTATCATTGCATGCAGAGAGAGCCATGTGGCGAAACAGGGACCACTTCAGAAATTGAGGTATGAAACATAAACCTACACATTACCTAATTTTAATTAGGCTATCATGTTATCTTCCACAGTCAATCAAAGGCAGTGATCACGTCTATCAAATATATACCTTTTTTTTTTGATCCTCATGGTTTCTGCCAGTCCCCTTTCTACAAATGTCTGAGCAGCGGAAACTCAGATGTCCAAAGGTTCTAAGGATCTGCAAATCTCTTAAGCCACTCGCAGAGTGTACTTCGTACTCTGAACAGCAGCTCTCTAGCACCTACAGGATTGTTGGCGAGGTTCGTTCACATATTGCACAGGTCACACTGACTGGCTTACGATGGAAACGTTGCAGTCACTAAAGTTAAGAGCATCTCTAAGGGCTTATCCTTGGACTACTTGTGCCTGGTTTAGAATCGCACGAATCTCCACTTCTGTTGGCAGCACTCTCTGAGTGAGTTCTTTACATCCTTGTGTCTAGTTCTGCCCTGAAGGTACAGAACTAAAATGAATCACTTCTTCCAAATGTTGAGCACAAGGCAAGGAGAATTCTGCGTAAGTAACCATACTAAACAAACTCTAAAGTGCTATACAAATTTAAATATATAAGTCAACTTTATTATTTTCATGATTCTATTTATCCTTTCTTCATAAGTTATGTCATGTCCTCTAAGCAATGGACTAAATATTATCTAAGTCAATACAATCTGTGTCTACCAAAGATTTCTTTGTTTTGTTTTTCTGACTTGCCCTACATAAAACATATATGCTCATAATTTTTTATAAATCTGAGAAATTTTAGTAAATATAACTTGGCTGTCAAAATTTTATTTAGAGTAAAACAGGGTATTTCACTTGGCCTTTTGATACACATAGTTCAGGTCTTTACATTTATCTTGAATTCAGTAATTCAATAAAGCTTGAAATTCTCTAAATAAACATTTATTCAGAACATATTCTCTTCAGGAACATACATTACTTCTGGACGTATTTTAACAAGCATCATAGTATAACTGGAGTGAGTTGGGGGTGCTGGAAACATCAAATCTATTTGTAGAAGTTAAAGGAATATGCAACATAAAAATGCTTAAATAGCTGGTGGTCTTCTCTACCTAGATTTAAATAAATGCAAGACAATCCATTTTCTCCTCTTTGTTCATTTTTCAATTGTCAAAATATGAAAACCTATTTTAGAATAAACCATACCATGTGTTTCCTATGTGACCTTCAAATGACACTGCTGCCCCTTTTAATCCCTTCATTGTACATTTTTCCTCTTTGTGCATAAACATAAGATTTACTCATTTGAAAATGTCCATTTGAAACAATGTATAGGCAGAGAAGCATTATCAATATGTACTGCATGCAATTTTGCAGTGTGCAATCAATGATTTTATTATTCTTAGATATCACGCAGATGTTACTAATCCCCAAATATCAATTTATAATGACACTGATAATAAAATGCAATAACAAAGAAAAATTTAAAATAAATAAATAGGAGAAGTATGTGATACTTAATTTATAACCAATGCAGGGTGGAGTCTTTAGAATAGAACAGTGTCATATATTGGGGCTGCCTGTATGCTTCCTCCCTGTATTTATTTCAGCTCAAGCTATAACGTATTCATTGAGTCAATTCAACTGAGTATAACATCAGACAGAGGAGAACTGCCCCTTTGAGTTTCTGAGACTGGAAATCTTTATTGGAACAGCCTTAGCCTTTTCCCCCAAGGACCACTATTCTGCCCACTAGAACATGGAAATATAAAATTGCTTTCAATGACTTAGACATAGTAAATTTGTTTTACCTTCAGATTGCCATCTGCTTGGAGGGCCCTTTCCTCTTGTTCTTGATTGATTTTTAAAGCATTAATTTCTCTCCAAGAATGATCTCATATTTGAATTCTGTTTGATCTGCTCCTTAGTAAAATGTAATGTTGTTCCTACTTTGTACCTCATTTGCCCCAAAGTCAAATCCTAACAAAATTTTATTTTTATCATACTTTGTTTTAAAAATAGTTATATCTGAGCTGAGCCCTGGTGGCACAGTGGTTGTGTGCGGAACTGCAGCCCACTGGCTTGGCGTTTCAAATCCAGCAGCAGCTCTCCGGGAGCAAGGCTGGGCCTTTTACTCCCACCAGAGGGCAGTGATGTTCCCCCCCAAAAAAATAGTTATATCTATTGCATTGTGCCTGTAGTATTTTAAAATGCAGAAACTATAAAAGTGTCTATAGTACTTTTGAATGCATATACCCCTCATATTCATATTGTTCTTAAGCCTTTAATATATACAGTAAATGACAGACCATAAATGAAAGGTCCTGCATTGCAGTTCACATCATGCATTGCTACTCAAACATAATGGTGCTTCATTGAATGAATGTTGTAGGAAGTGGTCCTAGATTTCAAGATTCTATAGAAATGTTTATACATGTGATTTTTTTTGGTGAAAACCTGATACATTCTTCATATTATAATGTAGAAACCAACACAGCTAGAGGGCAAACTTTGTAAAATGAGTGATACCTCCCTTTAATATTTGATCATGATCTCCACTCATTTAAACATCACTCACTGTTATATCAGAAACATAGGGCTATTTCTATCCTTCAGGCATCACTCACCTGAAGCACTACACCTTTTTTGGACATTTAAAATGGAAGTTTATTGTTCAAATATCAATCTAGGTACTGCTCCCCTAGAGATACATTATTACATCAATTGAAAAAGAATGATAAAAATATTGCTTTTAATAAATTTACCTATTTGAAGTCCATACAAAAAAATTAGTGTATTTAATGTTTTAATACAAGTGTTTAATGTAGAAAATCTCAGTCACTACAATAGTTGTTTTATTATTGAGTATTATAAGTATTTTAAAGGAAGTGGTGAATATTTGTTATTTTCATAGTGAGAACTCCTTAATTTTGAGACTTTCAAGGTCAAAAAACATGAAGAAGCATCAAAATTTTACAAAATATAATAACACACTTTGAGTTCTAAAAAGTAAAGTTTTCCTTTTCCAATAACTTTCAAGAATTCCAGACTCTAAAATGTACATGATGATTACTGTATACCTTCAGTAAAGGGAGAAATATATTCCTAAAAATCTTTACAAATATTGACTAATGAAAATTAATCTGCTCAAGTGATATAAATGAAGAAGTTTATAACTGTAAAATATGTGTGAGATAAATTAAAATACTTCAGAAGTATTTTGCTTATGGAGAAATTTTGAAAGTGTGTAAAATGTCTTCTCTCCCTTATAGGCATCAAAACTCTACTGTAATTCCTTGACTTGAAGAATTTAACAGTTTAGTATGTTATACACTTATGTTTATTTGGCCCTATACTTACAATACACAGATAATTTATAGAATACATTTAAATTTCATAATGGATTCTATGTAAAATCATGCTTTAATATTCTGTCACCAGAAAAATAATTTTACATGATAGGCTTTTAAATTAAATTTCACTAACAGCTTAATAAAGTCTTCTCTCTAATAAAACTTTCATCATCTGTCTTTATATGTAATCATTTTTGTCTTGGAATTTTAAAAATCTAGCTTGTATGTACTAATCACGGATTATTTCAAGGATTGTTTGGATTTAAAACATAGGAGATAAAAGAACTAGATTTTAGGACACTGAACTAATGCATCCAACTGTTGCTTTATCATTTTTGTTGTTACAACTATTGTTCACTGTTGGACTCAAGATTAAAAAAAAAAATTCACTGCCATGGAGTCAACTTGGACTCCGAGCAAACCCATCTGAATAAACTAGTCTGTGTGGGTTTACCAGATGATAACTCTTTACAGGATAGAAAACCACAACTTTTCCCCATGGAACAGCAGGTCTCTTTGAACTGCTGACCTGGTCTTGAGCAGTCCAATGTCCATCACACTGCACCTCAAGGACTATGTAACAGACCAGAAGGGAAAAAATTATATACAAATAGAAAAGGAACACCTACCTCGTGGCTTGTCAGATTTATTCTGATGTCACTTGGGAATATTTTTCTAAAAATATTATGGCACACTGTTTGATACCATATATTTAGTTAAAGATTCTAAGTGTATTATATTCATGCAATGTTAAATATATTCTAGCCCATTTTTCTTCTTTAGAAAATGTATTAATTTCTTTAAAATTAATTTTGCCTAATATAGAATATCAATCCCTTGATGGCTCCCTTCACTTATTACTGCACAGTATTTTTGTTGTTGTGTAAGTCGCTCAATTTCTATCAGCATTCAATTAATCACTTATCCATCTAGGAAACCATTCTTCATTTTTTGTGACATGGACTGTGCTACTAGCAGTGCTAGAAATCCCCAAATTGAAAGACAAAGAGATATGAGTGAAGAGGGAAAAGCATATCATAATATTTAAGAACTGTAGAACCATCTTAAAGTTACAGCTTAAAAAGCAACACAGAGGTAACTACATATAACTCAAGAAAAGAAAACAGGAAAAATATTTAAAGTAATAATAGCCAATAACTTGCCACAATGAATTACAAGCAGCAAAATCACACACAAAAAAAACCTTAGGAAACACCAAATAATATATACTTATTGTGATAAAATGACTAAATCAGTTCTATGTGTTATTTTGACTTTGTTCTTTCATAAGACACTTGACAGTCCCCCTGCCCTGCCTACCCACCCTGCCTGAACCCTAAGGACTCATTTTGCCCTAGTTTTTTGAAGAAACTACTTGGGGATGGTGTCAGGAGAGGACTTTCAGGTTGTTTTCTTCCTCAGAATTTGTTTTCAGGGATTCGTCAAGTATATTCATAATTCCTGGGAAAGCTATAAACCAAGTGATGGCCTGATCCTTTTTTGTTTGCCCCTGGGATGCAATTTTCCCTGTGATTGACTTATTTGCTATGCACTTCAAGGCTTGCAAAAGCACTCAGTAGGATTAGGTGACTTGCAGAGACTGACGGTTTTGTTGTCCTACTGTGAAGGCTATGTCTTAACATTGACAAAAAGCTTGCCTAAATAAGCCATAAATCCTGAAGAGAGTTTTAGAAATAAGAAGGGATAAAATGCAGAAAGAAGCTTCTGAATCACTGCCATTGAGCTAATTGCTTCTCATAGTGACTCTACAGGACAGGGGAGAACTGAGTCTGGGTTGCTAAGACTACACATCATTATGCATGTGAAAAACCTCACTGTCCTCCTGTGGAGTGGCTGGTGGTTTCCAACTGCTGACCTCTCAGCAAGCTGCCTGACAAGCCAAATCCACTACCACACC
Source organism: Nesogale talazaci (assembly GCA_004026705.1). Lineage (NCBI taxonomy): Eukaryota > Metazoa > Chordata > Mammalia > Afrosoricida > Tenrecidae > Nesogale > Nesogale talazaci. The sequence continues at coordinate 95,603 of PVJH01000706.1, read as the reverse complement.
TGGGCTCCTTGAGAGAAGACTAGGAACTCTCTTAAACAGAATCAGAATGAAGAGTAGGAAGTAGGAAGGTAAGTAAAGGCCTAGAAGAAAAGCCCTATAACATTCAGTAGTGGTGGCAGAAAGTCATTCCATGAGGGCAGCAGCCAGGCCTGTTGCTATTCTGACTGTGAGTAGAGCCAGTGAGTGGAGCAGAGATCGGCCTCTGGGGAATTGAAGCCAGTGACATGTGCATGGCTGAGAAAGGCTCTGTTTGGCTAAGCAGCATCCACCTTTTTGCAAAGCCTGTTGGCCTGGCCTCGAAGGGCTAACAGAACTGCTTGTGAAGAAGACTGAAATAGACTCTAAGACCTTACATGCATCCTGATCCTAATTTATAGACAATTAATCTCAAGATGATTCTGACCCAGAATTGTTCCCTGTAACTTTTTTAATACCAGATAATTATGAGCATGGTGTGTGAGTTTGGTGTGGCCATTGTAAGAAATGCTGAAAATCCATAGAGAAACAGACATTTCTTTGGAAGGGGGGGGGAAGGGGGTGAAGGGAATGACTTCTGTCAGAAATAATGAAGAAATTATAGATTAAAGGTGTGTCTGACTAGAACGCATAGGAACCAGCTTTAAGGTTAACCCTAATTTGAAACCCTCAGAAATCTCAACAAGTGCTCTTGATAGATTATACATTAGTTTATCCATTCAAGACCTAGGTGGCTCAGGCACTAGGAGTTTGGCTACTAACCGAAAGGCCGAAGGTTCAAACCCACAATTGCTGTAGGGGAGAAAGGTGTGGATGTTTGAATCCATAAACAGAGTTGTTCTGACTGATCTCGACCATGGAACCAAACACAATCTGCTCCTTTCATGTTCTTGAAAGCATCCCTTTGTTGCAGCCTTCGAAGTTCCACAGGAAACTCTACTACTGTACATCCTTGAGAGCTGATGTGAGTCAGAAGTTACTTGACGGCTTTCGAATTGCTTTGTGAGTGGTGGTCATGGTTTTTTGTTAATTTTTATATTACATTAAATCTATTGTAGACACCAAAGACAGATAATCTTGAAAGCAATCAAACATATATATATTTTTTTAAAATCTTACGTAAGACTGAAAAAAAAAAGAAAACTAATTTTAGCTGACTTCTGTGGAAAGCCAGAAAAGGGCAAAGTAAAATGTTTTGTGGAAAGGAAGAAAAAAAATATTGTGGTCAGCTAATGTTATTTTTAACAGTATATGAGAAGAGGGGGTTTCTGAAACATTTTTTTAAACTATGAAATTTATTGACAATAAGACATGCCTGACCCATAGTTTTTTCAACAGTCTCATATAGATGTGGAAGTCTGACATTGATTAAGGAGGCTAGAGTAAGAATCACTGCCCCTGAATTATGGTACTGGTGGAGAATAATGAAAAGATCTTGGACTTGCAGAAGAACATACACAAGTCTTAAAAGAAGTACAATCAGAATGCTCCCAGGAAAGGAGAAAGAGGAGATTTTGTCTCATATATTTTGGATATTCTCAAAAATACTGCCAAAAGATGAGCCCACCAGATGGGAAGATACTCAAATTTGGCTGAGGGCTGAGTGGAATCATAATAATGTGAGCAGAGATGAGTCTTCAGGATCTGATTTTGTTGCTATGAAATTACTCAAAATGAGACATAACAGCTTCAAATATATCAATAATTAGAATTTGGAATGTACAAACTCTGAAGCTCAGAAAAATGGAAGCCATCAAAAACAAAATGAAATACAGGAAAATCAATATCTTAGGCAATAAGGACCTAAAATATATTAGGCATTGGCCATTTTGAGTGAGACACTCATATTGTATGCTAATAACAAATTCAGGATAATGGTCTCAAAATTCATCATCAAAAAGAACATTTCAACATCTGTCTCTAAGTGCAATATGGTTTGTGATAGGACTAAATCTCTCTGCATCTAAGGAAATCCAATAAATAAAATTATTATTCAAATTTATGCACAAACCACTAAATCTAGTGACCAAAAAACTGAACCGTCTTGTTAGCATCTTCAGTCTTAAATTGACATAACCTGAAATCAAGTTGCATTATAATAATTAGTGGTTAGACTGGCAAAGCTCAAAACCAAAATGCAGGAATCATAGTTGTAAAATATGGTCTTGAAAACAGAAACAAAAGTGGAGATAGCATGATAGAGTTTCTAAGACCAATAACTTTTTATCATAAATTCCATTTTTCAACAACACAAGTGACTACTATACACATAGACTATATCAGAAACTGAAACACGGCCAGAGTTCCACTGTGGAATGCATCATTCATTGTTTATATGTTAAGTTCAGGTTAAACCTGAAGAAAATTAAAACAACGGCACATGAACCAGAAAGTTACCTAAATTTGAAGGCCAAAGATATAATTATCTGTGGAGGACATCAAGAATATCATACACAAAGAAAGTTAAAGATCATTATAAAGACAGAACTTTTATAAAAGATCACAAGGTTTCCCAGAAGAGATTCTACAGCTTACTATTAATAATAGAGCAGTAAAGGTAAACAGATGAAATGTGGAAGTCAAAGAGTTGTACAGAGAATTTTAACGTTAAGAAGACAAATTAAAGATTTTAATAAAATGTGCAAAGATCTAGAGTTAGAAAACCAAAAAGGGTGAATGGTCTCACCATATCATACACTGAAAGAATTTTTAAAAACAAAAGCCTTAGTTGCAATAATGAAAGTTTCTATGGGTAAAATATTGAATAAAGGAGGAAGCATCAAAACAAGATGGAAAGACCACACAGAATCTCTGAACTCAAGAGGACTAGTTAAACCTGATCAAGTGGTCATCTATGAACAAAAACCAATGGCACTAAAGGAAGCAATCCAAATGTTACCAAAGGAATTAGCCAAAAACTAGTCTTCACGAATTTATAGAATACTGAGATATTTCAAGCACTGAAGGCAGTTAACCTTCTATTCCAAGAAATTTGGAAGACAGTTACTTGACCACCTCAATGAAAAGGATCTATATTTGTATCCATTCTGATGACAAGTGACTCAACAGAATGAACAAAATATAGAGCAATATTAATACCGTTAAATTCAAATAAAATTTTGCTGACTATTAAGGAAGAATTGTTGCAGAAGTTGGAAGCTGCCAGTAATTCCGTCTGGGTTGAGAAAAGGATGTGGAAAAAAGAAATATCATTGTTAAAGATCTTGTTAAAATATGGAATACCAGAACAATGTTTAAATGCATTTTATTGACTATACAAAGGCATTTTACTGTGTGGATCATAACAAACTATGGATAGCCTTGGGAAATAATTAGAGTTCCAGAACACTTAATTGTGCTTATGTGGAACTAGTATGTGAATTGAGAATTGTACAAACAGATGAGGGAATACTGAACGTTTCAAAATCAAGAGGGTTGTTTTTCAGTATTGTATCTTGTCACCATAATCATTCAATCCATATGCTGTTCAAATCATCAGAGAAGCTGGCTTTTATATATATGGCAGCATCAAAATTGGACCTGACTGAAAGTGAAAAAGACTTAAAACACTTGATGAAGATCAAGGATTGCAGTATAGAATATGGATTAGAACTTTGTGCGAAGAAAACAAAAATCCTAATAACTGGATAGTTAACACCATACTAAAAGGGGAAAAGGGCATAGTTGCCCAGGATATCACTTTTCTTGAATTCACAACCAATGCTCATGGAGGCAGCTGTCAAGAGATCAAAGTCACATTATATTGAGGCAATCTGCACGTGGTGCGTTTAACATGTTGAAAAGCGAGAGTGTTACTTTGAGGACTTAGGTGTGCTTGCTTCAAATTATTGAATTTTCAATCGCCTCAAATGTTTGTGAAAATTGGATATTGTATACGGAAGACCAAAGAAGAATTTACGTATTTGAATTATGGTGTGGAAAAGACTATTGAAAAAAATCATACCAAAAAAATCATGTCATTGTGAATGAGGGGGATTGTGAAGTGGAGACCCAAAACCCATCTCTAGACAATTGGACATCCCCTTACAGAAGGATCACAAGAAAGAGATGAGTCATTCAGGGTGCAGTTTAGCACCAATGAAGCATTCAACTTTCCCCTAATTCTTTAATTCTCCCCTGCCCCCACTACCATGACCCCAACTCTACCTTAAAAATCCGGGTAGACCACAGTATGTACACAGGTACAGATAAGAGCTGGAAACATATAGGCAGATAAACACTTAAGGACAGATATTGAGAGCAGGGAATCTAGGAGGTTAAGAAGAAGGTTGTGATAAGAGTTGCACAACCCCCCAATAAAATGATAAATGATAATAATTTTAAAAGAATATTGAAAGCATCATTGATTGTAAAAAAAAAAAAGACAAATCTGTCTTAGAAGAAGTCTACACAGAATGCATCTTGAGCTGAGGATGTTAAGAGTTCTCATGTAATTTTGACATATTACTAGGAGCGACAAGTCCATCAAAAAGGATATCGTGGGCGGAGCCCCGGTAGCGCAGTGGTTGTGCGCGGAACTGCGGCCCACTGGTACGGAGGTTCAATTCCAGCAGTGGGGCTGGACCTCCTACTCCCACCACCAGAGAGCAGTGATGCCCCTCCCAAAAAACAAAAACAAAAAACAAAAAAGGATATTGTTACACTTGTTAAAACATTGGGGCAGAACAGAAAGAGGAAGCCCCATTGACAAGGTAACTTGACACAGTTCTTAAAATGTGCTCAAATATAATAACAATTGTGAGTATAGTATAAAACTAGTAGTGTTCATTCTGTTGTAAATATAAGGTGAGTGAAACAGGAACAAAAAGGAATGCAAAAAATGAAAATAGTTATAAGCATGGAAGACATTGATTCAACTACTTTGACAATCAATTTAATTGTAAATGTTTTAAGTACACTGATAGATCATCAGACACCATCAAAACATATTAAATCAAAGAAACAAATGGAATGAATCATACTTTAAAAATACGAAGACCCTGGCTGAGCCCCCGCGGGCTTGGCAGTTCAAATCCAGTGGTGGCTTTCAGGAGCAGCGCTGGGTAGCTCTCACGACCACCAGAAGGAAGTGATGCCAAAAAACAATACAAAGACCCCACTCTCAGTATAAAATTTCAGATAGTTTAAAAGCAAAGAGATGTGAATTTTATCTACATTATTCTAACATCAAAATTTAAAATGAGTAACACTGTATTATTACCAGTTAATATAGATTATCAAGTGTATTAGTAAATGATATAAATTTGGTAGAAGAAAAAGAAAAATATCAGAGAAAAAGGAGGTATCATATAATGAAAAAGGAATAAATTCTCCAAGTCAATTAACTGATATTAAAGTCTATGCAATAAGAACAGGGCAAAAATATGATGCAAAATAACCTAATGTCATAAATTTGTCTATCTGCTATTACTCTTAGAGAATTCAACAGTGAATGGCTCTCTCAGTAAGTGAAAGCAAGCAGGAAGAAAATCAGGAATAATATAGTCAGTCTGAAGTGCCCTATCATTCAACTTTACTTTTATATAATGCCTCATTCAACCACAATAGATTGCATGCTATTTTCATGATTAGATTGAATTTTGGTGTTCATAGGAGAACACATTAAGAATATATACACAGTCACATGTAAGCGTATCTTTATCACTTGACTGATGGATTTACAAGACGTTTGCATCGCAAACTTACTCTGTTTCTCATTTCCACACTCTTATTTTTGAAAGAAAATAATTGACTGATGCCCACACTTAAGGACTAAGAAATTATGCTCTGTAATGCTTTTGAAAAATCAGAAATTTAAATATTATTCATAGAAACTGTCTCTTCTGTCACATTTTTATTTAGTACTCTATTTATAACAATATGGAAGCCAGGATAGTAATCTTACACTTGTGGTTAGGATACAATACATTATTTATTTTGTGCTCAAAATTTGTCCAACTTTAATAATTATTAATAATTAGCTATTTCCTGTATCTCATTACCATCAAGTTTGTCATTCCATTTCATTTTCTTGTTTCTTTTTTAGGGGGGGGTAGAGGAGCCGGGCATCACTGCCTCTGGTGGCTGTGGGCGCTACCCAATGCTGCTACTGAGAGCCGCCGCTGGATTTGAAGCACCAAGTCGCGGTCCACAGTCCCGCACTCAACCACTTACGCCACTGGGGCTCAGGCCCATTTAATTTTCTTAAACACTTGCTTACTTTCTGCCACTTCAAAATGCTCCAGTATAGTTGTGTACATTTTTCCAACCATTCACCAAATCAATCCTTTTGAAAGAAAGTTCTGATTTCTTTAATTGAATAAAGATATCATAAAACAAGACATGGGTACGGTGTGTGTCTATTGATATACTGCTTTCTATTTTTGGTCCTTTGAACTGAGATATAAGGGATACAATATTATGAATATTAATTACAATTATCATAATATCAATTATATATAACAATTTTCAATATTATGAATATTATCAATTGTTTCCTACACTATCAATAAGTAAAGAATATTAGGTAATCACTAAATAGACTGAATAGCAGATTTTATTGACACAATGTTAATTAGTAATGTTATAACAATCGTTCATTAATTATCATAAATTCAAAATGCTAATATGAGATAATATAAGGAAAACTGAGTCCACGGCATATAGAAATGATGTGACATATTCAGAATTCCCTGTCAATCTAAAAATACTATATATATTTTTTTAAATCACAATATGCTAGGACTCAAAGGATATCAAACTGATATATATATATATGTTATTGCATACATATTTGATAGAATATTAGCTGGCCCTTCCAAATCATTGTTTTCTATGTACAAACTCCTAAAGTCACTTTTAGGTAAATTTGGCCACATAAATATTTAACTGGAATTCAGTGAATATAACATTAGCAAGCCCCATTTAATTTGTTTTAAATCAACTTGGCTTGTTATTGACTTCTTACTATTTTCCTCGTGTGTGAATAATCATAGATACCCTTGGTTCATATTATGAATCAAGGGTTGAAAAATCCCTATTATTCCAAAAAGTTGAGCCTGAAAATATTCCTAGTTCCTGTTCTGCATATTTACATGAAAGTGAAAATAGTGTGTGGTATCTTGTTTTCAGCAATGGAATTTCTGTATTTATTCAGTCTACATTCTAACTAATACAAACACTAATGTGCTCTGTGCATTACTCTATCTTTGATATATTCTCCAATTGAATAGCTAACTACTACAATGTGACTTTATAGCTATGAGCAAAAAATTACAATTAAAAAGTCACAGAAATGCTTCATTTAGTCAGTAACTCAGTAGAGACTAATGAGCTTTGTATAAGATTATTTCCCAGAAATGCAAGCTTTATAACTAAAATTGTTTTTCCTATAATTCAACTTATAACTTTTCAAAAGTTATTACACCAGTGTACTAAGTAATCATAATTATCTCAGTTACATTATGCTATTGTTAAAACTGAAAGTATGAGCTCATCTGGCTCTATATAAAATGGCTCCACAATGTACAAATTTGTGTGCTTATGAGCGTTGCCCAGACTATTTTCATATATAATTGTTTGGGCTCACTACAGAAAAAAGATTGAAGCTATCAAGGATTTCCTTTTATTTGGAGTCATAATGCTTTAAGGAAACAGCAGTCGGGAAAAATCAATCAATGTGGCACATTGATTAAACCTTCTACAAAAGACCTCTTTATTTTTAAAAAGCATTTATTTTTCATTGTTTTGCATGCCTGTGAAATATGCACTATGCATAAGGATTATGGGAGAACACTGATGCCTCAAAGTTATCGTAGTGAAGAAGATATTAAATGTATCACACACTATTAAAAAATGAACCCGTCAGTCTTGGTAGAGTTTACACCAGAATGATTTCTATATGAGGGGATTTTACACACTCCACATGCTTTGGATTTATTAACAGGAGAGACCAATGCCCAGAGATAGCATGGTTGGTGAAATAGAGGTCAATGAATAGGAAGAGTCTTAATGAGATGAATTGCTTAGCAACTTCAATAAATGGTTCACAGAGCAATGATTGTAAAGATGGCATATAACTGGGCAATGTGATTCTTTTCTATTTTTCATAAGGTCATTATGGATGAGAACCAACTGGAAGACACTTAACAACAGCAAATTAATTCAAGTTATAATAGGGGAAGAACTTATAGCACCAAAACTACTGTAAATGAATTAACAAACATTTTTTTATCAGAAATGACTTTTGCTAGAATCATGTGAGATGCTTCTACCAATGTAATAAGGTTTCACAAATTACAATTTAATTTGTTGAAAAATAAATTCCACAGACTTACTATTTACCTGTTTTTTCACTATTATGAGCCCAAAAATTTGGAATTATTTCTTATCTTTGGAAATGCACATATCCTATTAAATAGTACTGATGTGGTCTATAAAATCTTATCTACTTTGATGAGAGGTTGCTTATTTAAGGTCTGAAATATTTACATTGTCTAATTTTGGATTCACTAAGTCATAAATTTAATTTTTAACAAAGTTGTACTGTAGTGATTTGCAATAAAAATATATCCAGAGCAGTGTGTAAATTAGTATTTAAATTGCATGAACCAATTCATGAACTTTGTTTCCTTACATAGTGGTTAGCATTCTACTAAATGTAGTAAGGCACATTGTGGACTCCACCTCCCTCATCCTGTCCTGCAGGATGAACTGGCACAGACCAGTTCTTTTGTTTGTTTGTTTGTTTGTTTTTAGGCATCACTGCCCTCTGGTGGTGGGAGTAGGAGGCCCAGCCTTTGCTCCTGTGGAGCCGCTGCTGGAATGGAACCTCCATCCCAGTGGGCCGCAGTCCCGCGCACAACCACTACGCCACTGGGGCTCAGCACAGACCATTTCTTACACTCACCAAAACTCCAACTTTCTATTGAAGGCAACAGGTCCTGTGGGCAAGAGGTCTACAGATTTATACCTTCAAGTGCATAAAGTCAAGGGAAAAAAGGGGTAAGAGAAGGGTTCCTTTCCCTAGTTGCACCTGGTCTGACTATCCTGTCACCAAGCTTTGCTGAGACTCAAAGAATATAGAGCCATGGATGCATCTCTAAAATGCCAACATTTCTTCCCTCCCAAATAAGATTAATTACACTCTTACACTAAGAAGTCATTGGTGAATGCATTTAAATTATGGTGCTGGTGAAGAATGTTGGCTCTACCAGGAAGTTCACAAAGAATGAACAAATTTGTCTAAGAGAAAGTACAGCAAGATATCCCCTTAGGGGCGAGGATGGGGAGGCCTCATCTCTTTACATTGGGCATGTTTTCATGAGGGACCAGCTCCTAGAGGGCAGTGTTCTTGATAAAGTAGAGAGAAAGTCTGTGAAAAGAAGAAAGACCTTCAGTGAGATGGATTGTTAGAGTGAAACAATATGCTCAAATATGACAAAAGATTGTGAACATGGAATAAAGTGGACTGTGTTTTATTTTGTTGTACATGTCAAAACTAAATCAAATTCACTGTTGTTGAGTCAATCCTGACTTACAGTGACCCTGCTGTGGGTTTCTGAGGATTTAACTGTTAACAAGAGTAGAAGGTGCAGTCTTTCTCATTCAGAGTTGTGGGTGCTTTTGAACTTCAGGCCATGCTAATGCTAACCCAACATGTAACTTCTACAGCACGTTTGCTATAATTAGGAATCAACCTTACTACATACAACAAAAATAAACAACCACAAAGAAGTCATAGGAAACAGAGACAATAACTGCAGGTTCAGAAGTGAGCAGAAGGCTCCTTTGACTAGGAGAAGGGAATGGGAAAGACACAGTGGCTAGACCTATCACCAGAGAGTGACTGGAATCTATGGCCTCAGGACCCCTGATGATGCTATAGGTTATTCATTAGGCTGCTAACTGCAAGATAATTCATTTGAAACCACCAACCACTCTTTGAAAGCAAAATGAGGCTCTCTACTTCCTTAAAGGGTCCCAGTCTAAGAAATCCACAGGGACATTTCTGCTCTATCCCATAAGGGGGTGATCTGAGTCAGAATCATTTTGCTAGCAGTGAATTTTGAGTGAGACAGTATTATAGGCAGGCTTGTTGTGCCAACATTGCCAAAGAAGATAGGTAGGTCTGTTGTGCCAACACGGCCAATGAACATATGTAAGATCAATTGAAGGGCAGAGATAGAAATGGCTCGGTGAGCCTCATCCTTGCTCTCTTGCTCTTGGATCTTTGGACCAGCCAGCTGCCTTGTTTGTCTTGTGCCTCCATCTCCAAGCAACACTACCCATGGGACACCTAATCGTGGACTGTGTTGCTGTGAGTTGAGGTGCCTTCAAGCCCTACTTCACCACGCTCCTGGGATATACATCTCTTGAGCTGGGGACTGTTGGACTTTGTCATCTGGTTGACTGTTGGTGACCTGCTCTGCTGTTTGCTGCTTGTGACCAGATAGCTTGAATTGCTCTACAGAGGACTATTCAACAGACTGCCAGTCTACTATCTGTCTCACAAAAGTGAGTTTCCTCAAGCCATTTGTACTGCTTTATTGATTAGTTAACTTTATTTCTTATGTTAGGTATCTATCTATATATATATATATAGAGAGAGAGAGAGAGAGAGAGAGAGAATTATTAGTGTCGTGGTTTTGTTTCTCTAGAGAACCCTGTCTAACACAGATGGGATCATAGAAAAAAGACTATCTTCCAAATATACACTGAACATCATACATGTGCTTGACAAAATGCCAGATTCTGGTAGCACAATAATGGAAAACACTGGCATGTTAGCTGTGTTTGTTAGGTATAAAACAATATCCATTCCTTCATTCAATGCCTGAACTCCTGATATTTAGCTGGCCCTGTAGCCATGTGTATTACATGCTTCTTTCTATTTGTGACAAGTTGTAGTTCAATTTTTGTACAGTAAGAGGGGAAAAGGAGGACTGTGTGTCTGGGTCATTTTCTCAGGAATCAATGCAAAATTAATATGTGCACCTCTTACTCAAAAACAGTTTCAAATTTTAGATCAGTGATAACAGAGCACTTAGTGAAGCAGAAAACTATTTTATTCAGTTGGCATGAATAGATGATAATTCCATGAAGTTGGGTCTCATATTCTTAATCAGAATATACGTTTATGGTCCTTGAAGTTTATAAGGTCCTTTCTCCATATACTTGTACAGCTGAATTGTGGCAGGATTTAATACTCTGTTTGAACAATTACATCTTTATCTTCAGGTCCTTTGGGGCTGCTGTTCTTCTCATATTATCCATAATTTTTTATGATTCACAAGTGAAGTCCACAAAGTGAAATGATAGGTCATTAAAAGACAAGGAAACATCTTTCTGGTCGTCTCTATTTTCAGCCAAAATCCATCAGCAGTAGCAACTCATCCCAGTTCTTTTCTGAACCTGGCATGAATTTTTGCTTTTATTCCCAATGAATTGCTGGAGTGGCTTCTAAATTGTATTCAGAAAAAATTTACTTGTATACTTTATTGTTTGATAATTTACACATTCGACTGGTTCATCTTTTTTGACTGGCACAAATATACATCTCTTCTAATTTGTTCGCTTCCAACAGCTTGTATTTAAGAGTGATCACTTACAGTGTTATATTAGCATATTGAAACATTTCACTTGTCATTCTACCAGTCCCAGGAGTTTTGAGTTTTAGCATTACCTGCGTCGGTTCTTGATCAGATTGTCATTCAATATGGTTGCATGGTCACCACATATTTTTGGTGCAGTGCATTCTGTATTCTTTTGGTGCTCTCAGCACCAATCAAAAAAGATGGTTAGTGGCAGAATGGGCTATGCATTGGGCTATTAATCATGAGATCATATTTTGAAACCACCCACAACTTCATGGGAGAAAGATGGACCTTTCTATTTTCATAAAGATTTACAATTTTAAAAATCTGTAAGGGCAGTTCTACTCTGTCCTGTAACTCCACTATGAGTCAGAATCACATTAATGTTAGAGAGTTGAGTGAGGCCATCCCTATTTTGCACATATACTCCTCTAGCATTTTATGTTGAGCCATGGGTTTTTCGTTCCTTTCAACTTGAGTTTTGCTATGTGTGTCCTTTGGTTTTCTATCTAGAGGTCACAGCATATCTCATGATACTTTGTCTTCGTAAGCTATACTGTGTCATTTATTGAGCAGCTCTTTCATTCTATTTGTTTTAATAGCTCCACATCCAAGAGTAAAGCTCATTATCTATTTGGAATCTAATTTGGTCTTGTCTCTCTGTCCTATCTCTTGAAATATTTTTGCTTTTTTTATGTATCATATTCAGTTTCATATGTTACCAACGGCTAGTGTGTTCTATTATTGTCCTCTGTCTTTTTTCTGATGATATTAAACTTCTCTATTGTTTCCCCCTAAAGATATAGTTAATTTTATACCTGTTCCATGCATCTGGGAAGGTTCTCATATATAGTCACTTAGATGCGTGTATGTATATTGAGGCCATTGGTCTTACAAAAGTCTGTCATGTAATCGGCAGTTTTATTTCTGTAACCAAAATCATATTTTTCAATACTTATCTTCATCCTTGATTTTAACCTTTTTTATTCTAACTACCAATAGCTATCAATGCATGCTGATTTCAAGTTTGCTCAGTTTCAACTAAAGAAGTTGATAGAATTCTTCAATATCTTAATCAATGACATGGCTGGTGCATAATGAGGAGCTGATGAGACCAGATAGAAAGATGAGACTAGATAGAAAATGTTTTGAGAATGGTGAGGGAAACAAATGTACAAATGTGCTTGATTTACAATGGATAGAAGTATGGATTGTGATGAGTAGTTTGAGGCCCTAATAAAATGACTTAAGATATTTTGAATAATAATATTATTAACTTGTCTTTATTTTAGGCACATGGATATTATCCTATCACAAATACATTGTACTTCAAAAGTGGAATTTTTATTTTCAATGACTGCACAGACATTCCTCTTGAATTTGTCATTCTCAATATAGTTTTCTATGAACTGCTACATGTTAGGTTAAACATAACCAAAAGCCAATCCAGTCCTTCCACTATTACCTAGTGTATCTACTTTCATGAGTTTCATTTTTTCCAACTTCCAGTTTTCTCAGGTTTGTAAGTCATACATTACATGTTCTAATCATTAATGGCTATGTGTAGTTGTTTCTTCTTGCTATGAGTCATAACCCAGCAGTAAATGAAGGCTCTAAAAGTATTATTTTATGACATCATTAGGGTTGAGGTATATTGATGAGGAAGCTTTTTTCAGTATTAATTTGTGTGCCTTAACAATGGAGAAGCTCGTCTTCTCAAACTAGTTGACGAGGTTCTTCTGCTGGTCATAACATCTTTAGTAGCAAATCTCACAGAAGTGGACCATGGTTTGCTTCTTTCTCATTAGTCTTTCTAGTTTTTTCATTACATTTTGGTTAACAGAAGCTTGTTTTTCTGTTATTTGGCTTTGTTAAATTATAGGTTACTTAAAAAATTTAAAGATTCTAGGTCACTCTTAATAATTAGGATTAATGTGCATTTTCAAACTGTTGGTACATATATAATCCTAAAACCCATACATGCTTCTCTGATTTCAGTATCTTCATCAATGTTAATATTAGACATTACATGAAATACACGGGGTATTCAGGTAACTAGAGAATATATCATTGGAGATTAAATGAGGCATTGCTATCCCTTGTAAGGACTGTAAAATCAAAATCTTATAACAGGGAACAGTCATGATTTTACTCATTTTCTTTTGTGCATTCTTTTAACATATAAGGGACACTCCTAGTAAAAATAAGTTTAAAAAATCTGCTGATGTAAATAATTGCAGTCTCATAAGTCTCAGAAACCCACAGAGGCAGTTTTAGAACATCTGCCAAGGCCGCTGTGAGCTGGCATCGAGCTGATAGTAGTGAGAGAGTGGGGAGGAGTGTTATAAGCTGGACTGCTGACAACCCTGTCAGCTGTATGCACCACCCAGGCTTCTGTGCAAGACAGAGCTATTCTCTGAAGACACAAGAAGGCCATGGTGGTCTGTCTTATCCAGTCCCTAGGAGTCAGACTCGACAGCAGTGAGCTTGATCTGGTTTCGATAGATCAGTGACAGTATACATGAACACGTCAAGGAGAGCAAATTCAATGCAGTAAAATACCAAAAAGAGAAAGGTTAAATGAAGTATTTTCTGTTTGTTTTGTTTATTAAGTAACGTTTTCTTTCAACTAAAATCCATGTCTTTCAACTAAAATCCATGTAACACAAAGTGAAAGGACCTGTGAATTCTGGTTAAAATCAAGGTGAAATACATGTGACACTACATTCACTGTGCTCTGGGTCCATCTAAAATTCTGTGCCTGATCTAGTTGTGCTATCACAGTGCTCTTCCAACTCTAAAGTTTGCATGATTTTATATTCTGAATTATTCAAATAATATGTGTAGATAGTGCTCTTTCTGTATGAGAGCCATTGGGAAAAACTGATGGCGATGAGGTGTGTTAACTGAGCCTTGAAATATGAGTTAAAACTTAATAAAATTGGAGGGCATAAGAGGATATTTCAGAAAAAGTGAGCAACATATAAATTGGGTATGCAAATTCATGTCTTGTTAACTATAAATTTATGTGTTTAGCATTACTTGGATATTTAATTCTCACTTTCTATCCAAAGAGTTTTATTCTGGAAGAGTAAACATTTATTTTAAACACTGCTGAACACAGTGATTTACTCAGTTGTCAGAAAGATTTAAAAATTAATGCCACTTTCCATTGGCAAGGGTTTCTGTACACAATCAGATATATTTGGCATTTGCAGTAAAAAAGCTCCAGTTAAATTTGCCAAAAGAGCAATTGCTAAAAACATAATGTGTATTATTGCATGAGGATTGATGGGTGAAATGGAAAAGAAAGAAGACTGAGTGAATGATTCATTTGGTAAACTCATTTTATAAAATAAATTGTATTTTTAAACATTCATGTTAAGTCAAGTTGAAAATGGGGATTAGAGAAGTGTACTTAAAATGTATAGATAACTTTGAAAAAGATAATCAGTAAAAACAACACAGAGTGGATTCTATTGTCTATTTAGATATCACCATTAAAGGGGAAAAAAGGTTAGCAAAATAGTTTATTATAAAAGGACACTATTCTATTTACAGTTTCATTGTAATCTTTCAAAATCAGAGAGATTCAAATAAGGAAAATTGGCAGCTTACGTTTTAAAGAAAAATGATTCACAATTAATCTGCAATATCCCAGGATCATTGAGAAGGATGCATGACCTGCTTAGCCTATTTCCCGTTTTACATACTTTTTTTTTAATATTTGAAAATAGGGTACCTATTGCTCTCGATAAAAAGTATCACTGTGGGACTGAGCCCCGGTGGCATAATGATTGAGTGCGGAACTGCAGTCACAGGGTTGGTGGTTCATATCCAGCAGCAGCTCTCCAGGAGCAAGGCTGGGCCTCCTACTCCCGCCAGGGGGCAGTGATGCCCACAAGAAAAAGTATCACTGTGGTGGCAGCACTTATTTTTCCTTTGGTTTCTCAAAATAATTGTGTATATGTTTTAAGTGATAAAATTCCTTAAAATGACTGGCCTGTTATAATTAAAAATATCATTTACCCCTCAAATGATAAAAGGTTCCAGCAATATTTTTGTACTTATTTATTAACAGACAATTTTACAGCAATAAATGCTTGTCAAAGTTTAAGTGGTATATTAATATCAACTCACTGCAGCCAAGTGAAATCTGTTTTTATTACCAGCTTACAAATCAAATGAAGTGAAGCACAAATAGGTAAAATAAATGAACGAATCCATGTACCTGGTTAATAATGTTGTGTCCTTGAGCCGATTCTAATTTATAGTGCCCAATAGAAATGGACAGAACTGTCCGGTTGGATTGTCCAGGCTGAAATCTTCAGAGGAGCAGATATTCAAATCTGATTTCCCATAAGAAGGCAGTGACTGGTGGGATAAGCCTGGTAAGCTCCTGCTGAGTAACCCAGGGCTGTAGTTGGACCCGCATTTTTTTTAATTATAATTTTATTGGGGACTCATACATCACTTACCACAATATATACTTACATATACTGTGCCAAGGCTCTTTGCCTGTCTGCTGTTATCATCATTCTCCAAACCTCTGCTTTTCCACTTGAGCCCTTGATTTCAGTCTCTTCCTTTTCCCTCCTCTCCCTCCTGCCATACCACACCTCATTACTTTATAAAGTATTATTACTTTATCATATTTTACATTGCCTGATGTCTCCCCTCACCACTCCTTCAATGACCGTCCTCCAGATAGGAGGTTACGTGTAGGTCCCTATGATTGACTCCCCCTCTCAACCCCACCTTCCCTCCAACAATCCAGTAACTCCACTAACACTAATAGTTCATTTAGGGGTTCATTTGCCCTGAGTCCCCCGATTTCCGGTGTCCATCTGTATCAGTGTCTCTCTTCCAGTCCAGCTGGATTTATAGGGTAGAATTGGGATCATGATAGTTGGGGGCAGGAACTAGAGGAAAATTGTTTGTTTCATTGCTACTTCACTGCACCCTGACTGGCCCTTCTCCCACCCCCCCCAACTCCTCTGTAAGGGGGTGTCCAATTGCCACCCAATGGGTCTTGTGTCCCCACCCTGCTCTCTGCCTCATTTGTAGTGATGTGCTTCATGTTCTTTGATGCTCCTTTAGATCTCTCTTGATCACACAGGCTGGTGTGCTTCTTTCATGTGGGCTTTGCTGCTTTTGCACTAAATGGCCACTCATTTATCTTCAAGTCTTTAAGGCCCCTTACGTTTTATCATTTGGTAGCTGGGCACCATCAACTTCCTCCACTCTGTTTGCCTCTGTAACCAATTGTCTTCAGCGATCATATCGGGAGAGTGGGCACATATTGATATGATTTTTGTTCTTTGATGCCTGATTCTTCCAACACCTCATGGGTACACAGGCTGGTGTACCTCTTCTATGGTGGGCTTTGTTGCTCATGAGCTAGGTGGCTGCTTGTTTACCCTCAAGCCCTTAAGACAACAAATGCTATATATTTTGATAGCCAGTGTGTTAGACATGGTTCTCTAGAGAAAACAAGCCAGGACACTAATAATGCTCTCTCTATATTTATATATATAGAAAGATATCTAACATAAGAAATAATTAGTAACTATCTATAAAGCAGTACAAATGGCTCAGCGCAACTCCCTGGCTTGAGACAGCTATTACACTGGCAGTCTTCGGAGTTTTGAGGGCCGCCGAGGCGTCCTCTGTAGAGCAATTCACGCTATCTAGCTACAAGGAGCAAACAGCTAAGCAGGTCACCAACAGGCAGCCTGATGACAGGGTCTGACCTGGACCCCGCTCAAGAGAGGCATATTCCAGGAGTGTGGGGAATCAGGGCTTGAACGGACCTCAACTCACAACAAGACAGTCCACAGATTAGGTGTCCCACGCGTAGGGTACCTTACAGATGGATGCACAGGACAAACAAGGCAGCTAGCTGGTCAGAAGATGCAGGAGCAAGAGAGCAAGACGGGGCTCACAAGCCATTTCTATCTCTTCCCTTCAATCAATTTCATGTGTTCATTGGCCATGTTGTCATAACAAACCTCCCTATATTCTTTGCTATGTTGACATAACAAAATTACCTATCATGCCAGGCACCGTCAGTTTTCTTCACCACTTTTGCTCATACCCTCAGATTAGACCTGCATTTTAACTGCAAGTTCCCAACATTATTCATCCCCCACCCCTTTCAATACAAAACAAAACTCAATGCCCTGCCAGTAATTATAACCTTTGTACTTAGCCCATAATTCACAATAAAATATAGGGTCCTCTTTTGGAAGTCCCCCTGCATCTTTCCAGCCCCTACCCCCACCCCACCCCCAACCCAGAGGACCTCATTGCTCATTTTTTGAAATACTGACTTAAACTGAGACACTGCAGTTCATGTTTTCATGTTTCAAGCATGTGAAGGACATCATGCTTGGTAATGTAGAGGGACAGCAGAAAGAAGGACCTTGACTAGATGGATTGACAGTGACTACAACAATAGCCTTAAACAGAAGAACAATTGTGAGGATGGCAAAGACTGGGCAGTTTTGGGTTCTTTTACCTGAGTCAGAATCAACTGGGTAGTACCTCACAACAAAAGCAACAGGTGTGGTTTTAGATTTGTGATCTTAAGCCTTGTACTTTAAGTACTTTAGAAAGTGGACAAAATGTTCAATATTTCCTTCTTTACTATTAATGTTTTTAGTTTCATCTCATTAATCTTGATAGATGAGTGCTCCAGACAACTTTGCAGCAATTAGTATTTGGCAAAGTGTAAGTGGTATGTTAATAGCAACTCCCTGCGTGCTCCATGCATGAAAGCCAAGACAGATCACCCTTCAGAAATAGTAACAGAAATAGCGATTCCTTGAAGGTATGGGAAGAGGGGTCTGGGGGAATGGGGGAAAGAATGAGCTGATAGCAAGGATGACAATTTAACCCCACTCAAGGGGAATGAATAACAGAATTGCAGGTGAACAGATACATTGGATGGTATAAGATATGGAAGATAATAGTAATAAATATTATAATCAGGGTTTATGAGAGGCATGGGAGGAGGAGGAGAGGGATAAGGAGGACCTGATATTAAAGAATTCAAGAATAAATAAAATGTCTTGAAACACATGTCAGTAGCACTTGTACAATAATGTTCGATCTAAGTGAAATATAAGTTGTTACAGTATCTATAAGTGCTCCCATTTTAAAAATTAACTAAAAGAAATAAAATGAACAGAATTATACACCGTGGGGCTGAGCCCCGTTGGTGTAGTGGTTGTGCGCGGGACTGCGGCCCACTGGGATGGAGGTTCAATTCCAGCAGCGGCTCCACAGGAGCAAAGGCTAGGCCTCCTACTCCCACCACCAGAGGACAGTGATACCCAGAAACAAAAAAATAATTATATACTGTGTACATGTGTGCATTGTAAAAATCACGTGGTGGTGATATCTGGCCTCCTTTATCATGACAAAGGAGGAGTCTAAAACACAGCAGCCCAATCCCATTCATGTGACTCACCCGCCTGCTGCCATCTAGTGATGCGGGCTCCTCACAGTCCCCCTTCCAGAGAAGACGGACAGTCCCTGGGGCTTTCTAGAAGGCCTGTCTTTCTGAGGTGGAGGTCAAACATGCCTCTACTCTTTAAGCTATTTTCAATTCAGACCCTCACCTTCATGCCCACATACTATACTTCTCTGCTGCGTATGACAGCTCATTCCGCAAGATCAGACAACATTCCTGAGTTTGAGGTTCATTAGGGAAGGAACTGACTATGATTCAGGAAGATGAATGCCCAGCATTCCATTCTTCCATGAAGAGACCTTCCTCTTAGGCAGGTTTCCTTTCAGCCTTTGGCTACTCAGCTACCCAGTTCCTGGGTGGGTCCCCCTCTTTGCTCATACACGTTATACCAAGTTTATATTACTTCTCTGAGAAATGCCTACTTTGCCCACAGGCTTGAAGGTGCTCAGCACTTTGAGTTCCACACTTGATCTTAGCAAAAGGCCAAGAAGCTCTAGTTCCATGAGTCAACAATTCTAATTACCACTATTAAAGACTCAGAAGCACGGCCTTCCTCCAGCCTTCCTTGGGGTCCGAAGTCTGCTGTCCTCCTGGTCCATGGGCCATGGAGTCCATTCTCTGCCTCTTCTGCTGCCACTGTGTCCCTGCTCCAGGATGAGAAGGGTCACAATGGGGAAACAGGAGTGCATTACAATCTTGGTTCTTCTTTGCTGATAGCAATGAGATTTCTTTTCCCCTCTTCCTTCCCACTCCCTTCACATCCTTTGCATGGTTCCTTTTCAAACCAGAATGCAAAATTAGCCACCCCCTCATCAATGTTCCATATTATTCATTTGCGTACATGTGTTTTATCAACATTATTAAGAAGTCATTCAATCACATTTCTTCTTGTTTGATTTGTGGGTTTTTTTAAAAAATCATTTTATTGAGTCCTCTTACAATTCTTATTAGAATCTATACATCAATTATATCAGGCATATTTGTACATATGTTACCATCATTGTTTTCTAGGTGATGACTTTCTTTTGAGCCCTTGGTATGAGCTCCTTTTTCCCCCCTCCCAGGCCCACCCTCATGACCCTTCATAGATTATAAATTATTATTATTTTCATATCTCATACCAACCACTGTCTCTTTTCCCCTTGGAGGGCTTTGTGTGATTGTGTGCCCATTATTATAATCGGTTTCCCATTCTTCCTCTCCTCCCCTACCCTTCTTCCTAGAAAATCAATGAGAGCAAGATTTTATAAAAGAAAACACTCATATTAACAGTGGGATCTCTGCAGTGAAAGAAATACAGATTATATATATATGTATATATATATGACAGGCAAATATATATATATATTTGATATGCAAAGTTACTTTGCAGATGCTTTAAAGAAAAAAATCTGGGATTGAACATTTGATGGATAGTGTCCAGTTATATGAGGTGTAAATAATATTGGAAAGCACATATTAAAATAAAATCTACATCTTAAGCAATGTTTGATTTGGTGGGGGGCGGGGCATCACAACCCTCTGGTGGTCGAGGGAACTACCCAGCGCTGCTCCTGAGATCAGCCACCAACTGGACTTGAACCGCCAAGCCCAGGGCCGCAGTCCCGCACTCAACCACTTGCACCACCGGGGCTCAGCCAATGTTTGGTTTTTTTATATTGGCTTCTAGAGGCGTATTGAGTGGGCACAGGTCTGATAGGCACAAGGTCAGCACTTTTCAAACTCGCAGGCACTCGGAGGGAGAACGATCGACGTGTGCCCCTTAAAGAGGCACTGTCTCCGAACCGCACGCTGCACTTCTACCGGACTCTCTCTACCACGTGCTTATGCGTCAGAATTGACTTGATGGGGAGGAGTTTTTGGAAACCTGGGAAGCATTTCTGAGAAAAGTGATTAACCTAGGTTGTAACTAAAACATATATAAGCATTTGTCACATTATCCCATATAAATCTACTTACTGCTATTTCCATTTTCATCACAATTTAATTCCACATCTGATCTGGGGACTTTCTGTCACAACCCTCGGGCCTTTTAGAAAAGCACTAATCATGTGGCAAGGTGTCTAACTTTGAAAATTTTCTTAGGAAGGACTGATGACTTCCATCCTATGATTGCATGCCAATATTTTAGACAGACCACAGTCATACGCATGTACAAAACTAGAAACCAGTCTAGAGAACGGTTTAGGACGAGTGAGTGAAGCAACATTTGAGGAAAGAAGAGTCGAGGAGATTTCTAAAGACCAGAATGCAAACACAAACATTTCCATTAAGCTACAAAGTATAAGCTTTTAAAGTGGGAAATATTAAAATTCAAAGTTTCAACTAATTCCAGAAAGTATAAGTAAACACTTGTTCTGAGTAATCCTGAGGAAAGGGGAAATGTAGATAGAGAATCAACAGTTTTGAAAGCTATATTGGTTTGGGGATGTAAATTTTTTCTTCTTAAATTTTACTTCTGATGATCCTTGAAATGCAACCAACTTCACACCGTGCTGAAAAAATCAGTCCAATCATTGAGATCAGCAGCCTGTCGCTGAAAAAAAAAAAAAATTTAAACCTCAATCATATTTTCCATAGTCAAGTCTTAATGTGATGAACACCAAAAATCTGGCAAAACATCAAGTTGGCAAGATTTTGGAAATATAGAGAGATTTCTTAGTATTATATTTTCAAAAGAAATTATTTGGTTCTGCAACAGCTGAATTTATTTTTCCAGAGTCATGACTAATTTATTTAGGTATCTCTGTCTGCACAAATGAAATAAAGACTCCAGATTCTAATTAAGCACATATGCCATCTTGAAAATTATATGATTATGCAAGTATTTTATTTACTTACTACAGTTCTGTATTTCATAAGTTCAGTGATTTTAAAATTTCAATGACCAAATAACATGGCTGTTGAGAGAAGCCACAGCAAGTAGGTTACCCATTTTCATTTGGCAAATACTGATTGTTATCATTTAAGCCAAGCTGAATATTATTCTGTTCAAATGATGACAGTCTATTGGCAAGTATGAATTAATTTATACATTAAAAACTCAGAGACCAGAGATAATAATAACTCTAAAAATAGACAATAGATAATTATTCTTACATTCTTCCTGTGATCTTCTCATACCCAGCACTTCATTTGAAGCTTGAAATATGGTGCGAGAAAGTCCTCTCTGAACACACTGAGTTTAAAATGTTTAAAGGTTCAGAGTGTGGAGAGTTACATTAGCTTATTTGCACATATTTGCCAGGCTATTAAATGTTCAAAGTTTCTTGCAAGCATGTTAAATAAATCACCTTCTTCAAGCTAATGGAACTCTGATGTTTCACAGCCTGGAGCATCCACATATGAATCACTATTGGCTACATACTAGCGGCTAAAACCTGGGGCTATGTTTCAATGGCCAGGGAACTTCAAAGGAGTCCTAATTGGAATGAGAGAAAATAGAGTTAGAGTAAATTAAATGTAAATTGATATTGGTTGAAATAATGAAACAATTAAGTGGAACTAAATTCCAGTTTGTAGATAGGTGATTCTGTCTCTTTATATCAAATTCAAAATACCATGTACTTTAAAAAAAATTTCTACAGTTTTAATAAATTTATTAAATTTAGATGCAATAAATGTATTACAATTATAATTCAAGATGTGACATTAAAAGTTTTTAATTATAAAAAGAGTATACCTCTTTATTTCCATTGGTAATTTTGATTGAAATAAAATACTTTGGCAACTCAAAATACTTCTTGTTATAGATTAAACTGAGTACCTCCCAAGAACATGACAAAGTACTTGTGGAAATAAAATTTTTCTTTGCAATGAAGTAAAATTTAATTAGGGTGGATCCTGATTCTAATCCTTCTGGGTTATGTCTTTTTAAAGAGTATGAGAGCACACGATGATCAATTTACAAGTCAGTAAATGTCCAGACCTGCTCCAAGCTAACTGAGGCAATTCAAGATCTCTCCAATATCTGAGAGAGAAAAGACATTGTTTTTGCTCACATTTGAATGCCCATATCTGTCTTATAAAATTGTGAGAAATTTAATTTTTGTAATTTTACAGCCACATATTTTGTACTATTTTTTGCTATATTAGATGTAGGAAATTAAGAGAGTTTGGTATTACAAAATGAGGTGCTGCTGTAACCCATACCTAATAAGGTTAAAGGGGTTTTCAATTTGGTAATCAGTAGAAGCTAGAGTAATTTTGAGGCACTTGATGATCAAAGTCTAGATTGTCCTGAAGAGACAGTTGGTAGAATTATTAACATTAAGAGTAACTCTGATGAGGGCTCAGGAAGAAATGAGAAGAACTTTGAAGACAATTTTTATTGTCATGGATGAAATGTCACTCAAAATGCAGTTGTTAAATATGCTTCTGCTAAGATATTATAATGTTGGACCTGTTAATAGACACTAAATGAAAGGTACATATTGTCATAAGCTAATGAACAATTTGGTTGAATTATATCAGAATGCTTTAAAGAATGTATTCCCATATTTGAAAAAAAAAATTTAAGTAAAATGCTCATGGAGTGAAGTTTGGTTTCTCTTACTGTGTATAGGAGTAAGTGGCAAGAAGAAAGATGCAAATTGAATGAACTATTAAGCAAAAAGGAAACCCTGAACTTGAAGATTTAAAAATATTTATTATCAAAGTTAAGAATATGTGTTCTTTAGAGGACATTGGTGGTGTAGGTAATCTACCATTCGCTAATGAGATGAGACTTGTGAGGTACTGTGTGGCAGTAATGTAATTGTGTCAATTTCAGGATTGGGAGTGTAGGGATGGAGTCTAGCCTGTCAAACTGGAGATAGCCAATGAGACCTCTGTGTGGGCTTGGCTTTTTTCTGAGAATTCTGGGAAGTCTTACATTATTTCCCTCATGGTTGTGAGAGACTTTTAGATGAGTCTTGAGAGACATTGCAGCTGACAAGGCACAAGGCAGGCTCCCTGTGAGACATCCCTGAGGAGAAGTCACATGGGGTTACCCTGATAGAACCAGACCTCTGAAACTGGAGAAGCCATATGGAGACTCCTGCCAGTGCTGAGATGCTTGAGAAGCCCCAGAGAGACCCCTGTCAGCACAGAAATGCTTCTACCATCACTGGATGCACAAGACTCTGAAGAGGTCTTATGGATTATCAGACATATGGACTAATATTGGACTTATACACTGGGACTGCTGTGGGTTCAGATGCTTTCTCAATGTTCCATTCCTCTTATACATAAACCCCTCCCTTATATACATATGTGTGTTTATGAATTTGTTTCTCTAGCCTACCCAGACAAACACAGTATGCATCCCATCAACTATCTCAACAGTTGATTGATGGTGCCAGAGATGGAGTGAGGAGATATTGCATTTGTAGTCTTCTACAGGCAAGGAATAGGATGATGGGATAACTTGTCTGTGAACATGTGTTGACCTGTGAGGAAAGAAAAGACTGATTGCAGGAACACTTCAGAGACCAACAATGCTACCTACATGGCCTCCACTCCCATCTTTCAGAAGGCTGGGTAATTGTTTCCCTTGGAGCACAGAACAACTTCCCTGAGTGAAGGGGCAAGAGGAACCAAGTGGATGGGAAAAGTATGGCTTCCCAGCACCAAAGGAATTACATTGACATTTTGGAAGGTGTAGAAAGTAAGGATTAATGAACTTTCACACAGAATCAAGAGAGTGTGTGTCCAATCAGAATTCAGAGGGCAGGATCTATGTCTAGACTCCAGTGGCATTATATATTGCCAGATGTTCCTGAAGAAAAGGACTGTTTTCAAGATGCAGCACACCTTGCATATTTATGTGAACAATAAATCCAAAGGGATCATACTGATGTAGACTTCCTCAAGACAGGATAAGTATACTTTGTGGATCCATTAGAGCACATCTGAATATATAAAATTGTTTATGAAAATGTTTTGAGTGTTCAGTTTCCATAATGATACCCTTAAAACAGACACATCCTAAACCTTAATAAAAGAAATATATACTGTATGAGACCCGGTGGCGTAGTGGTTGTGCACGGGACTGCAACCCACTGGGATGGAGGTTCAATTCCAGCTCCACAGGAGCAAAGCCTGGGCCTGCTACTACCAGAGGGCAGTAATGCCTAAAAAAAAAAAAAAGAAAAGAAAAAAAATAGATACTAATTATTGAGAACCTACTAGAAAACAGAAGTTGCTCAAAACACTTTCCAGGGATTATTTAATCCTCATAACATCCCTAAAGAAAGACATCAAACAAGTAAGTAAAGCTCTCCTGTAACCCAAGTGTCCTCCTACTGCTTATATTCATGCACTTAGACATACTTTTTTCCTTTAAGACTGTGTGCTATGACAACAGCTGATATGTTATTTTTGTATCCATTCTAGTCTACCCTCATATAAAGCACAATTTGCATAAGAATAGTACTTTTAACTACTTTAAAAATCATATTTTAATACCTGGAAATCATATTGCCATGCCATATCACGCATTAGGATTATATAAGGAATTAGAACAAACACAAACTGTTTCTAGTAATAAGTCGATTTTCTGGTTCACTTATCAGGAATCATAATGCTAGCTTGAATGTTAGGGCAATCTTAATCCAGTAGTTTGACTCCATTTTCTTATAAATCACCCTTCCCCCCCCCCACTATAAATCACACCTTAATGTGATTTCTAGCCCAGCCCCTGATGATTAGTAAATTAACTATAACAATTTAAATCACCGTTTAGTGTGCTAGCCCATCCTCTGACAATTAGAAAAATTAAAGAAATTTATATCCTCATATTTCTACCTAAAAATGCCAACAGTCGGTCATTCCTGAATCTCTCACTAGGAAAAAGTATGTTCACAACTGTTATCACACTATGCTTTTTAATTTTGCTGAATTATTTTCATTTTCATTTTAAAATATTGCCTATGGCAGACATATAAATGAAAATACATGTTCAGCCCAATGGAGTTAAGAGATAAGGCAGCTCGCAGCCAAAAGCAATAGACCTTGCACTTCTGCTTACACGATGTCATGTAGGTCACCAAATGAGCTGAATAGGTCAATTGCTTAGTACAACTGTTACACATTCTCTACACAGAGTTAAGTAGCTCTGGCCCAATCAATCACTAATAATGGTGTGGGAAAAGTCCTAGACCACTGGGTTTACCTCCAGAACTCAGCGTGAGGTTAGCCATCTCAGAGCACATAGAATCTATGGGAAGAAGTGGCTATCAAGTAAGCAACATTACTAGTCACTTACACAAAAGAAAGTGAAATGGAGAGTGAAAAACCAAAACACCTTCCTTATCTGGGTCCCCAGTTAAGACATTGATCACTTCATTTGGAAGCGCTTAGCACAAAATGGTCTCTGCCCAGTTTTACAACTCTAATTGTTCTACTTGGGACTACCTTAAAGGTACCAACCAAGCCAAAACAAACCAATTACCATCAAGTTGGTTCTGATTCCTAGCAACACTATATAGTGTTTCTAAGATTGTATGTCTTTAAGGGAGCAGACGGCCTCATTTTTTCCTTACAAATGGTTGATGGGGTTTGAACTGTTGAACTTGGGGTTAATAGCCCAAGACTCAGCCCAGGATTTGAAGAGTTATGACAATGTTTAAAATTCCAAAACATTCCTAATACTCACTCAAATGAGCAATGTTTCTGATTTATGTAGCCTAACTATTAGTTTTGAATTAAGGATTTTCAGCATTTATATAAAAGGGAGGAGGAATAGTAGTATAGTATAAGTAATACTATGTGCAGCCCTTGAATTTCATCTATTATATTTAAAAGTATTTTATTGATACCTGAGTGATTTTAAATATTTTTCACTTTTATGGCATATATCTCTAAACTCACACTCACTACCATTAAGTAGATATCTACTAATAGTAAACCAATAGGACAGGTTAGAAGTGCACCTTTGTGTTCCTGTAAATCTTTACGGAAGTTAAACTCCTTCCATTGTGGTAACTCTGTACTCTGTTGTCAATTTGAGAGGATTAAGAGTGAAGGGGCAGAGTTTGGCCTGTCAGTCAGGTCATAGCTGATGACCTTACTTGGAGGCACTAAGGAGATAAATAGCTTGCTGGAAGTGAGACAAAGACTCACTCCCTGGCAGACATTGCTGCTGATAAGATACATGGAGCTACTCTAGTGCCCTGAGCTGGAGGAGTCACATGAAGACCCCTGCCAGCACTGAGATCCCTCTACTGCCACAGGATCCACAAGACTTTCCACCCACTGGCCTGTGAGCTTCATTCATTCAGTATCATTGCATGTGTTGTGTGAGTCTGAAGAGGAATTTATAGATAAGTATCAGACATATGGGTTAATATTGGATTTATGGACTTGATCTGAACTGGCCTGGGATGTTTTCTTAAAACAATTGCTTTTTATATAAAGCAATTTCATATATATATATCTACCCAGACTAACACAAGTAGGGAGCCTCCTCTTTCTCCACTGAAATGGTTGGTGACTTTGAACTTCTATCTTTTCAATTTACAGCCAACTGGTTACCAAAAATAACCAAGGAATCCTTTACATAACATACAGGTCTTGTTAAAATCAGTGTTATAAAGTGTATGTGCAGTAAGATCGATCCTAATATATCGGAACCAATGGAACAATGCTGTGGAAACCTTTTGTAGCACAGATTAAAGTTTTACCTGTTAAAGCATGGTGGTTTACAGGGTTTTCTGGAAGAGGGATTAACTAGTAGCAGCACTGAACATTTTCAGAGAACTTAAATTTAATCATCAGGAAATATGTAAGACAGCATGCAAAGCAGCGCAGTAACTCCATTCATTGGGGTTTTCAAAGTACCTGGATAACATTGGGTTATCCAGATATAATTAACTCTGAAATGACCAGTTGAGAAAATCCAGAGACAGCGGAAGATTAAAAGTCAGAATATCCAGCCAGATTTTCTGGTATGGAGTGGAGAGACTCTGTAGATAGAGAACTTGCGTGGACATCACGATGAATGCTTGTTTTATCTAAAGAAAATAGACTGTCAAATGTAATACCCAGCTTTCAAATCCAATAAAGATAATATGCATGACTTAAGATAGAAAAGTATTTCAAAGCACTAAAATATTAGTAGAATATAAATGAAATAAAATGATGGAAAAATAATAGTTCCAAATATTATTTCCTAAATAAGAGAATTAACTGAATTTAGTTTCCCTGCTGCTTACAGTCAACACTGGAAATTATTACACCAATATTTCAAATACCAGTTGATCATCATGTTGGATAGATTTCAGTGGATTTTCCAAACTGAGAACAGATTGGAAACAACAAAAAGACTGAAAAATTCTGAGAGATTTGACTCTGAAAACTGTGTGAATGGTAGTGGAGCATTGTTTGACATAGTGTAACAAGATGACCACCAGAGGTGGGAAAACACTCAAAACATGACTAAAAAAAATCACAGGTTTCTCGTTATTCCTAATAATGTGGATAAAGAAAAGGCTAGGAGACCTTCATTTACTGATACATAATACGAGGAAGCAGTTTAAGCAACCTTGAGTAATCAGAATGCTGACTGTAAAATGTATGAATCTAGGAACATTGGAAGTCATCAAAAATAAAATGGGATGTAAAAAGATCAATATGCCAACATTAATAAGCTGGAATGTATTATTTCACCATTTTGAGAGAGACAAGTATAAGGCTTACTATGCCAACAGTGATACATTTAAAGGAAATAGTGTTCCATGTGTGGTCAAAGGGAGCATCTCAAGAGTTCTCATGAAGTGTTATACTGTCTGTTATACAATATCGTCTATCATCTGAAAGGGAAATCTAATTAATATAACTATTATTCAAATTTACAAATCAATCACTAAATCGTTCTACCCACTCCTTCAGTTAATAATTTACCAACAGCAAATGAAAAGTGTTGATAATAATCAATGATTTAAATGTGAAAGTTGGAAACAAAGAGGAAAGGTAGATGGAAAACATGGTCTCAGTTATAGAATAGAAATTGAGAAAAATATGAAAGAATTTTGCAAGACCAACCACTCCTTCATTACAGATAACATTTTAAGCAGCACAAAGAGTGACATATGGGCATCACCAGATGATCACAAGTTCACATTGAATAAAAGAACCAAATCTCCAAGAACTTAAATCAAATCTTAAATGTACATCACCTGAAATTAGAAAATGTCTCATAAGCAAATTTGATACATAACACACTGCTAGTGTGGCGTGGTAGACGTACTGTGTGTTGTCAATTTGAGGCATAAAAGTGGAGGAGTGGAGTTTGACTGTCAATCAGGTTTCAGCTTGATAACTTCATTTGGAGGCACTAAGGAGATAAATAGCATTTTGGAGGAAGGAGATATGCTTACTCCCTATGTGGCATGCTTGCTGACAAGACACATGGAAATACAACAGAACCCTGGATCTGAAATAGTCACTTGGAGACCCCTGCCAGCACTGAGATTCCTCTACAAACACAGGATCCACAAGACGTTCCACCCACTTGTGTCATTCCATGTGTTGTGTGAGGCTGAAGAGGAATTTATAGATTGGCATCAGACATATGAACTTATGGATTTGATCTGCACTGGGATGGGATATTTTCTCAATATCCAATTTCTCTTGTATTTAAAAGCTCATTCTTATAAAAATATGCATGTCTATGAGTCTGTTTCTCTGGAAAATCACAAGCCAGTGGAAAGAAAGTCTTTTGGATCCAGTGGGTAAGTACCCCAGCACTGGTGTGAGCCTCCATGTGGCTTCTCCATCTCCAGGGCTCTGTCATAATTACATGTGGCCTGTCAACAGGAATATCTCACAGGAAGTGAGTGTGTGCCCCTCCTCCAGCATGCTATTTATCCCCATAGTACCTTCAAATGAGGTCATCCAGAAGTGACCTGATAAACAGGTTAAACTTCACCCCTTCACTTTTTTTTTCACTCCCTCATTCTTAATAGTGTCAAATTGGTAACAGATTATGTAACTACCAAAGACCAGCCCTTGTCAATTTGACACTTTCACACAGTTCTTTAACCATATATAATTTTCAAACAATAAGAAATACACATCTGTAACTAATGGGATGAAACTAAAATCAAATGCAAAATGTGCCAGGCCCATTTAAATATTATATTTTATAAGTGAGAGAACAGAACAAAAATATTTTATGTCTAACAATTTCAATTAAGTGAATGCCTACAGTGCTTAGGAAAGCTTGTAAGCCAGTCACTTTATGTCTTTGCCCTCCCAATTCTAGTTATCCAATATCTATACTACCCACTTATGTCAACCCAGGGCTTAGAGGAGAAATCACTTCCTTTTATATGAAGAAAATTCATTCAAGTTGGAAAATCGTGAGTCTACATACATAAATCAAATTAGGACAGGCCATGCTAAAATCAGCAGCAACATGCACCAATTCACAGCCTCAAATATCTTCTCTTCATCTGGTTGGATTCTGGTCAACTCAATGTAGACCAACTCACATAGGATGACCAGGGTTCCCATTGACTGCCTTGCCTTTTGACCACAGCCCCGTCACAAATTCTCAACAACCCTAGACCCCTTGTGCTAGGTCATGAACTTCAGACCAGCCAACTCTCTCTTGTTTTCTCCCCAGGTTCCTGTAAACCAGTCCATGGGTGTCAGTGGCCAGATCCAATCCATCTCTTTATTACTGCACTTCTCCTACTTTCTCTCAACAAGTGGATCCAGCATTTCAACGTGCCCAAAGCTCCCTTTAACTTTCAATCCTGAAGAGGAATTTTCTTCATGGTTCCAGATTTCTCCCAGCTTCTGACAAAAACCACTAGTTCAAAATTCAAAAGTAAGCTAGTTCCTTATTTTTGTTCAACAGATAACTAGACAAATCTTCACTTTCAAATGTCTTGAGCACCCAAGACCCTGGGAGGAGTTTATCTTTTCAGTATTCTTTCAGGAAGGAGTGTTCCAGTTCACTATCCAATTTTAACTAGTTTATTTTTTGGAGGAGGGCATCACTGCCCTCTGGTGGTCGTGGGAGCTACCCTGCACTGCTCCTTGGAGCGACCACTGGATTTGAACCGCCAAGCCTGTGGGCCGCAGTCCCGCACTCAACCATTTACGCCACCGGGGCTCAGCCCTAACTATCCAATTTTAATGTCTGAAGACAAGTGTGGTTACAAGTTCTCTGATTTCCTACTTCCCAAGCAGATTTGATAAATAGAACACTGAAAATATAGACCTGGTAAGTTGGGAGGGGGCATGACGAGCATCATACAGGAACAAATACTTTCATAAAGAGATCACTAAAGATGTGAGTGCTGAAAAAGTTAGCTGGTACCTGACTATCAGAAGGAATTGCACCAGATATCTAAGGAGCCATCAACTAAACACACATGGAAGAAGCACACCAGCCTTTGTGATAAAAAAAATAGTAATTAATGTATTACAAATCTGAAAGAGGGCAACATAGTAGATATTAAATAGTGAACACTTGGTTTGCAGAAGGCTGTGGACAATAGTTGAAACCCCAAATCCATTTTCCTGGTCCAAGCATACAATAGTCCTTAGGAAAATCCCCGAACATAGTAAATGTATGTGAATAGCCTTATTATCAGAGAGAAAGGAATTCAAAATTGATTCTGGAAGATATAGTTAGGGTAAAATAAAGTAATTTTTCATTTTTGAATACTTTAAAAATTATATCAGCTTTAATAAAAAGATGGGAGGAGGATACACTAGGATTCAGTCTCTGGTGAATTCCCTCTGACCATAGCGCGGAATGTGAATAGCCTTGCTGTTGTGAAGAGTGCATTATAAAGTGGGTTATCACAGAGTTAGGTTAAATTTTAACACCTTATTATTTCATCTGCATTTTTACCTACTTTAAATTTTTTCTAGTTTTCAATATTTTCTCCCTGTTTGAATTGAGATTTTACCCTGTTTTACTTTATTATTGCTGTCAATTACTTTGTTATTTATTTATTTGTATATTATCTTATATATGAAATAAAGGATAAGTAAACATAAAGTGACAGTAACTGGTCAAATTATTTGGGGAGTGGATTTGACAGAGAATGTTGTGGGGAAATGAAGAGTTAATAAAAATAAGGATAAGGAAGAAAAAAAAGTGTTATAAAATTGATTAATGGAATATTTGTACAACTTTTCCTGATGTGACTGAATTATTGACTTGCATGATGTGTGGATTATGTGCCAATAAATTATTTTAAAATAAATGGTCATCATACATGAGGAAATAAAAGAGTCATTAAGATACAGAAAAGAAATAAAATAGCAGAATAGAGGAGAACATGAAAGTTATTCTTGATTGTAGAACAGTAAAAGCAAATGGAAGATTTGATGAAGTGAAACATGTGAACAGAAAAATTCAAAGGGCAGGTTGAGAGGACAAAGTAAAATTTTAGCATGAAGTGTGTGAGCTATAGGAGTTAGAAAACAAAAGGGAAGTGCACACTCAGTGATAGCTAAAGCTGAAACCACAGAAGAAGAAAAATCCAAGTATCAACACTAGAGCTTTATCAAGAAAAAATATGGAATGATTCAGGAACTATCAAAGGAAAGTGGAAGAAATGCAACATTATTGAATTTAAAAAAATCAACATTTCACTATTTCCAGATGTAACATAATCGAGAACCATTTATACTTACAGGGAAGTCCAAGTTCTGCTGAAGATATTAATGAATAACAAGATGCCAGGAATTTGTGGAATATTAATTGCAATGTTTTAACAAGCAAATAAAGAGAATTGGAAGAACTTCCTAGTTTGTATCCAGAAAATTATAAAATAGCTAACTGGCCAACTGATTGGAAGGAATCGATCTTTGTATCCCTTCAAAGAAAAGTGACCAAATGGAATATGGGAATTATCAAACTATCAATATAAAATGAAAGTAGAATTTTGCTGAACATCGATAAAAATATTTCCATCAACATTTTGAAAGGAAACTGACAGAAATCAGTCCTGTTCAGAGGAAGGCATGGACAGGGGTTATCATTCTTGATATCAGATAGATCTTGGTTGAAAGCTAAAATATGTCTTAGCTGAAAGATGTTTACTTATTATTTATTGACTAAGTAAAAACATTTAACTGCATGAAGTACAAAAATATATGCTAAGGATAGAAATGCCAGAACAAATGATTGTGCTCATGTAGTACCTACATGTAGACCAAGAGACAATTGTGCAAACAGAAAAAGAGAATACAGCATGGCTAAACATCAGGAAAGGTGTGATTTAGAGTTATCTCTTTTCACTATATTTCTTCAATATTTATGTCAAGCAAATAATACAAGAATCTGAGATATATGATGAAATTGGTCCCAAGATTGAAATAAGACCCATTAACAAGCTTTGATATATAGAAGACACAAACTTCGTTGCTATAAGTAGTGGATACTGAAGTATCAGTTTTTTCTGGTGGAAAAAAAAGCCTTTTGTTTGAATTGCAGTTCAATATAAAAAAAGCAAAATACTAACAACTGGACCAATAAACAACATAGTGATAAATGGAAGCAGTAATCAAGAAATCAAACAACCATATTATATCGGACAAATTCACTGTACTTTAAAGTATCAAAGAACTAAATCCCAACATTGAGGACTAATATGTGTCTGATCTAAATCATATTATTTTAAATTGCTTCTATGCATGTGCAAGCTGTACAATGAATAAGGTAGACTGCAAAAGAATTGCATGTTTTAATTAGAAGAATATTGAGAGGATCATGGACTACCAGAAGAACAGTTGAATCTCCCCTGAGTATAGCATAGCCAGAATGCTCCTTAGAAGGGAGAACGGTGAGACTTTGTCTCACTACCTTGCATATGCTATGAGGAAAGATCTGTCCTTGGAGAAGGACATCAGACATGTAAAATAGGGGGTCACTGGAAAAGAAGAAGACCTTCAAGGAGATGGATCCACACACCCCTGTAACAATGGGCTCCAACACAGCAATGACTGTGTGGCTGCCATGGCACTGGGCAGTGTTCCATTCTGTAAACTGCAACTGATTGGACAGCACTAAAAAATAAGAGTAAGTGCCTACTTAGATGAATACATAAACTAGAATTCAAAATCACTTCATGAAACAAACTGGAAATGTCATTTGCTTGAACAGCATCACCCTCAGTAAACTAATGTAGAACAGATAAATATTTAAATTTCACCTTGAAATGAAACTATTTGTGAAATATACTTAGACATTACTGTACATTTGAAAATAAGTTATTACCTTGACTTTTAGGACAACTAAATTATTTTAAAATTATTGAAATATATAGTTTAATTTTAAAACCAGGCTTGAAAGCCACCCTTGGGAAAATATATTCACATACATACTTCAAATCAATTACAATGCTATATGGTTCTCACTAATTTAAATTATGTGCTTTTAGTGCTTTTTGTCTAGATTCTTTGTCTATAAGCCACTGCTTTTTTAAGTGCGCTAATTTGTCTTTTGTGGAGGTAATGTGCTTATGTTAATTTCATGATTGAGATGTAGGGGTGGAGTCTAGCCTGTTAATCTAGGAGATAGCTGTTGAGTAGCCAACGAGGCCTCCTTGTGGGCATGGCTTTCTCCTGAGACTTCTGGGAAATTTTGCGTTATTTCCTTGATGGAGATGAGAAGTTATCTCCCCATTTGTTGGGAGTTAGTCTCAGAGGCAATGTACTACGGACAAAACAAGATGGCAGCATCCAAGAAGCTGGATGAGCTGGGGGAATAGTCACACGTCTTTATCCTGATGGAACCAGACCTCTGAAGCTGAAGAAGCCATGTGGAGACTGCCAGTGCCTGGACTCTGCACCCACGGACCTGTGACTTTGTCAGTCGAAAGGAAACTTTATAGACTGATATCGGGTGGGTACTATCAGACTTATGACTTTGAACTGGATTGGGCTGGGATGCTTTCTCAATGTCCCACTCCTTTTGTATAAAAACCTTTTCCTTATATTCACATGAGTGTCTATGGGTTTGTTTCTCTAGTCTACCTAGACTATCACATATTTGATAATGATTTGTTCAGAAATGAGTACACCTTATTTCTGTCGGTTTATATCAAATGGGAAGACATCTATTTTCACATTATAAATTATTAAAAGATGATTTCATTTTCAAGAAATATCTAGTAATAAACTATTAACTTGTTAACATGATGCTTGATTTTATAGGATATATGGGGTTCCAGTATGCTACTTATAGATTTCAGCTGCCTAGAATGCATATCTCTTTTTCTCATCCTCTTTCATTATAAACTTTAAGGACTATTCATATTACTTAGGTACAAAGTTAATAAATGGAGAACTCTGACACTGAGAGGCAAACTTAAATA
Source organism: Nesogale talazaci (assembly GCA_004026705.1). NCBI lineage: Eukaryota > Metazoa > Chordata > Mammalia > Afrosoricida > Tenrecidae > Nesogale > Nesogale talazaci. Next base: position 60,231 of record PVJH01000706.1, on the reverse strand, counting down.
CTTCTCTGTTCTTTCCTAGATGTACATGGTAGCTACATAATTTTGTCAACTTGATAGAAAATTATTGGGTGGAATCTAGTCTGTCAATCAAGTCACAGGCTCAGGACGCCTCATTGTGGGTGTGGCCTTCTTATGAGGATTCTGGGAACTTCCCCTCTTTCTCCCTAGTGATTGGGTAAGTACTCTGCTGCCTGAACTAGTCCTTTGCCTCAACCATATTCTGCACAAGTGTGAGTCAAGCTAACCCATGGACCATGTGGCCTTGCTGTGTGTGCATTGCTAGAGCTGGAGGTCCCATCAAGACTGCCTTCCCCTGCTTCTCGAAGATCCCTCAAGACTGCTTCATCTATTGCTGTCTCACCCTACTTGACTTGCCTGGGGACAGATTTCTCTGTCTGCTTCCTTGACCTTGGACCACCAGCCTGCCTGAGTTCAAAGATTTTCAGTATATTAACTGGTCCGGGAAAGTGAGTTGAGCTGAGCTCTCTCTACTACTGTGTGGATTAAGTAACTGGTATCTTCCTTCTCACTATATAAATCTACCCATGACTATTAAGCATCCTGGCTTTGTTTCTTTAGAGAACACTGCCTAAAATAATGTATTGTGTTGCAATTTTCTAACCAGTATTAGTTTGCATATTTATAATCACTGTACTTCCTTATTTATAAAATTATTTGCTATTATTATAGAATATACATTTTTAAAAAATTACCCATACCTCCTGTTCTACTCCCGTTATAAGTGTAATAGAATTGTAAATTTAATTTTGTAAAATTGGTATTCACTTACAAAATATGTTAGTTTTAATAATTACTACAACTTTTGCATTGAATTTATTTTATTTTGATTCAGTTCAAATGGATGCTCTTCCTTGTTCTCTGTCTTTCATAAGTCTGTGCTTCATTCCCACTGGTCAAAACCCACATACCAATTTTAATGCCAGGATTTTCTATATATTGAAGAGCTTCAACAACATTCTATATTAGCTCTCAAATTTTATTTCCTGTCCTTCTCTGCTCCCTTCCTTCCTTACTTTATGTTAACATCTTCCTATCCATTTTCTGTCTATCCTCTCTCTGGTCTCACCTGGTCAGCTCATCTAAGTTTGGGAGTAGATTATAGAATCTGTGTTCTTAATTTTCAAATGTGTGTCATTGTTCTATACACATTCACTTAAAGATGCTTATTCTGTTAATGGTAGTAGTACTCAGAAGAGAAAATTAAGATAGATGACAGATATTCTTAATCATGCTCAATATTATAAAGGATCACAAAAATGATATAGGCCCCTGACACAGTGGCTAAAACATATCACCATTGTAAGCATGGCACAGCCCTGGAGGCTATTCAGTTCCATTGTACACTTGGTGACTATGTGTTGGAAACCCTCTGGCAACATTTAGCAAGTTGAGCATCTGGCTGGGTCCTACCTGACTCCCTCTGTGAATACCCCGATAACATTGGAAACACTGAGAACCTGGCTTCAAGTAGGACGGTACTATCCCAAGGGTCTGAGAGTACCCTTGTCACAAGGCGGACATGGTGCTCTTAGGGAACCACAAAGATAAATTCTGATCCTATACTCTCACTGAGTCATGGGCACCAAGGACTTGGGATGGGAATTGGGATCAGGGCCATCATGACTCCAGAGGAGGTGGATTCCCAGACATATGGAAAGGCTATGAAAATGGGGTCTCTGGCATCAGTTTGAATGAACTTATGTGTAGTCTAATCTGCCTGAACATTCTTAATTAATGTGTATCTGTATGTGTATATATAAAAAAATAGAAACTGCATGTTTTCAATTTGTTCCCAGTGAAATTTGTATCAGAACTTGTGTTAGTCTGGGTAGAATAGGGAAACAAATTCATAAATATTCATGTGTATAAGAAAGACTTTTATATACAACAGCAACTGTACATTAAGAAAACATCCCAACGCAGTCCAATCCAAGGTAATAAATCCAATATTAGCCCATGTCTGATACCAATCAATAAAGCCTTACACTCACAAAACACATATAATACGGCCAAATGCAAGATGATCAGAAGCCAGTGGGTAGAAAGTCATTACTCCCAGTGGCAATGTAAGCATCTCAGTGCTGGCATGGGTCTCTCAGCAATATCAAGATTCTCAAGATTCAGAGATTTGATTGCATCCATGTGGCTTGTCCGGTTCATGGCACTAGGGTTGTCCCATGTGTCTTGTCAGCTGCAATGTCTCTCAGGGAGTTGAGCAAAGAGAGATAATGTCTCCTGCCTCCAAGAATTAATTACCACATTTCCCAGAATTCTTAGAGGAGAAGGTCATGCCCACACAGTGGTCTCATTGTCTATCTCCAGACTGACAACCCAGACTCCAGCCCTACACTCTTTGTCCTCAAATTGACATCAGATTAGTTCACTGCCACAGACCTTTTGTGTTATTAGTTTTCATTTTTAGTTGAAAAGAAGAAAGAATACAAGAGAATCGTACTTTTTAAAAATTGAAATTATATTGACATGTAATGTGATCTCTTTAGAGACGGTTGACTTTTTAATCAGATAATTGAAGGGAGTGGCTATGGGCCATTGAGGAAACAATCATGCCTGAGAATTGGGATGTATGATAAACAACAAGGTGTAGCACCTTGTTGATATTGCTATTTTATAACATTTCAAAAGTCAAATGAAACCTTGTAGATCTCTAAGAATTACAAATGAAGTAAATGATATCCTAGACCACTGCCAAGATGAAACTGTACTTTCACGGTCAAAATTGGTTTCTTATTATTTCTATCCTAGCTAACAAGTTGAGTGAGCATCATGCTCAAGCTGGGAAAACAATGGTGCCTTTCCTTCTCTTCTGAAAGCGAATGATGATTTGATGTAGCTGACATTTAAAAGGTTAATAAATCTCTTTAGAGTAATTTTATGGTATTTCACACATGAAATTATTTCAAAAGATGTGCTTTTGAATCTTGAATGTGCTCTTTAAGTGCACAAAGTAATTTGCCTCTATTTCTTGAAAAATGACAGTTGTTTGCTAGAGATATGATTTCAAAATGAAAGTTCACAACCAATATTTGCCACATTCTTAGGCATGAATTAAGTAGATATTTTGTTGGTCTATCTCAATGTGTAATACTGGCCCATGCACACATTAAAAGCTGATACACTCCTTAGAAATGTTTTGTTACTATTGTTTCATTTAACTTTGAGAATCATTCTCTACTTTGCTACAGGCCTTTTTCTCTATTTTACTTTCTATCAATTATGGGAAACTGAAGACCTGAAAGAAATGTATGTTGTCTGCACCCAGTAATCCTGACAGCAGAGTTTGACAAGTCTTTTCTAGCATGAGGCATGCCCCCGCAGTCTAAAATATGGGGTAGAGCCTCAATGCTCAATATTCCAAGGACTTTCTCCAGAGCATATCTACCCTCTCCATAATTGCTAATATAAAGATGTCTCCTACAGACTGCATGACTTTTCACCTATGCTTATCTCGAAAAGCATATGCTTCCTGTTTCAATTATCTTAAGGAACATTGCAATTCTGGTCTCTTGCATACTAGATGCTCTCTTGGAGGTATCACCTGAAAGACTTGGGATACTGAAGATTAGTGCCTCACCCATTTGCTTGATAAGTGTGTATAACAAGAGGCTTTCATGCCTCAAGCACTATAAAAACGCATTGTTAAATAAACTCCAGGTTCTTCTTCCTTTTCTCCTTTCTCCTGAGAATGGATGCAGGAATGGAGCTGAGTTCCCTGCACCCTTTTTCTGTCTTTTTGAATTGTGCAGGATCATTCTGCTGGGGGACTGGACCCACAGTCTTCTACCACACCAAAGTACCAACACTCAACACACAGAATGAATATAAACAGGTGTATATGCACAGATATTGTTTTCTTTTATATCATGCATATATTTCACCTTTATATGTGTTTCACCTTGTATGTCTTGATCTTTCTCAATAAATAGTGCATCATAAGAATTCATATCATATAATTCAGATAATTCAACCATCTCAATAATTCAATCATCTCACATAATTCTCCCATGATAAAGCACCTTTGGTATTTTGATCTGGTTTTCCAGAATTAAAATTGCTTTCCCAGCTAAGTCCAAGATGGAAAGTCCACCAATGGCTCCTGAAATTTGCAGGAGATTGAACAGAATGTCAACAAAGTGGATGTAGGATATAGATCCAGCCATAGATGTGGGCTAGCTTCTTCACTTTGTCAATCTATAATAAGAGTAGGCCACACAAAAAATAAAACCTCCTTTTGTTGTAATAAGACTATTTACAACATGAAAAAATAATGATGTATAAATTATTAAGGGTTCATGAGGGTGGGATGTTGGCAGGGAGGAGGGGAGGACATGAGCCTATACCGGGGTTTCAAGTAGAAAGAAAATGTTTTGAAAACGATGATGGCAACATATGTACAAATGTGCTTAACACAATGGATAGATTGTGGCTTGGTGATAAGAGATATAAGAGTTCCCAGGAAAATGATTTAAACAAACTAACAAGCAAAAATTACTCTGGCCAAATTGAGGAGGTGTTACACCTTAAACAAGATCGTCTGTCAGCAGATCACACTGTGGTGACTTGTGTGTTGTAGTGAGGCTAGAAGCTATGTGAAGAGTATTTCAAATGCCAGTGGCATTGCTCAAAATGGACTGTTCCATCAGAACATGAAGACCAAGAACAGACTCCAAAGATGGAACTGGCTGTCCACTTTGCAGGAAGCTGCCTCTCAATCTTTATGAACAGTTTCAAAACAGTGTCAGATCCTGAAGATCTGATGAATAGAAGCAAAACTTTTTCAAAAATTGTGCCAGAGGTTGGGCTTATCGGGCCAGAAGGCACTGGAATTGTGACTGATAAGAAGCTTCTCTCTCATAGTAGAACTGAACCTGGTGACATAACAAAGAAGTCAGTGGAGGTGAATTCTTCTGGATTTACTAATGGGACACAACTAAGAAGAAACAGCTGCAAAACTCTACTAATATTATAAACTTGGGATATAAGATGTTATGAATTTACAGAAATGAACATGAATGGCAGAAGATAAAATGAGAGAGGGCGGAACATTAAGATGTCATATAGGAAGAAAGCAGATCATTAAAAAGACCAACAAAAGACGGAGAGATCAAAGTGGATGTCAGAAGGAACTCTGGCACTTGCTCTTGATCTTAGAATAAACACAGAAAATGGAATGAATGATGAAGCCAATGAGCGAATCAGAAAATTTCAAAGGGCAGCTTTGGAAAACAAAGCAAAATATAAAATGAAATCTGCAAAAATCTAGAGTTAGAAAACAAAATTAAGAATACACTCAACGTATCTTAAACTGAAAGAACTCACTAAAATATTCGAGCCATAAGTTGCAATGTTTCTTCAAAGTTTCTAAGAGCAAAATATTGAATGATGCAGGAAGCATCAAAAGAAGATAGAAAGAATATGTAGCTACTGAGGAAAAGAAACTGGATGACAATCCACAATTTCAGGTGGTAGCATATGAACAAGAACCAATGGTGTTGAAAGAGGTCAAAGTGTACTGGAAACGTTAACCAAAAAAGCAAAACTCCAAGAACTGATGGAATACAAATTGAAATGTATTAACAATTTGAGGAAGCAATAGAAACATTCACTTTCCTATGCTAGGAAATTTGGAAGATAGTTATTTGGTGAACTGACAGGAAAGAAATCCATATTATATCCATTCCAAAGAAAGATGACCCAATGCCAGATCATTGATATTCCATGCAAGTAAAATGTATCTGAAAATCATTAAGTAGTACAGAGGTTCAGACAGTATTCAAAAGAGGCAATTGAACAAGAGATATTGCTGATGTCAGAGAGATCATGGCTCACAGCAGAAAATACAAGAAAGATGTTTACGTGTTTTTCATTAATTATTTGGCTATGTGGATTCTAAAAAATTGGATAGTCTTGAGAAGAATGGGAATTCCATAGCATTTCATTGTTCTCATGAGGAATGTGCACATGAATCAAGAAGTTGGTGCAGGAATAGAACAGGGACTGCTACAAGGTTTAACATCAGGAAAATTGAGCTACAGGGTTGTATCCTCTCATCGTTCTTATTCAACCTGTCTGCTGTGCAGATTATCAGAGAAGCAGATGATGTGAAAAGGAACAGGAGAGCAGGATTTGAGGGAGGTTTACCAATCTCCTGTGGGTACAAATTGCACAACTGTGCTTGCTGAAAGTGAGAAGATTTGACACACTTTCTGATGAAGTTCAAGGTTGTCAGTCTTCAGTGTGGAATACAACTAGTGTTTAAAAGATCGAAATCCTCACAATTGGACCAGTATAAAATATTGAAATAGTCAGGAACTTCAGCTTGCTAAAGTCTACAGCAATGGTTCTAGAAGCAGTAGTCCAAAGACGAAAAGGCTCTTTACAGAATTGGAAAGCAAAGTTATTTTGAGGACTAATGCACATCTGACCTAAGAAGTGGTGTGTTTGCCTCATATGCAAGGGAGAGTTGGACATTGAAAAAACAAGAGAGTAGAAAATTTGATTCATTTTCAATTGTGATTCTGGCAAAGAATATTCAAAGTATCATAGAGTGCCTAAAGGACAAAAACTCTTGGACAGAAGGAGGACCAGAGTGCTTCTAAAGCAGCGGTTGGTTCTCAACCTAAGACCATCAGAAAATACCTGTCAGTCTCCTGGGGGGCCTGCCCATATGATGTACCCACATACAAAGTACCCAGTGTGAAGATCATTACTAATGCTGCACCATGCTTCAAGACAAACTTTCATCTATTTTTAATTACAAATAAATATTTCACAATATACGATTAAATATTATTTTGGTGATTAATCACTATGCTGTTCAATTTGTAACAATGAAAATTAATCCTGCATATCAGATATTTATGTTATGACTCATAACAGTAACAAAATTACAGTTATGAAGGAACAGCACAAATGATTTTGTGGTTGGGGTCCCCACAACATGAGGAACTGTATTCAAGGGCCACAGCATTAAGAAGGTTGAGACTCACTGTTCTAGAGGGAAGGATGGCAAAACTAGGTCTTACCTCCATTGGTCATCTTGTTAGGAAAGAATACTCCTTGGAGAAGGATATCATGTTTGTTAAAGTAGATGGTGAATGAAAAAGATGAAGACATTCAATGAAATTAATTGACACATTGACTGCAATTATGGACTCAAGCATAAGAACAGTTATGAGCATAGAGTAGGCTTGCCTAGTGTTCTCTCCCGTTGTACACAGAACACTATGGGTTAGAATCTATTTGAGAGCACATCATAGCAACAATATCAAATCTATCCTGTTGTTTCTAAAACTGTTTGATTGCTTCACAGAATATTACATCCTGGAGCCTAACACACTATGTTAGATACTGGCCTCGAGCAACCCTGCCCCCCTCAATGACATAAAATCTAATCATTGCTCCCTCACGACTCACTGATGTGAGTGGTTGCTGACTCATCATGACTGTATATGACAGGGTAGAACAGTCCCTGTGAGTTTCCAAGACTACAATTCTTTGGGGAACATTAATAGCCCTGTCTTCTTCCTGCTGAGATGCTAGTGGTTTCAAACTGCTATCACTTCTTAACGCATAACTATTATACCAACAAGGACCCAGATTAGTTTCAAATAGTTCATGGAAAAAATTCAGTATCTTATAGTTCCATTTTCTCACACATAATTTGAACCCGTTGTCAAAGGAAAAATAAGTAGTACTTCCTGCTTTTATCCTGCCTGTGATAGTTACTTAATCTGGTGCCAATAGGGGACTTGAGAGGATTAAGAGTGAAGTGCTGGAGTCTAGTCTGTCAATCAGATCATAGACAGTGAGACCACTTTATGGGTATGGCTTTCTTCTGAAAATTCTGCATAGTCTGATTTTTCCTTCTTAGAGACAGAAGACCTCTCTCTCTCTCTGCTCACTCATTTGGAAACTTTCTATTCATAAGGCTGATTCCATCTGAGACATCCCTGAAGAGAAGCTCAAATGTACCCAGACCTACCCTGATGCAGGACTGGGTGCTGGAGAAGCCACTGGAAGACCCTTACCAGTGCTGAGATGCTTCTAACACCAGTGGATCCACAAGACTTTGCACGCACTAGCCTGTGATCTTCCTGCATTCAGCTTCATTACATGTGTTTTGTGAGTCAGACGAGGACTTTGTAGATTGGCTTTGGACATAAGGGAAAATATCAGATTTATGGACTTGATCTGTACTGGGCTGTGATGCTGTCTCAACATTCAACTTCTCTTGTATATAATGTTATTTTCCATACCTATATAAGTTTCTATGAATTTATCTAGTCTTCTCATAATAATACACAGCCACATTTACCAAAAATTCACTATGATGACCTGTAGATAAGTATGATATATTACCATAAACATCCAGTACATAATTCAGTTTAATTTTGTCTTAAATATTTTGAAAATATAGCCAGTAGATTGTTCTTATATTTTAATCCAATCCAAAGAATTTACTTTGCTTATTTGTATGATGGATAAATAACTACACAAAAGTATATGTTTATTATGTTTAATTAATTAATTTCCTAGTTGTATAGATCTTCATGTTCAAGGCCTTCCATAAGATTCTAACTCTTAGTGACTGTTTACACAGAAGAAGGAAATGAGTTCTCCTGCTACATCCTCAAAATTATTATTCTTGGACTAATTTATTGCAGCCACAGTGTAAATTTCTGGTAAAGTGGAAAGGCAGAAGGAATTGCACATGTAGAATTTATATATACACATAAATATTTAGAATTTATATATAGCATCAAAAGATGCATACATGGCATATGTGTAGGTACATTGATGGTAATAGGAAATATGAGGAACTTCAAAAAGTTCATGAAAAAAAGGAATTTAGAAATAAATGAAAATGCCCTACAAACTTTAAAAATCCCCTTGTATATCTGACCTCCTCTAAATATTTAATTATTTGAAACAATTACATTTGGAAATTGTTTCTGAAATATATTGTGTCAGTAATGTGCTTATGTTAATTTTATGATTAAAATGTAGAGGTGGAGATAGCCATTGAGTAGCCAATGAGGCCTCTATGTGGGCATGACTTTCTCCTGAGACGTCTGGGAAATCTCACGATATTTCCCCCATGAAGATGAGAAGCTATTTCCCAGCTGTTGGAAGTTAGTCTTAGAGACAATTAATCAGGGAAAAGGCAAGATGGCAGCATCTGAGAAGTTGGAGGAGCCAGCAGAGAGACCACACGGATTTGTCCTGATGGAGGCAGACATCTGAAGCTGGGGCGACCACATGGAGACCTCTGCCAGTGATGAGTTACTTCTGCTGTCAATGGACCCTGAACCCTGGAAGTGAGGAGCCATGGGGAGATCCCCACCAGTGCCAGGACCCTGCACCCACTGACCTGTGACTTCGTGAGTTGGAAGGAGACTTTATAGACTGCTATCGGGCGTGTGGGTTAATATCGGACTTATGACTTTGTACTGGACTGGATTGGGATGCTTTCTTAATGTCCTCTTTCTCTTATATATAAACCTTTTTCCTTATATCTATATATCGTGCCTATGAAATTTGTTCCTCTAGTCTACCCGGACTAACACATATATCCTACCACTATGAAATAATTCATGGAAGATTAAAAAAGTGTGAGAATGTAAAAATATGACCCAATGTAATCTAAGATCAAAACTAGAGATATTTATGTTAGTTTCACTTCTACCTATTTAAAATGTATTACATATTTAAGATAAGAAAAATATATATTACATTGCACCGAAATTTGGATATGTTGCTAGTAAAACAATCGTGACTTCTTTCTAACAAAGACCAGGATCAATAAGCATGTTTTTCATACAAAAATTTGGATTTAAAACCCTGGTTTTACATTAACAGTATATTTTCAAAAAGAGAGCCTTTGCTAGAAACTACTGAATTTCTGAAGATTTCACTGGTCTGTCAAACCACTTTGATTTTAGAATTATGGGATATAAGGGTAAATAATATTGTATTGCTATAATATCATAGATACATTTATTAAACCAAAAGCTATTATTTCTCAACACACCCTCCATATAGGTCTTCACACTTCTTTCAGAAGGTGATGTTTCCAGCCAACTCTTCCCTGAAGATTTCCGTGACCTCAGATCTATACCTTATAAAAATAAGAGTTTGGAATCTGCAAGGGTCTTAAATTATGTTGCTTTGAAATATTCTCCAGGTATCAGGAACAAAAATGACTGAAGAAACAAGATCCAGGCTCGGGGGTGGATGAAGTAAGGTTTTCCAGTGAATTTTTCAAAGTGCAATTTTTGTTACCATTTAAGACTGAGGAGAAATAAAATTATTAGGCAAAATTTTCTTGAAAGTTCTCTCACCAATCCAGTTTTCATTTTCTTAAACTTATTCATGGTAAACCTTTGTCCCGTCATCTCTGAGAAAATCAATCAAGATTTCCTTTGAGAAAATAGTTGTCATCATTTTTTTGCCCTAACCTCTCTGCCTTCAATTTAAGTGGACCAGAAAATCTGCTTAGCAACCAGTCTGCACCTTTAAAAACAAATTAATAAATCATTTTACTGGAGCTCTAACAGCTCCTATAAAAAACCCATACATTAATTGTGCCAAACACATTTATACATATGTTACCATCAACATTTCCAATATTTTCTTTCTTGAGCCCTTGGCATCAGCTCCTCCCTTTCCCTATCCTGGACCCCTTGTGTCATAAGGCAGATCTGAGGTCATGGTCACGGTGGAGGGAAACATTAAGGAGCTAGAGGAATGTTATGTGTTCTGTCGGTACTATATCACATGCACCCTAGCTGACGTATTCCTTCCTTGTGACCTTTCTGGGAGATGATACCAATTGCCTCCAGATGGGTTTGGGGTCTCCAATTCCGACCCCTCTTGTTCCATGGATATGATCACAGAATGCCAGGTTATGAGAACAAAGTGCTTTTGCATTGAGGGAGGACTGGAGTAGAGGTCCAATGTCTATCTGCCACTTTAATACTTAACCTATAAATATATGTGAATAGACGTATAACCCATTGTGATATATAAGGAGACTATTGCTAAGAGAACTTGTTTGCAATCATGTACATATCAGAGACATATTGAAATGCATTTAGTATGGAGTGAACTCATACATATAGGAACTCAGACCTTTGTAACAGCAGTATTTATCTTTTACATTTGTTTGGGTTTTCTTTTTTGGGGGGGAATCACTGCCCTGGTGGGAGTAGGAAGCCCATCCTTGCTCCTGGAGAGCTGCTGCTGGATTTGAACCGCCAACCCTGTGGGCCGCAGTCCCACACTCAACCACTATGTCACTGGTGCTCAGCCCACCATTTGTTTGTTTTAACTTGTATTGTTGCTCCTAAAGTTGAGGAGTAAATTGAGGCCATTCAAACTAGGTGAGACTGCTTAGGGGTCTCTCAGGAGGAGCTGGAGTATCTTCCTCTCGATGAGCTACGTGCGCTGTGCATGATTGTGGTAGACTACTGTAGCTTCCTTGCATATTTCATATGAGATACTGTGAGCTTATGCATGCAGTTTTTCCAAAATTATAATTTACTTCAGATGATAAAGTCATAATATTACTAATTCAAAGAAAATATTTAGAGAAATACTAAGGTTGACTAATTTTCACAGGGAGACAAAAGTTTTAGAAATACACATATAGTTAATTGGTGCTTATTTTAAAGCCATTGTATTAGATCATAAAAATATACACTTAATTTAATTAGTATAAGTGGGAATATTTTTATGATATAATGAAATAAATGTACAAAAATGTGCTAGTTGATAACCTGCTAGAATGGAAGGTAGCCCCAGAAAATAAGACAGACATTTGCACTGAAGCATTTTCTGGTAACGATCTTGCTTTTATAATAAATTTGGGATCTCTCTATCTTGATTAGTTTCTTTGTCCCTTATTGTTTTATAGGATGACAGATCCCACTCAATGGCTTAAGATAAATAGACTTAACCACTATGTAACTGTTATAAAAATGGCTGTCATGATTCTTTAAAAAATTTTAGAAAAAATAGAGTAATTAGAGAAAAATGACATAGTGATGAAAGAAAAGCACTATTGCAAGAAGAGTTTCCTCAGATATATTTTCAATTCACTATGAGCTGGAGCTCAATCATCTTACATGTATGCTGCTATGCATAGTTTATAATAGAAAAAATTTAGACTATAAAAGAAACACAATTAGTATTTTATTAAACCTATGTTGCAACTGCAGATTAGTTACTTCCTCAAGCGATTACCTATATTCTATTCTTCTACTAAAAAGATATATTTTTACATAAGCCACACATACGTGGCGTAAAAGTCAGTCAGGTTTTTAAGAAGAGGTTCTTTGTTTGGCTTTGCGCCTTCAGTGATTAGAAAATAAATTTCTTATGAGTTTCCATGTTTTAGTGCATTGATGAAAAACTCAAAGACAAGGAATCCACACATCTGTGAATTCTTTATATTGATTTCATTAATTTATGAATTTATCAAATATTAATTGGATTCCAACCAAATATTTATATACTAAGTTATGGAGCAAAGCCAAGAACCAGTCCTGAAAATTCCTGGATTCTGGAATAAGCCCAGGTTAAAAATTCTGTACCATAGCATTGCAAAATTTCTTGTAGTTTAAATACTATCATTGTCCAATTTAATTGAGCTTTTTGGGGGGGGCATCACTGCCCTCTGGTAGGAGGAGCGGGCTCAGCCTTGTTCCTAGAGAGCTGCTGCTGGATTTGAACTGTCAACACCGTGGGCCGCAGTCCCACACACAATCACTATGCTACCGGGGCTCAGCCTAATTTAATTGGACTTTTAAGAATATTTAATGACCAAATTTCTGATCTCTTGTGGTATTCTCCACAGGATAAGATCATGTACCTATAGAATTTTATTTATCAAACTCTGATAGGTCATGCAACACATAAGGTTTGCATTTGAAAATCACTGTCACTCCAAAGAGAAAGATGGCATTTTCTGCTCCTTTAAAGATGCACAACCTTAAAAAACCCACAAAAGTGGTTCCAGTCTGCTAGATAGGTGCGTGGAGTCAGGATCCACTCTGTGGGCCTGGAGGAATACCTTGGGTCTCATTTAGGAAGGTATTCCTATTAAGTCTTGATAATAACAATATCTCATTAGTGTTATTCGTTTGTGGGGTCATTTCTAGATACTTAGAGAGACCACAAACCTTTTTGTTATCTGATCTTTAAAAAATCATTTGAACTTATATTATCCAATGGTTATGTTACACTATATCAGAGGGCATGTTACTTTTATCTCAAGCAGATGTATAAAAATCTTCAAAGAGATGTAGTGAACCATTATAGATGATCCTCTGTATAAGATTAGAAGATAAATATGTTTTAGCTCTGCTATGTGAAAATTCAGAAAATTATACATTTGGATGGTTTAGAAGATTAACATGTTCAAAGCATTAGAAAATGATTGGAAATTGTTCTTCAAATATTTCAGTGGCTAACCAAAACAGAAGAGAAAAAAAAGAAGACATGGAAAAGAGCTGCAAAGAGGTCACTTGGGGCAGCATCCTGAATATAAATGCACTTGAACAACTTGATTCAAGAATCATTTCCACAAACTGTTATGGGCTCCATATTTTATTTAAAACTCTCCTTTATTATTTAAAAAAAGAGTTTAAAAAACAAAGGAAACTCATAGAAAGCAATAGTAGGTGTTTTTTTTTTTTTCCTTTTTTTGTTTTTGTTTGTTTGGGGGGGCATCACTGCCCTCTGGCGGTCGTGGGATCTACCCAGTCTTGCTCCTGCAGAGCCGCCACTGAAGTTTTCTTATTTTTTTAATATAGATTTTACTGGGGACTCTTATAGCTCTTAAAACATTGAATACATCATTTGTATCAAGACACCCCCCCCCCCATACACATGTTGTTAACTTATTTCCAAATATTTTCTACTTGAGCCCTTGGCATAAGCTTGTCTTTGCCCTTTTCCTCTGTTTTTTTTTTTTTTAATTCTAGTTCCCCATATATCCCCTCCCCTGTCCACCTCCCCTGTAAACCCCTAATAATTCAAAAATTGTTGCTATCTTTTCATATTGTACACTGCTCAATGTGTCTTTTCACCCAGCCCCCTATTGTCCACACCCCAGAGAGGAAGTCATATGTAGATCCCTGAAATCAGTTCCCTCTTCTACTCCACGGTCACTCCAACCCCCCAGTATCACCACTCCTCCCCCCACTAGTCCTGAGGGATCATCTTTCTTAAATTCCCCATGTTTTCAAGTACGTGTTTTTTCCCCTTTCTTCCTTTTCTAGTGAAGTCATGTTCATTTGCAAAGTGGCACTTTCTATTCCTTCAGCTTAATGAGTTTAATAAAACTTAATGAAACATCTTTAAACCCAAAGAAGCACTTTAAAATGCACTATAAACAAAAAGAAATGCCTACCGACTTCTACTGACCAAAAATAATGTGGAATAAATGATAGGAACAGAATCATAAAACATTTGAAGAACATTGAATGTTTACTTGACAAATTGTGTCTTGCTTTGTTTTCCCTATTAAGTAGGAAAAACTAGCTCTGCGATAAATCTTTAATTCCATGTGCACAGATAAGTACATATGTCACAGTGCTGCCCCTATATAATAGATTTGTTGCTCAAAATTGCTACTTAAAATGGCTTTTTTCTGATGTGTTGAAACTAAAAAGATGTTTGAAGTCCAATATACTCCTGCAAGAAGGGATGATAGTGATTTTAGGCTCTTGCAGAAGGAAAGGCAAAGCTCAAGGCAACTGCATTATTTGGAACTTAAAATTCAATTGCTTCTACTATTCTGAACTTCAGATTTCCACATAACCTTTCTCTGTGAAAGCATTTCTATTAGGTCTAAATTATGAGGAAGAGTTTCAGTTCCACATTAAAATAAATAAATACATTTAGTAGAGAGTGAAAATGAAGATTAAGCTAAGATAAAATGCTCCTGAATTCATTAAACTTATGAAATGCTAATAAATCTTTGTGAAAGGAGCATGAAACTCTAATGTATTTTATTAATAACTTAAAAAAAAAAGTTAAAAAAAATTCTAGTCTTCAATCAACAACTCAGAGACTGTCCGTAGTGTTGAATGTGCTCTTTCATACAAGATAAAGGCTACAATCAGTAACTGCTGTTACATTTCTAATGTTAACTTTTTATTTCTGAAGAACACTTTAATTCAGGGTTGCCACTACCTGCAAATATGACCAGGGCAAGTAAATTCTCAAACACTGAAAATGTGAGGGCAATGTGAGAACTACATATATAAGATACCCTGGGAATATATTTTTGACATCATATAAGAATATATAGAAATATTTTAAAGTGCAAAATGATTGATATAATTTGTCTATTGTTTATAATATTAATATCATATTTCAGCAGTTCTACATGTAAACTAATCTCTGAATTCTTTCACAATATTTTAAGCAATTATAAATATATTTCATTTATTGCTTCTAGAATACATCATATCTTTTTAATTGGATATATGCTGAATTATTATTACACTGCTTTCCTATAAAATTACTCACTGCTTCGTGACTCTTAAGTCAGGCTGTCAGCAAATGGTGCCAACTTTCATCTTTTTATAACTTTCTTTCCGAGTCATCCTCACTCTTCTGTCGTGCTGTCATTCCATGGTTGCTGTGCTGCTGGGAGTTATACCACGAGTATTCCATCTCCCCGCAGAATCACGGAACACGCTTCAGCTGAATTTCCTGTCAAAGAACAGACTCAAATGAAGGAAGCAGCAGTCAACTTCTGATACACTAGCAATAGAAAAGTGTACAAATAACAGCAATGCCTCGTTTAATGTGGTACTAAATGATAAGCTGTTGAAGTCGGAAGGCACTCAACATCTTAGTGAATAAAAAATGAGGAAAACTAGAGAAGAACCAATGCGATTGATTTATGACATTGGTGAAGAAGGCTAAGAAATAAACCAGGTATCATGGACTTCCAGAAAAGCAAAGTATCTTGGAGAAAGGACAGTCAGAATTCTCCTTAGAATCGAGGACAGATTGAGTTTATCTCATGTGCTTTGGCCATGCTCTCAAGAAAGAGCAGACATGGAAAAACACATAATTTCCATAAAGCATAGGGTTAGCAAACAAAAGCACGATAGTCAAAGAGATGAACTGACAGAATGGTAGTTACAGTGGATTCACACATAACGATAATGAAATGGGTATAGAGTCGGGCAATGTTTTGCTCTACTGTATATATGGTTACTATGAGTAGCAGCCGATTCAACAGCACTGAAACAATATTTGTGTCATACATACTTGGCAAATGAAAAGTGAAATCATATTAACTAAAATTGAAAAATTGGAATTGATCGGAGTAGTATTTGGCAATTATTATTTCAAGTCTTATTTTCTTTGGGGACAGAGCAAACATTACTGACCACCTTCCTCTGCACCTTTCCATGTGACTTGTTGGATAATAGAATCTAAACAAACATGATATGAGCAAAATATCTAAGTGTGCATTAGTGATATGTCTTTTCTATTGCTTTCACTGGCTAAGAAATAAACCACCATCTTTCTTGTGATTGCTATTAGTTTAGCTCAGCATCTGTACTGTGACACTTCATGTTAATTTTTATCAGACTTGGAGAAAGTTCAATTGACTCAGGATCTTCAGCAGAATGATCCAGCAAAACCCAAACTAGGTCATTTAATAGGAAACACTTGACTTGCAGACCTATGAGCAAGAAATTAGGGTTTGATGTTTTCAGACCTTAAGTAAAATAGCTACTGCAGCACCATATCAATACCAAATTTTATTGTGGGCTCTTCCAAGTCTTATCACAATCCACACATACATCCATTGTGTCAAGCACTTTTGTACATTTGTTTCCCTCATCGTTCTCAAAACACTGGCTTTCTACTTGAGCCCCAGGTACCTGTTGCTGATTTTCCCACTCCCTCCCCATTCCCCCCTTCTCCATGATCCCTTGGCAATTTATAAATTATTTATCACAGTTTGGGAATACAGAAACCATGTTTTATTCCAGAGCAGAAGTCAGTTTGTTTTCTGTTTAGTATTTTTTTCCTTGAAGAAAAGTTAGGTTTTCTGCCAATTATGAATGATTTCAATTCCCTAAATTCATGATATTTTCCCTTTATCAAAATCTTTTGTGTGCACAAGATGTGCCTGAACTTTTACCAAGTTTCTTATGAGAGTTGGACTTGAGAAGCAGCTCAATACAATGAGAACACTCTTTTTACTATCAGCGGGGTAAGTATTCACTTACCCTGTGTCCTTAACTACAGTCCCTGGTCTCCTAACAAAATCTAGAAAACTCAGTTGTGAGAAATTGTTAGCTTGGAAGTAGAAAAAAATGTAGCTGTTTCACAATAATGATGAATATGACAATAATATCTAATAGTTTAAGAAGCCCACTTAAAACCTAAGTAGATTTTGAGGTCAGCTAAGTACCAAAGACAGAACTTAATTATCACAATAGTTTATGTACAATCATAAACTAATCTGGAAGAGATCAGTGCTACAGCTGCTGTGTGCCATTGTGCTGGCCGCACTCACAGGACTTTCTAGGCTATGAGCCTGCATTAGCAGGCGACCACATCCTCCTCTGCTCTCATCTCCGTGCCAGGAGGCAACCTCGCTGATAACCATTTCTGCACAGGGGCTCCTTCAGGAACCGATACATCACAACAAGTATCTAATGTAAGGTGCGTGCACACATGCTAGCAAGCGCACACACACACACACACACACACACACACACATCAACCCTTCTTCCCCCAGAATTATTCTCTTCAGAGAATAAATTCTCTTCAGAGAATAAAGAGAATAAAATTCTCTTCAGCTCAAGGAGAGGGACTTGCCAATCAGAGCACACTGGAGTCAACAAGGAAAAAAGAATGGCGCACATTCTGGATCATGTCCTGAAGACACCATGTCTGCTCAGAGCAGCTCATGCACAGGGAGGACCACAAGGCAGGCCCCACCATAAGACACCAGGTGCCTCACTGACCCATGGTGCCAAGAGGGACAGCACTAGAGACCCAGAGGGATTTGGGCCCGCTCTGAGCCACCTAGGCCGAAGTCACTTCACTTTTAAGGAAAACCTACAGCTGCTTCTATTTTTGCTAACAAATAAATATAAACCATTTAGCAGAACCTGTTTTCTGTAACTAAAATCAGAAGGCTATGTTTGCTTTTAAGAAATGAGGCAAAAGCTGAACTCGTGCTCCGGATTCCCTCAAACCACCCCCAGAAAGTCATTAAAGGAGCCACGGACCCCACTCCCTCACCCCCTAGCAGCAGAGCAGGCAGAGTGGCACTGTCCAGCTGCTTTCCTGAGCTCTGCGTTCAGCCTCTCCACATGGAGCTGCCACAGCTTCCGCTGTGCCCATGAACACAATCTGTTAGTGTCATGCAACTTTTATGTGTTGTTGGCTATGATTGGATAGTTTGTTTGGAGGATCTAGGAATGCTCAAAATATTTTTTCATATAGACTAATGGTAATTGTTTATTTCACTGGATTTCTACTAAAGGAAGATTTCATTGAAATGTTTTACCTTTCGATAGGCAAAGCTTTTTTTTCTATAAAAAGCTATATTCAGCATGTGAATTGACATATAGAGTTCATTCTATAATCAGGTTGAAATTTTGTGAAACTTGATCATTTTTAAATATTTGTTTAAGGAGACTAACAAAGTAAATTTGCTTAATTATCTAATATTTTATACTAGCAAACTATGCAAAAGTGATAGTTAATTTAGTTTGAAGTTAAGATACAATAAATTATTTTACTATTTTCATGTACTTGCTAAGGTTAGTAATGAAACCTGTTATGAAACATGCAATATTTTAAAATATTACCATTTTCAAATTATGGACTACAATACTATATTCCCTTATAGAAATAGCCTCAATGGATTCACATGGTTTTTGTTTGTTTGATAGTTAGTTTTGTTTTTTTGGGCATCACTGCCCTCTGGTGGGAGTGGGAGGCCCAGCCTTGCTCCTGGAGTTGCAGCTGGATTTGAACCGCCAAGCCAGTGGGTCGCAGTCCCGCACTCAAATATTATGGCACTGGGTCTCAGCCCACATTCACACAGTTTTAAACTGCCTCTTGCATCTAATTTAGTAGGATTCCTGGAACATTTAGCACTTATCATTCTGTTGGAACAAGCATGCTCTCTATATAGGCTGCCATATTTTACAACTAAACTGTGTGTTGGAATGACTGCTCCAAATTTGCCCGAGACACAACTCAGGTGCAATATTTCCGTATAAACAATGACTGCTAGAGCTTCTCCCATCCCATACATGACTCATATTTTGAACATAATAAAATTAATGTCATTTTGATGTATTTTTACATAATTCCCAGAGATTATGGCTAAAATAGAATATATACTGCTCTGAGATTCATTAGTAATACACAAAATATAGGTAAAACAACTTTCCTTAGTGAGTACAAGGAAATACTTAGTGATGAAGTATGGATTACAACTCAATGTAAAGAAGACGCAATGACCATAACTAGACCGATAGTCAACAGTGTGATCAATGAAGCTTGAACTTCTAAAGGATTCAATCTTACTTGCATCTACAGCAGTGCTTCTCAACCTTCTGAATGCCATGACCTTTTAATGCAGATCCTAATGTGATGGTGACCCCCAACCATAAAATTATTTCCATTGCTCCTTCATCACAGAAATTTTGGTACTGTTATGAATTATAATGTAAATATAGGATGTATTTTCATTGTTCCAAATTGAATATAATTAAAGGAGAGTGATTAATCACAAAATAGTATCTAATAATATAACATGAAATATTTATTTCTAATTACAAATAAATGAGATTTTGTCTTGAACATGATGCAACATGGGTAAAATTCTAAATATAAGAACAATAATCTTCATTGCTATATTTTGTGACAATGCGTGAAAAGCCAATGTCAGTACGAAGGTTGAGATAGTTTCTTTCTCATTAGATCAGAAATTCTCAGAGCTGTCTTTGCAATAGCACAATGACAATTATCTTCTACATGTCCACTTCTATGTTTTGACTTCATAACCAACAAAGTGGAAAACCCTCTTTCATAAAGATATGCTGTTGGAAATGGAAGAAGAAAGCACAACATAGTCTCGGACAGAACCGCATATGACTGCAAGCACTTGATCTATAATTTTGTAACTGGAATCGTAGAGAAATCACTTCTGACTGCAATGCTGTTCCTAAGTTCAATGAACAAACTCCTCTTGTGCTTTCTCAGGAAAATGTTCATCTTTGACTGTGAATGGGCTTCTGGCAATTGCAAATGGGGTGTCACATAGATTTGGAAATTATGATGAAACTTCATCTTCAAGCATACACAATTGTTTTTTTTCACAGCAATTATGATCATAATTCTTTTGTCTGGTTCAATGCCATGTTCCTCAAAGAAAGTAGATAATGTCGGCAACATGTAAATTTTATTTTCACCCAAGTTTTTTTTTCTGGCCAAATATGAAGTTTCTTTTGAAACGATCTGATCTTTTCAGACAAATTGAGGCATGTTACATTTGGTACTTGGAGTGATAAATTTAACTCATTCAAGATGGCAACCAAATAAGTTATTTTCTGCAGTTCACTTTTAATCACTTAAAAGTGATTTAAACTGGAGTCTTACTTTATGATTAAAAATTGTTTTGAGCACATGATGAAGCTCAAAAACAAGTTTTAAAACTTTTCCTCTCAATGGCTTCTCACTTTGGTGTAAAACAGCAGAGCACTATTCCAGTAGACAGTTTAAAGTGCACACCATTACAAAATTGACAGAATTTAGAGCACTTTCCATGACTTCTTGAAACTCTTGTGACAGGATCCCCATTGCTAATATTTGCCAATGGATCATACAGTGAGTTCCAATGACTCATGGTGACTCATTCAGTACCAAACGTTGAAATCCACATTGGCATCCTAGGAAAGCTGAAGCAACATCTGTGCAAACACCACAAACCTTCACCAAGAGATCTTACGCTCTCTCAGCAATGAACCAACTGTGTCAAATGCATCACATGCAGCAATTGTCATTTCAGGGGATTTTAAAAAAAGAGGCTAATCTTTATAGTAGCCATCATTAATATACTCACGTAAACCAGTAACTGAACAGTTTGCAATGAATGTAGATACCTCAAGCTGGATGCTAAATATTGAAGGTGGAACTGATTTAATTTCCTGGATTACGTGATCAAGAATATCAGCAGACATGCCATCTATTTTTCTGTGGACAATGTCATTAGATAAGAAAATTGCACTTGGGGCTGAACCCTGGTGGTGCAATGGTGGTGTGCGCGACTGCGGCCCACTGGGTTGGCAGTTGAAATCCAGAAGCAATTCTCCAGGCACAAGGCTGGGCCACCTACTCCCACCAGAGGGCAGTGATGTCCCAAAAAAGAAACAAACAAACAAAGAAGAAAAGAAAATTGCACGCAATTTTATAGCAAATTTGTCTTTAATCATAACTCAAATAATGCCTTTGGCTACTGGCAATAGTAAATCCTCAGCAATGGTTTGACGTTTCATAGTTTTGGCAATTCTGAGTGCCACCAAAGAAGAAGTTTCAGTGCCTATTGTGTTTTTTTTTTTTGTGGGCATTTTGTTTGTAGTATTTGCCACCACTGTAAAGTCTGACTTCCTGTGTTCCTAAGCTTTGTTTTTAAAATAGTTGGTATCCTTGTCAGTAAAGCTTGAAGACTTGCTATAAAAATAGCATTTTAGTTTGTTCTACTTCACAGACTCAGCTGATAGAACTTCCTAACAAATAACACATCTCTTTTTCTTAAGTAGTGCTGTAATTTTTGAGGTAAAATCATACTGTACGGATGAGCCCTGGTGGTGTGGTGGTTGAGTGCAGTACTGCAGCCCACTGGGTTGGAGATTCAAATCCAGCAGCAGCTCTCCAGGAGCAATACTGGGCCTCCTACTGCCACCAGAAGGCAGCGATGCCCCAAAACAAAACAACAAACCATACTGTAAAAATCCTCACTACATATTTTCTTTTCTTTCTTATTTTAAATAATTTTATTGGGGGCTCTTACAGCTATTATAACATTTAGTACATCATCTATATCAAGCACATTTGCACACCTGTTACCACATATATTTCCAAACATTTTCCACTTGAGCCCTTGGTATATGCTCCTCTTTAAAAAAAAAAAGCTATCCCCCCCTCTTTTTTTTTTTAATGAATCATTTTATTGGGTACACACACGTCTCCTCACAATCCATACATATATTAATTGTATGCAGATCTCATTTGCACACTTGTCACCATCATCACTCTCAAAATATCCTCCCTCCAGTTAAGCCCCCAGTTCCAACTCCCCGTATTTCCCTTCCTTCCTATACCCCAGGAACCTTTAATAATTGATAAATTGCTATTCCATATACTATACTGTCCAATGTTTCCCTTCACTCACTTCCCTGTTGGCCATGCCCCAGAAAGAAAGTTACATGTAGATCCCTGAAATTAGTTTCCCCCTTTCTACTCCCCCATCCCTCCACTCTTCAAGTCTCACCACTCCCATCGCTCATCCTGAGGGACTATCTATCCTAAGTTCCCCATGTTTCTGCCTCCAGTATCATCCCCTGTTCTAGTCAGGCTTGTCTGGTAGAACTGAAAGCATGATAGTGAGTGTGAGGAAGCATTAGAGAACTAGAGGACAGGTGCATATTTTGTTGTTACTACACTGTACTTTAACTGGTTCATCGCCTTCCTGTAAACTCTCTGTAAGAGGATATTGCTTCACCCATTGATGGGCTTTAGGTCACCAATCTGTACTCCCCTTTTTTATAAAAATATAATTTTAGTTCTTTGATGCCAAACACCGGATGCCTTCAGCAACTTTTGGTCACACAGGCTGGTGTGTTTCTTCCATGTGGGCTTTGTTGCTTCTGAGCTGGATGGCTGCTTGTTTACTCAAGCTTTTGAGACCCCAGATGCTATATCTCTTCATAGCTGGACACCATCAACTTTCTTCACCACATTTGCTTATGCACACATTTGTCATCAGTGATCATATCAGGAAAGTGAGCACACAATGTTTTGGTTGTTAGTTCTTAAACCTGATAACTGATCTCTTTGACAACTCATGGTCCACACGGTGGTGTGCTTCATCCATGTGGGCTTTGTGATGGGTAGGTTTGTTATGCCAACATGGCCACAGAAGATTGGTGGATCTGTTGTGATGGCACAGCCAATGAACACGCAGGATGAATTGAAGGGCAGATACAGGAAGTGCTTCGCAAGTCCCGCCCCCTCTCTCTTTGTTGTTGTTTCCTGATCTTCGGACTAGAGAGCGGCCTTGTTGATCCTGTGCCTGGACCTTCAAGCAACACTACCTGTGGGACACCTAATTGTGGACTGTGTTACTGTGAGTTGAGGATCCTTCAAGCCCTACTTCGACACGCTTCTGGGATATACATCTCTTGAGCTGGGGACTGTTGGACTCTGTTATCTGGCTGACTGTTGGCGACAGTTGGTGACTGTTGGTGACAGTTGGTGACTGTTGGTGACTGTTGCTCTGCCGTTTGCGGCCTGTAACCAGATAGCCTGGATTGCTCTACAGAGGACTATTCAGTGGCCCTCAAGAATTGAAGGACTGCTAGTCTTGTAGTTGCCTCACGCAAGTGAGTTGCACTGAGCAATCTGTATTGCTTTATAGTTAACTTTCTCTTTTTATTTTATATATCTTAAGTGAGTTGCACCAAGCAATCTGTATTGCTTTATAGTTAACTTGTTATCTTTTTATCTTATATATCCTTCTCAGTATATAAACATATAAAAAGGCATTACTAGTGTCCTGAATTTTATTTCTCCAGAAGAACCCTGTCTGACACAGGCTTTGTTGCTTCTGAGCTGGATGGCCGTTTGTTTACTCAAGCTTTTAAGACCACAGACGCTATATTTTTTGATAGCTGGGCACCATCAGCTTTCTTCAACACCATTGCTTATGCACACTTTTGTCTTCAGTGATAGGGTAGAGAAAGTGAGCATCATGGAATGCCAATTTAATAGAACAAAGTGTTCTTTCATTTAGGAAGTACTTGAGTGGAGGTCCAATGCCCATCTGCTGTTCTAATACTAAGCCTATATGTATAAGTTTGTTGATCTATTTCCCCCATTGTCACATATAGATATATGCACCTATGTACCTGCCTGTATTTAAACCTTTATAAATGCTTTTTACCCCCAGTTCTTTCCTTTTACTTCCCTCTTGTCCCACTATCATACTCAGCCTCCATTGGGTTTCAATATTTTCTCTCTGTTACATTACCCTTGGTCAATCTCTACTGGACTTCACTTATCCACCTTGTCTCTAATTTTGGATCAATTGTTATACCCTTATCCCTGGACTGGTCAACACCATCTCCTTTCCCCCTCCTCCCCTTCTCTAATGGCCAGTATCCCAGAACACTCAGTCCCATTGTTTTCACCTCCAGACTGTTCATCCAGCCTATCTTATCTAGATAGACCTGCAAAGGTAACAATATGTATCATATATATATATATATATATATATATATACACACACACACACACACACAAAATAACAATATAAAAACATGCAAGTAATTCAAGGTCTATTCATTGACCTCCAGGAGTGTCCCCTGGTTGAGTAAGATGGGGTGCCACTCCCTGGTCACATGGTTTATCGTGGTCATTCCATCTGGATCTCCATGCTCTGTTGCACACCCTTACTGTTTTTCCCTAGTGTGGTTGTGTCAGACAGGGTATAATCCTGACCCTGGTTCTCCACAGTTGACCCTGAAAGGCTTTGGGTCAGTGATGGTAGCTATATTTCATAGTGGGGCTGGCCACATATGATCCTCTTTGTGCATCAGCTGTTCTGAGTGGGAGTATTGTCCTGAACCAGGATGAGTGGACCAGGATGCACTCCATTCTCTCTTCCTCCTTCTTCATTGGTTCTCATGTGGTCTGGTCAGGCATCTCTCATTCCCCAAGCTGCAGGTTCAAGTGCTGACCTCTAAGGCAAACTCCCCTGGTGGAGAGGTGGCTGCCCCTGTAATTGGGATTGGAGTTGTGTGCTCAGACTTCTTCGTTGGTTCTCCACTTCATACTGCCACACTGTGTTCACATCCTGGATCACCGGGTTTAATTTTGGTCCCTCTTTTGCTGTGGAGATATAAACAATACACTCCCCTGGATGGATTAGTACTCCATTCCCTGTCTACACATCACCATTTGTCCCACGGCTCACCCCCATCCCCTTATTCCAGTTGGCTACAATATGTAGCTCAGAATTTGGTCTGGCCCCTGCCATACTACTTGGACCTCTGCCTAGGCATTTCTGGATACAGTAGCAACCCGAGGTACCCATTTTGCATTATTTTTAAATTAGCATTACCTCAGTGAACTCATGTTGTACCTGTTCTTTTGGGATCGGTTAACTTCACTTAGCATAATTTTCTCTAGTTTTTCCCATGCGGTAATGTGCTTCATGCGTTCATCACTGCTTTGCAGCAATGCATAGTACTCTATTGTATGTATGTACCACGGCTTTTTAATCCATTCATCAGTTGGGTTCTTTCCAACTCCTTGCAATTTTGAACTGTGCTGTAATGTACATTGGGGAACAGATATCTGGTCGTGGTTCATTGCTTCCCTCTTCTGGGTATATGTCCAGTAGGGGGATTGCAGGGTCATATGGTAGCTCAATTTCCATCTGTTTTAGCTATCACCAAATTGATTTCCATAGTGGCTATACATACCTACAGGTCCACCAGTAGTGGATAAGTGTTCCTATCTCCCCACAGCCTCTCCAACACTTATTGCTTTCTGATTTTTTGAATTGGGCTATTCTTGAAAGTGTTAGGTGGCATCTCATTGTTGTTTTGATTTGCATTTTTCTTATGGCCGATGATCGGGAACATTTTCTCATATATTTATTGGCCATTCTGATTTCTGCCTCAGTGAAACTTCTATTCATGTCCTTTGCCCACCTCCTCAGTGGGCAGTTAGTTTTGCTCTTTTTGGAAGCTATCAGGTTATTGTAGATTTTAGTAAACCACGAACAGACATCTGTGCTCCAATGTTCCCAGTCAGTGGGTGTTCTTATTACTCTTTTTGAGAATTCTTTGGATGCACATAGGTGTTTAATCTTCAGTATAACCCACCTGTCTATTTGTGCCTCTTCTGTGTTTGTGTCCTTCCCTATTTCTGATAGTCTATGAAATCCCTGTGCCAATGTTCTCAGGTTGGTATCAGTTCCCTCATTGATGGCCCTAATAGTTTGGGGTTTTACTTCAAGGTCTGTGATCCACCTTGAGTTTATTCTAGTGCATGGAGTGAGGTAAGGGTCTTGCTTCATTTTTCTACAAGTAAATATCCATTTTTTTTCCAGCACCACTTGTTGAAAAGGGCATCTGCTTCCCATTTGATATTTTTTGAACCCTTATCAAAGATCATTTGTCTGTATGGTGGTGTTTTTATTTCTGAACTTTCAATTCTTTTCCATTGGTCTGAGTATCTATCATTATGACAATACCATGCTGTTTTGACCACTCTGGCTGTATTGTATGTGCTAAAGTCAGGTAAAGCAGGCCCTCCCACAGTGTCCTTCTTCTTAAGGAGATCTCTGCTAATTCTGGGCTTCTTTCCTCTCTATATGAAGTTGGTAATCATTTTTTTCCATTTCTTTGAAGAAAGTTGGGGGTAATTGTATTGGAAGTGCATTAAATTTATAGAGAGCCTTGGATAGAACTGACATCTTTTCTATATTGAGTCTTCTGATCCATTAGCATGGGATATTCTTCTATTTGTTGAAGTCACTCTTGGTCTCTTGTAATAGTGTTTTGTAGTTTTCATCGTGATCTTTTGTTCTTTTAGTCAGGCATATTCCTAGATATTTCAACTTGTGCATGACTATTGTGAAGGGTACCTCTTTTTTTTATCTCCTATTCCATGGTCTTATCTGATGTGTACAGCAGACCAATCGACTTCTGATTGTTGATCTTGTATTCTGCCACTCTGCTATACTCCTCTATTGTTTCCAGTAATCCCTCTGTGGAGCTTTTGGAGTTTTCCATATATAGAATCATATCATCTGCAAATAATGATAATTTCACCTCTTCATTCCCCAGGTGTATACCTTCTATGACTTTTCTTTGCCTTATGCTGTTAGCTAAAACCTCCAGTATGATACTGAATAAAAGTGGGGACAAGGGACATCCTTGTCTGGTCCCCTTTTTTCAGTGGGATTGTGCTTGTCTTTTCTCCATTGACTATCACATTGACTGTTGGTTTTTCCTATATAGCTTGTATTGTCTTGAAGAATTTTCCTTCTATTCCTATCTTCTTTAGTGTCTTAAACAGGAATTGGTTTTGGATATTGTCGAATGCTTTTTCAGCATCTACGGATATAATCAGGTGATTCTTAGATTTTTGTGTGTCAATATGGCGAATGATACTAATGGACTTTCGTATGTTGAACCATCCCTGCATCCCTGGTATGAACCCCACTTGGTCATGGTGAATTATTTGTTTTATGCACTTTTGTATTCTATTGGCCAGTATTTTATGAAGGATTTTTGCATCAATATTCATTAGGGATATTGGTTTGCAGTTCTCAATTCTTGTGAAATCTTTGCCTGGTTTCGAATGAGTGTTATACTAGCTTCCTAGACGGAGTTCAGGAGTTTGCCATGTTTTTCTATGTTTTGAAAAAATTTGTATAAGATTGTGTCAGTTCTTCTCTGAATGCTTGGTAAAATTCTCATATAAAACCATCTGTTCCAGGTGACTTTTTTGTTGGTAGTCCCTGGATAACCTTGTCTGTTTCTTCTCTTGTTACATGTCTGTTGAGATTCTTGACGTCTGATGAGGATAGTCTAGGGAATAACTGTTTTTCCAAGAATTTGTCCATGTCTTCCAAGTTGTTAAATTCATTGTAGTACAGTTCTTTGTATTACTGTATAATTATCCTTTTAATTTTGTTAGGATCAGTTGTGATGTCCCCTCTTTCATCCCTCATTCTTGCTTTTGAAATTTTTTCCCTGCTTTCGTTGGTTAAGTGTGCCAGTGGTTTGTCTATTTTGTTAATCCTTTCTAAGAACCAACTTTTAACAGCAATAATTTTTCCCATTGTTTTCTTATTTTCCCTCTCCTCTATCTCAACCTTGAGTTTTATTATTTCTTTTCTTTTGCTATTAGTGGGGTTGTCCTGCTGACTCTGCTGTAGTCATTGTAAGTTCTGTGCCAAGGTATAAGTTATGAGATGCTTAACCTTTTTCAGGTGTGCCTGAATTGCTATGAAACTTCCTCCACAGCCTTTGCTGTGTCCTATAAGTTTTGGTATGTCGTGCTTTCATTCTCATTGGTTTCTAGAACATATTTAATTTCATCTCTGATCTGGGCCAGTATGCTCTCCTTTTGCAATAGAGAATTATTCATTCTCCATTTATTTTCTCTAGTTCTTTTCATCTTCCGTTTGTTGATTTCCAACCTTATGGCACAGTGATCTAATAGACATTTCTGTATGATATCAATGTGCTTACATTTATGTAGATTTGCCTTATGTTCCAGTATATGGTCTATCTCTGAATGTGTTTTATGTGGGCATGAAAAGAATGTGAACTGTTTTTTATTTGGGTAAAAATTCTGTAGATATCTACCAAATCAACTTGTTTAATTGTAGCGTTTAGATTTCTAGCCTCCTTGTTGAGTTTCTTCCCCTATGATCTGTCTTTCTCAAAGAGTGGTGTTTCGAAGTCACCCACTATCATTGTTGAAGCTGTGATTTCTTTTTTCATCTTATGAGTGTTTGGTTTACATATTCAGTGGGTCGCCCTTAGGGGATATATGTTTACAATGCTTACTGATTCATTGTCTACCTTTCCCATGAGCATTATATAGTATCCCTCCTTATCTCTTTTTATAGTTTGCAGTTTGAAGTCATTTTTTGCTGAGATTAGAATTGCTACCCCTTCTTTTTTTTTTGAATTGTTGTTTGCTTGGTATGCCTTTCTCCAGCCTGTAATTCACAGCCTATTTTTGTCTGTAGTCTTGAGATGTGTCTCCTGTAGACAGCAGATTGATGGGTTGTGTTTTCTAGCCAGTCTGCCAGCCACGGTCTTTTGATTCCAGAGTTCAGTCCATTGATATTTAGGATTATTATCTCCAACTGTGGAATGTGTGATGTCATCTTCTACCTTTTGTGATGAGAGTTTCCCTACCTCCCTTTCTTTTCAGTGTGTTGTGGATGTGTGTGGGGGTGTTGATCATTCTTGGTTTCTTTCCATCGTTATGGCATTCCTATTTTCAGGGCTTTTTTGTCTTTGCTGCCCTCTGGGTGAGGTTGTTCTATCTGATGTTCTCCTATTTATGCTTGATGCATTGTGTTCTTCTGCCCAAACTGCATCAGCCAGGATATTTTGTAGGACTGGATTTCTTCTAATGTATTCTTTGAGTTTTTCCTTGTCTGGAAAAACTCTTACTTCTCCATCTAGCTTGATAGATGATTTGGCTGGGTAGAGTATTCTTGTGTTTGCATTAATTTTCTTCAGTTTTTGAAATATATTACTCCACGCTCTCCTCTTCTTCATAGTGTCTGGTGATAGGTCTGAGCATATTCTTATTTGGGAACCTTTATATGTGATTGCATTTTTCTCCCCAGCTGCTCTCATGATTTCTCCTTTTCCTCAAAGCTGGATAGCATAACTATTATGTGTCTCAGTGACTTCTTCCGGGGATTCAGTCTAGCTGGTGTTCTTTCAGCCTCTTGAATGGTTGCCTGGCTATCATTCATTAAGTTAGGGAAGTTTTCCTCCAGGAATTCTCTGAAGATTATTGTACATGACTTCTTTGCTTTGTCTTCTTCCTGCAGGCCAATAGTTCTGATGTTATTTTTCTTATAGCATCAGAGATAGATCTTACATTTTCTTCAGTTTTTCTCATAATCTTATTAGATTTTTCTTCGCGTATGTTAAATTCTACTTGGCCATCCTCTAGGTCACTTATGCGGCTTTCAGCTTCCTCCAGCCAATTTGCAAAGTCCATGAGTCTGTTGTTGTTTTCTGTTAGCTCATCCCTAAGCTTTGTATTTCCCTTTGGTATATGGACTTTATCTCATCTATGAATTCATCCTTTTTCTGTATTGTTTCCCTCATGGCTTGTATGACTCCAAGCATCATTCTGAAAATTTCCTTCTGTGGCATATCCATGTCTGCTTCTTCTATGCATGACGTCAGGCTTAGGGCATCTTCCACCATTGCCTTTTGTTTTTCCTGTTTTTTCATTAAGTTATTGGGGCTGATTGCTGTTTGTGTTGCATTCTTTTCGAAGTACCAGGTGCCATTTTCTAGGGTCTTGAAGAGCACTGGTTCCCTCTGGGATATTTAGGATTATTATCTCCAACTGTGGAATGTGTGATGTCATCTTCTACCTTTTGTGATGAGAGGAATGTGTCTTCAAACTTCCTGTGACTAATTTCGCTTTGGAATTATCCTAACTCTTTATCCTCTTGTGAATTCACTCTTTCCCTAGTGAATTGGTGTCCCGCTATCTGGAGGCCACATTGGGTTGTTTTCCAGGGTCACACAAGTACCCTGGACCCACAAGGATAGTGCTAACGGCACAATCTCGCTAGCTACTGGGATGGTGCAGCCCAGAGAAGCCTGAGGCACTGCAGGAGGTGCCCACTCTAACAGGGGAGTCATGGAATGATGGTGGGCCACCACTCCTGAGTTTGGCACTGTGAGTATTGGGCAGAACCACAGGATCAGGCAGACCATGCCAGAGGCTGGGCTGTGGTTTCTGCAGCAGCTTGGAATTAAGCCCAGTGGTGTTGGAACTGCCCTGGGCTGTGTAAAGCACAAGGCTGGCATCAGGAGGATTCCTCAAATGGACCCCTTGAGGACATATAAGAGCTCTCCCAAACACACCAGCTGGAACTCCCCTGTAGGAAGTTGGGTGGAACTAGCTTCTCCTCCCTTGGGCTACTCTGCACAGGGTGGGGCTCTCCCAGCTGGGTGTAGCAGCAGTAGTTGCCCTAACCTAAGGGGTCGGAGTCTGGTTTGTGAGCCAAACTGGAAAAGACCAGGAGTTATCTTCAAGAAACCTGATTTGCAGAAATAATGGGGGGATAGAGAACAGCAAATGACGAACTCAGGCTGCAATGGCTCAATCTCCGCCCTGCACTGGAGGCAAGCTGTGGCTTCGCCAGAAATATGTTTTCTGATGGTCTTAGGTGGCCTTGTGAAAGTGTCATTCAACCTCCAAAGGTGTTGGGACCCACAGGTTTTGAACTGCTGATCTGCATTCATGAAAAGTCCATCAAAATCAAATGAATTATGTATTGGGTAAATTTGCTACAGAAGACATATTTACAGTTCTATAGAATAAAGATGTCACTATGACAACTAAGCTATGTGTGTTAGTCTGGGTAGACTACAGAAACAAATTCAAAGACACTCTTAGGAATATAAGAAAGAGCTCTATATACAAGAGTAACTGAATACCAAGAAAACATCCCTGCCCAGTCCATGGCAAGTTCTTAAGTGTGATATTAGCCCATATACAATACTAGCACAGAAATTCCTCTTTAGACTCACACAGCTATGCTATAATGTCAACTGCAAGAAGAACACAGGCCAGTGGGTGGAATATCTTGTGCATTAAGTGGCCATAGAAGCATTGCAGTGCTGGCAGGGGTCTCCATCTGACTCCTACAGGCCTCTGGTTGATTTATCATAGATGCCTCAGGCTTGTTGTCAGAAATCTCTCACAGGATGTGAGCATGCATTCCTCCTCCAATGATCTATTTATCTCCTTATTGCCTCCAAATGAGGACATCAAGTTGCAATCTGATTAACAAACTCCACCCCTTCACTATTGTTTTAAATTGACAATAGATTATGTAACTATCACAGTAGGCCTCGCCCAAGTCATGGTATTTCCAATGGCTTCATTTGCAAATGAAAACTGCATAATTAATAAGGGATACTACAGAACAAAGGATAGATTTGACTTATGACTTTGACAAAGAGCATTTAAACTACCATGAACTGCTGGTTCAAACCGGTTAAAATTGGAAGTATAATCAAGAAGCTCCTTGGAAGGGAATATGGTAAGACATTTGTGTAACTCTGGGTACACTAGAGAAACAAATTCATAGATGCTCACATGTGTGTGAGAAAGATAAAGAGGTTTACATACAACAGCAATTTGATATTGAGAAAACATTCCAGTCCAGAACAGATCAAGTCTATAAGTCCTATATTAGCCTATATGTCTGATACCAATCTATAAAGTCCTCTTCAAACTCAGGAAACACATGCAATGACACTGAATGTAGGAAGATCACAGGTCACTGGGTTGGAAGTCTTTTGGATCCAGTGGTGCTATAAGCATCTCAGTACTGGCAGGTGTAACTACATGGCTTCTCTGGCTCCAAGGGCGAAGCACCATGTATTTTGTCAGTAGAGAATCTCCAAAGAAGTGGAGAGAGAGAGACTGTTTTCCATCTCCAAGGAGGAAATCCCATAATTCCTAGAATTTTCATGAGAAGGCCATGCCCATTTCATAGAGGCCTCTTTGGCTATGACCTTATCGACAGACTATACTCCACCCCTTTGCTCTTAAGTCTCAACTTGAAAGCAGACTATGTAACTAACACAGCATCTCATTTCATTAGTGGGAGAAATCAGGTCTTAGGAAAAGAGCATAATGCTGTGTAAGGTCCACAGTAAAAAAGAGGATGGATCTAAATGAGATGGATTGGCACAGAGGCTGCAACGATGGGTCCAAACATAGCAATCGTGAGGATGAGACCATTCTGGGCAGTGGTTTGCTCTATTATGCACAATTTACTGTGAGCTGAAGCAAATGATCAATAAATATCCAAATTCCTATGTCAATCTTTAGCTCATCAGTTATTATCCATAATGCATGAACAAGTTTTATTAAGCTATAGAAATTCTTGTATAAATGACTTTAGTACTTAAGAAAAATAAATATTTACTTTTCTATATGATAATACAAATGTCAATCTAAGGATAAAAAATATTGGGTATAACATGTGTTTTCACATTTACCTACTCATTCACTTATCATGTATTCATAAATTTGTCCATCAAAAATTATCAAGTGTTTATTAGGTGTATAAAATATATCTGAGGCTGTGAAATAATAGGAACAATATTAGAAAAATTATTTCATAAGGTTTGCATTTTAGATGAAAATTTGCGCAGTATACTAGTTTTAAAAATTGTGTAAAAAGATGTTGCTCATATGCATAACAAGTTAAAGACACTGTAAAGAGAAAGAGAGTTGTTTATTTACTGGTATATAAAGAAAGCCTTTCTATAGAGCAGACATATTCTAGATCTAAACTTGGGGAAAGAACAAGCTACGGGAACACCATAGCCAGAAACATCCATAAGCAAAGACGTGAAGAAGAAACAAGGAGCTGTACTTCAGAAAGAGCCAGGCACTATTGGAACTGGTAGCCAAACTTACTGTAACAAAACTCACAGTAATTCTGCTGGAATATATGTTCTCCATAGCTAAAGTTCTCAGTAATCAAAGAGTCACTTTGAATATATCCCACTTGAATTAAGAGACCAACTCAAGAATAGATTGTATACATTGAACACTAAAGACTAAAGAAAAATTGTAGGAAAACACTGAGGGCATCATACAAGAAAAGGTAAAATGTCATTAAAAATGAAGAAAGAGGCTGAACCCCAGTGGCATAGTGGTTGAGTGTGGGATTGCGGCCCACTGGCTTGGTGGTTCAAATCCAGCAGCAGCTCTGCCGGAGCAAGGCTGGGCCTCCTACATGCACCAGAGGGCAGTGGTGCCAAAAAAAAATGAGGAAAGAAAAAAACCAGGCCAAAATTAGTATAAGAAGAAAAGGAAACTTGTTATTAAATATACAGTGTGAAAGTGGATGCAAGGAAAATGAAGAATTGAAAAGAAGATCTCAAAAGGAGGCTTGAAAAGCTAAGCTATCATAGTGAGCTGTACAAAGTTCTGAAGTTACACTATCAAAAAGGAAGACCTTGCCTGAAATTTTTCCAACTGAAGGAACCAAAGAAAGCCTTCAAAATCCAAGTTGGAATATTTAAGGACTTGATGAACAAAATATTGAACAGCACTAATGGCGGAAGACCTGAAGAGCTGTGAGAGAACATGAGAACCACCATTCATAAAGTAAACAAAATGTCATTTAAAAGACAGGAAAGAGCAGCTGAAAGTGGGTGTCAGAAGAGACTCTGACTCTTGCTACTAATTGTCGAGTAGCTAAATCAAGTGGAAGAAAGGTTACAGTCAAGGAGCTGATAGAATATTCCAAAAGCTATCTCTAGAAGACAAAGCAAATACTAATCAAGAGAAGGTGGAAAGGATACTCAGAATCACTATACTAAAAAGAACTTGTCGAAAGTGTACTATTTCAGGAGGTGGCACATAGGCAAGAACCAACAGTACTAAAGGAAGAATTTCAAACTGCACTGAATGCATTAGCCAAAAAATAGGGGGCAGAAATTGACAATCAACTGAATATTTCAGAAAGCCGAGAAAGTACTCACTCACCTATGCCAGGAGATGTGGAAGAGAACTGATTGGGAGAAATCCACATCCATGCCCATTCAAAGAAAGGAGGCCCACTGCTCAACCTGTAGAATGATGCCATATTACACCCAAGAAACCATGCACTTAAGTTAATCCAAAAGCAGTTGCAGCAGCACATTGACAGGGCACTGCCAGAAGTTCAAGCCAGATTGAGAAGAGTACCTAGAACAAGGGATATCATTGCTGATGTAAGTAGAGTACACCAGAAAGATGTTTGCTTGTGTTTCTTTGACTATGCAAAGGTATTTGATTGTATAGGCCATAATAAAATGTGGATAACCTTGGAAGAAAGGGAATTCTGAAACACTTTATGTGCATATAGGGAACTTGTCAATGGATCAGGAGGCAATTGTGCAAACAAACAAAGGAATACAGTCTGGTTTGAAAATCAGGAAAGATGTGTGTGAAGGTTGTATCTTCTCACCATATTTCTCACCATACAATTTCTATGAGCAAATCATCAGACAAACTTGATTATGTGAAGAAGAATGCAACAACATATGGTATATAAATGACAAAACTTTGGTTGGTGAAAGTGAGGAGGAATTGAAGCCTTTACTGATGAAGATCAAGGACTGTAGCCTTCATTATGGATTACACCTCAATTTAAGGGAGACTAAAATCTTTACAACAGGATCAACAGATGATATCATGATAAATGGGGGTAAATTTGCAGTTATCAAGGATTTGTCGTACTTGAATCCACAACCAATACTCATAGAAACAGAAGTCAAGAGATTAAAAGATGAATTGCAAAAAAATCTGCTGTATAGACCTCTTTGGAATACGGAGCAGCAATGATGCTTATTTGAGGACTAAGGTATGACAAGCCCAAGCCATGGTTTCTTCCATTACATGATATGCATGTGAAAGTTGCACATTGAATAAGAAGAATGAAGAAGAATTAATGCACTTGAATTGTTGAAATTACCATGGGCTGTCAAAAGGACAAAAGGATATGTGTTGGAAGAAGACCAGAGTGTCCCTTAGAAATAAGCATGACAAGACTGCATCTTACATACTTTGGAAATATTATCAGGAGAGACCAGTCCCTGGAGAAGGACATCGTGTTTGGCAAAGTGGAGGGGCAGCAAAAGAGAGAAAGCCCCTTGATGATATGGATTGCCTCAGTGGCTCTATCAGTGGGCAGAAGCATAGGGACAATTGTGAGAATAGCTGAGGAGCATGCAGTGTTTGGTTCTCGTGTGCACAGAGTCGTTATGGGTCAGAGATGCCTCAATGACAATGACCACCACCTCATGCAAGAGTCAATAGAACTATTCATTGATGACGAGACAGTTCTAAGACACTACCAAGCCAACCTACTATAAAGGATCCCTTTTTATGTCCATTGTAGGTGATCTTCCAAAAGGTGAAATTTATCAAACAATATTAAGAAATTATCACAAACAAATAAAATACCCCTATGACTTTGCCATTAGATTAACAATTCAAATTGGAAATGTAAACCAGAGTTAGAAGAGGGACTGAAATGAGGTCTATTACTGCTGATGTTGGAAGCAAAATCTATCTGAAAAAAATGTTTATCAGTGCTTTATTGATTCTGTAAAGACATTTAGCTACATGGATCATGAGAAACAATGAATAACATTGTGAAAAATGGAAATTGCAAAACACTGAATTGTGCATAGATCAAACAGATCAGAGGGATAAAGTAAAGTTTAAAATCAGGAATGCATCCTTTTACAATATTGATCCCATTTGAATGCTTAATGAAATTATCTGAAAAATTGAACTAAGGGAATATGTAACATTAGAATTAAAAGACTACATAAATAGCCTATGATGCCCAGATATCATAGATACTCATGTATAAGCTGAGTTTTTCTGCACATTTTTGATGCAGATTTTGTGGCAAAATTAGGTGCCACAGTTGATATTCAGCTTGGCTTATACCCGAGTATATATGGTATATCAAAACACAATAAGACACAAAATCAGGACATGATTAAACATATGATACATACATATGCAAATAAACAAACACTTTCATGCCTCAGATAGAAAAGACAACATCAAATCACATAAAGAAAGTAGATAAGATGGCTCAAGCAGTGACTCAAAAGACTCTTCCTAGGAAATACAGTAATGGAGCTACTCAGTGAGGGGGGTGGGGTGCCTGGGAATGCTATATACGGTCCTCAAAGAAAGGAAAGAGAGCACAGATATAACCAAGGAACACATACTGTGTGGAAATAAAGCACTAGCTAAATTGTGGGGTGGGAGCCAGGAAAAATTAGAACATAATTCAAATTCATAAAAAAGACCAGACTTACTGGTGAGATAAAGACTGCTGCAACCCCCACAATGCTGGCTCTTCTAACTGAAGCTGACACCACTTGCAAGGACCACCTTTCAGTCAAGTAAAATGCAGGTCTCAAAAGTGAAAATATGCAAAGTACCATGATCTGCTGAAAGGACAAGCAAATCTGTCTTGCAAGAAGTACAGCAGAGGACTCTTTGGAGGCAAGAATGACAAGACTTGGTCTTCCATACTTGCGGCATATCTTCAGGAGAGACCAGGCCCTGAAGAAGGATATATCATGTCTGGTAAGTGGAAGAGCAGTGGAAAAGAAGAAGATCCTCTCTGAGATGGATTGATGAAGTGGCTGGAACAGTGGGCTCAGGCATAAGAATAATTGTGAGTATCCAGCACTGCGCAATTTTCAGTTCTGCTGTACATAGAATCCATATGCAACCAATCAGATCTCAATAGCACCTAACAGCATCCACAACACAAAGTGAAAAATGAGAACGATGCTCTTTGGAATAATGAACTCTCTACCAAAACAAAAGGCCAGCATCTTCCCTAAGCTTGCAAGGTATGGAGGGAATTAAAAAAGAACGTAGGTAGAAACAGGGAGCATGCTTACATATTGTGAGAATTGTAACCCATGTATGCAGAATTGTGTGCTGAAATTGCTGATTGGGAAACTAGTCTGCTTTATTAACTCTATTAAAAACAATAGATTTTTAAAAGAGAAAGGAGAAATAAATGAAAAATCATTTTGAAGCATTTGCTTTAGAGACGGCTCGAAGATTAAGCAGCGTAACTATCCCACTTGGTTTTAAGAAATAGTACTCTAAAGCTGTTTTCATAGATGAGTTAAGAAAGGTAGCATCACATACACAGACATTTTATAAGATAAAATAAAAAGAGGCATATGAGGAAGTCTGTGTCAGTGAGGAACAAAACATAGTATATGCTAATATTTGAAAAGTAGAGTGGCAAATAGTCACTTTATCAAGTAATTTTTGATTGGTATTATGGACAGTCTGGAAAAAGCTCTTTCTGGAATATTTAAGGGAAAATGTGAGCAGAGCAGCTTTAGGTTCTATGCATTCTATTTACAATTCACTACAGGTAGCCCCTTTTTGTGTTTGCTTCATTTGATATAATTGTCCTCTTGGAATAATACTACAAAGAATAGCAAAGGGAAAGAAATATAAATAAATAAAAATGAATTTGAATGTTACAATGTACCTTTAAATACTCTAACTTTAAAAGGGGTCTAAAATTCCAAGGATTAGTTTTTCAGGGACTTTAAAAAATGTATGTAATTACATAAATAGCTGGAAGATTTAGATAAATCTAAATAGAGGTATATATATATTTTTTTCTTTATCCCCACCAAAATCTTTATATGTTAAAAGTAATAATTTCTAAAATGAATTTTAAGGTCTAAAATCTTAAAATGATGCCTTATCAAGTGCCTGGACCATGTTTGTTTTCAAATAACAGTAAGAAAAAAAAGATTAATCTGATTTAATATTTCTTATCCAATTAGTAACAAAGCCATTAGCATTGGTTTTGGATTATCCATTAGAAATGGATATACCAATGATGCATATTTGATTATATAGACTAAGCAAATGTTCAAATCACTCAGTAATTATGGTGTTTCAGGGATTGCTCTAATCATTTTACAAATATTAGGTTATTTAATATCCAACATTTAAAAATTATAAACTTGGAAATTTAATAACTCCATTTTATTCAGAGTTAAACTAGGGTCTTCCCCCCAAGAAACAACAATAACAACTCATTGACAACTTTGTACAGGGCAGTCTAGAATTGCCCAATTGACTTTCTGAGGCTATGACTCTTCATAGAAATAAAAATCCCTGTCTTTCTCTCATGGAGGCTGGTAGATTCATACTGCTGACCGTGGATTGCCATCCAATGTGTATCCACTGCCAACCAAGTTTCTCCTCTGAAATTAGGGAAGAAAGGGGTAGCATAATCCCTTCAACAATTCACACTACTAGAAATCTGGTCACCATACTAGAAAGTTTACTCAGTATATACCATCTTTATGAGTTTGTCATTCCCAGAGGATTTATAGGCTTTGTGAGAAAAGTAGTAAATGGATACCTATTTGATAGGGATGGTAGTACTTGTTTAGTTCAATTTCTTTCTATTTCTGTAACCTTTAGATATTCAGCATTCATGTTCCCTCTACTTCCTTATTTTCTAATAGTGTATCTGAACTGTTGGTTAGAGTAACAGAACCACTGTTTCCCAGTCAATTTTCAACAAGTTCATATCCAGCAATAAATTGGAGCTTATATTTAAAGAATGAGTGCTTCTTATGTGGATGTCATATTGAAATGGGCTTGAAACAATGCCTTATAATAACAGCAAAATCTTAGATTTGTTATTTTCATATACCTTTAAAAAAACAGAAACAGAACTACAGATCACTTCAGATGATGCAGAAATGAAAACAACTGTGACCATTTGGAGTGAGGAAACAATATATTCCTATGCAGAAGAGAAAGAAGTTCTGTATAAAAACACTCACCTTCATGGCTTTAGAGTTAATGGCAACCCATAAGAACCTTACAGAACAGTGTCCAGATGCCTCCGTGAGTTTCCTAGACGTGCTTATGGAAGTAGAAAAACCCACCCTTCTCTCCTGGGAAGGTGGTGGTTTTGAACTGCCAACCTTGAAAGTCACACCCCAATCATAAACTTATCCATCAGGGATCACATATAGAAAATAGTAATGTTAAAATATACCAGGAAGTATACTTGCAAAAAGGCCTCATGAATCAGGAGTAGGCTTCAGAACTACACATAACCCATTGACCTGTGTACTGAGAACACCAAGTTTAATTATATCTCCCTTATTATTCACAAATGAACAGACAGGAAGAATGAAAAACTAAAAATAATGGCTATTATGGAATGATACAAAAACATCAAGCAAGGAACTTTAACATCACCCATGAACAACCATGTATTTGAAATAAATACATTGACCTCTATATTGAATATTAGGAATTACCTGATTTTCATAATAAAATTGAGACTATGTTTTGTATGAGACAAGAGAATAAAACAAATATAAATAAAATTGCTGAGTTAATATTATCAAACGACAATAATGCTTCTAAAGTGAACCAGAGACACATATATACAACAGACATATGCATGGATTTGGGGCTCACAACTTAATCACAGCCTTAATCTAAGAATAATTAACTCATATGATATAGCCCTCCTTAATGGTCAGCTTCATGGAAAGGCCACTGAAGATATGGGTGGTTGAGAAATCAGGTGCTGGTCAGTATTCAGCAATATTAACATCTGGGGGACATAAAGACTTGTCTTAAAAGCGGAAGTCATCTAAGTTATGTGTGAACCAAGTTCATTTGGATAAAGCACACTGGCCTATTTAATCCAAGGACTATAAATAAAGAGTCTCCACATATTTCCTTTCACCAAAGTGCAGGGATCTGGGTAGCGTTGCAATAAGGCAGGGATCTGGATAGCGTTGCAGTTGTAAAGTCGATTTTAGCAGAGGTGGTCAAGTTAAAATTTAACACTTTATTATTTGACTTTCCTTTTGACACATCTTAAAGTTAATTCTATTTTTAATATTTCCTAATTTATTTTCTATTGAGGTTTTATCTTTCTTTAATTGTTGGATTTTTTATGTTTTTGTTGTATCTTGTTTTGTATGATTTTCTGTATGTGAAATACATGATAGGTATACCTATAGCGACATTAACTAGGTTAATAATTAAAAACGGAATGATGGGGGGGAGTGTAAGAAAATGGGGAGTTAAAAATGAATAGGAAAAAAAGAAAATGCTCTAAACTTGATGATGGTGATGATTGCACACTTCTTAATATTGAACTATTAAATTGTATGATAACATGACATGCCAATAAAGCTATAAAAATAGACTCAAAAAAGTGATGTAGGACAAGGTAAGAATAGAGTTTAGTATTTTTAAATAGCTAAAAATAATTTTAAAATAAGTAATAATATTACTAGGTGTTTACTCCAGTCGCAACAATACAAAAAGCATTACCTTTACTTTTAAATTATACAACCAGTAAGTGAGGAACAGACTGTAATAGCTGACTTTCAGAATTCTGTATTGGTTAAGAAAGATGAACACGTTTTGTTAATTCCATCTTTTTAATATTCACTTTCATACACCCAGTTTAATTTAGTAAAAAAATATTATGACATTGAACTGCGGACTAAAAAGGATATTCCCTTCCCTATTGGAAGTAGTAGTACTAATGTATATTAGATCCAAATCAGAGGGATCAATTCATATTTGAGGAAGAAGAAACCTACAACTCTCAAGTAAAATTATGAAATACTATGAGCTGCCTAGCAGCAAAATTTTGTGTCCCAAAACAAAAAGATGTTTTTAAAAATTGAACAGTGATGGATAGGAACAAACCTTATAAGAAATGGAGTTTTTTCTTGAGTATTGATAGCACATTGTAAGCATAGTAAAAACTTCGGCTAGAATAATATTTCTTTTTGGGGGGGACATCTGCGATCTGGTGGTCATGGGAGCTGCACAGCTTTGCTCTTGGAGAGCAACCACTGGATTTGAACCTCAAAGCCAGTGGGCTGCAGTCCTGCACTCAACCACTACAGCATCATGGCTCAGTCCAAATAATATTTCTTTAATTCCACATTATTTGAAGATGTTTTTAGCATTCACTTACTAGCACTTAACAAACTATTGCTATTTAATATCAATAATGTGGAAAGATAAATCAGAAAATAAAAGATAGCATCAGTTTATACCCCAAACAAAAACTCCCTGTCATTACATCATTTCTAACACATGGCGACCCTAAAAATAGTTGCTAAGGCTGTAGATAGCCTATATTCTGTCCTTTGCAGTAGCTATTGGGTTTGAACTGCCAACCTAGAAGTTAGCAACCCACGCTTATCAGACAATGTTATCTGTGCTCTAACAGTCCACCAGACAAATGGCCATTAAGGTTAAACACTTACTCTTTCTTCCTAGAATTTTGGAAATGAACTTTGGGCCAAAGAGCTATAAAGATTAACAAGATGGAAAATGGGAAACCAAGAATGTAACAGATCTGAGCTATTCATGCAATCTGTCTTTAGAGAGAATTAATTTAAGAATAAAAGAAGGTTAAGCTTGAAAGGATAGACGATGTGAATTCCACTGTAAAAACCAGAACTTGGAAAACTGTGGAATATACTTGCAAGAAAAAGATTGCTTGCTCTTGGTGTGTAGGCAATTGTCTCAACACTGCAAAGGACTCTCCATCAGTTCTTGCCTCTGAAAGAGATGATCGCTGAAAATTCATTTCAGGGGCCTCACACATTAGAATGGAGACACACAGACTGCTACTTTGAAGAACTAAGAAAAAAACGTCTGTAAGCATGCCACTAGAAAGTGTTCTCAACTGGGTCTGTTCCTAACTGTATTACACATGCCTGTACACTTATGATTAATTGATATAGTGTCAAGAAGGCAATACATAAATTAGTGCCTGAATATAGAGAATTCATCATTTTTTACCATGGAAAAATTATTCTGAAGAAAATAAATGGCCTGAGTCTTCTCTTGAGATGCAAGGTAGAACCTATTTTTATGATTTGGCTTTGGATAATGAAGATAAAAAAATATTTATTAAATAGCAGTTCTACTCACATACTATCTGTGCTAATCATTTTTAGTATGATAATTTTTCTTCAGAATTTTACATAAATAGTTCAATGTAGATTTGAAATGACTTTGAAATATAAAAAAACTATACAATCTGATAAAGAACCAGAAATAACCTTTTATATATTTTTAAAAGTATGGTCCCTAAGTTCTTGTCAAACAATAAATGAATAGCTCCATTAGTGATCAAGCTAATAAATATAAGGAAACTATTTATAGGTAATATTTCCTTATGCACTGATTTCAGAATTAAATAACTTGCAAGACCTAAAAAAATGCAAACAGGTCAGGCATTCACAGAGCCTTTGTGTTCTTGTTTCATGATTTAGGAGGGTGAAAAAGGCAATATTTCCTCTGGCTTCTTCATCCTTTGGTAATTTTCCTCGCCATCCCCTCACTAAGTCAGTGGGCATCAACTAAGACCTCTGGGCCTCGCTTAAGAGAATCCACATTAATTACTGCTCATCAGCATTCATCATGGTGACAGCTCATGTTAGCCGTGCTGTTTATTTTGTTCTCACCTTTTCTGCTTGGCTGTCAAATGGAAGAATCTTACGGTTCTTGAGGGAGCAATACTTCTCCATGACCAGCTGCTTTCAAGGGAAAAAAAAAATGTCTTGAATCTTGAACTGGCTTTGGTAATTCCTTGTAAATGAAATGGCACAAAAGCAGCAATTAATAGTCTCTCCTTTAATTGCGTTCACTTATAACACAGCACAGTTCCTACTGCCACAGTGTCAGTTCCAAGTCAGAGTGACACTAGAAAAAAGAGTGGAATCGTCCCATGGGGTTTGTAAGGCACGAAATCTTCAGAGAACCAGCCGGCCATGTGTTCATTCAGAAGAATGACTGAGGACTTTGAACACCTTCCACTTTGGTTAATATTCTAGTGTTCAAACACTGTTTTATTAAATTTTGGAGGTACCCCAATACTATAAAGAGTTTTAAAGAATAAGTCTTCTTTTATTTCAAGGGACTTGAATACCTTTCTGGAATTTGAGCAGGTTCTAAAATAAAGTACATCACTTGATTTTTTTATTTGTTAATTTGTATTTGCTTATTTGACTTAGTTTTTATCTGTCTTTTTTACTTGTGAGCATTCTAAACAGACTTGTTTGCCTCTTGACATTTATTTACATAGAGGTAAAACACACTGAAGAAATTTCCATTAACCAATTTTGAGGTAAATATGCTACCTTCTGAAAAGATACCAAATTTACCAACTGTCATTATCCTATGTAAAGCTATAGTCTATTTATTTTATTTTATTAGGTTCCATATGAATGCTTAACATTTTATTCAATTCCCTATGGATATTATCTGTCAGTCTGCTGCACTGTGGGGGTCTATGTGTTACTGTGAT
Source organism: Nesogale talazaci (assembly GCA_004026705.1). NCBI lineage: Eukaryota > Metazoa > Chordata > Mammalia > Afrosoricida > Tenrecidae > Nesogale > Nesogale talazaci. The sequence continues at coordinate 16,214 of PVJH01000706.1, read as the reverse complement.
GCTGAAATTTTTGTCACTAGTTTCTCAAACACCAGGAAGGTCATCTAAAATTAACCATTTTTCTTTTGCTTTGGTTTTCTTTTTCACAAATAGTCCTTTGTATATAATTCACATATCATATGATTTAATAGTTCAATCACATATAGAAGAGTTGTACATGCATCACTATAATAAGATTTAGAAACTTTTTCTTTATACTTATGTCATTATCATTAGCTACCCACTTCCTTCCAATCTTCCTGGAATAAGAGCAAGTAATCGTTAATTCAGTTCTGTCTCCATAGATTTACCTATCGTGGATTTCATATAGAGTAAATCATTTTTGGAGAAAAAACTAACAGCAATAACAAAGTAAAATAGACACAACCACAATTTAAATTAAAGTAGAAAATATTAAAATCTAGAATAAATCTAAAATGGATCATAAAAAAATCAAATGATAAGACACCACATTTCAACCCAATTGAACTTGCAGCCAGCCATCCCCCAATGTGTTCTGCATGAGAGCAAAGCCATTCAAATTCCTGATCTATGGTGAGAGGCAATTTCACAAGAGACTTACAGAATAATACATTAATGTGTTAGTCTGCCATATGTCCTTGGAAAAATTTATATTTCTTCCTTCACTTTTATATAAATTCCTTTTGTCATTATTTTTCATGATTTCTGTTTAAGTCTCCCACTTTTTCTTTGATGAAATATGTACTTTTCTGAGGTATAAATTTTGACAGTACTGATGAGATTTCAGTACCTGATGTTGTGACTCAAACATTTCAATATGTTTGTTATTTAATTCTAGTTCATTTCAAATCTTCTTTGTTAAATTGTCTCTTCTGATTTCTTCATTGTGTTCATTTTCAGTGTTTGTAACTTTGTTGCAACTCTTATTTGTGATCTTTACCCTTGCTTCTGTTTCAGTAAAAATGATTATAATTATTATAGTCATAATAGAGATTAAGAGAAAACTATTTTCGATGTGGCTTACCATGCAATTAATCCGGTTCAACCGAGGCTCTGTTCCTCTAGTGATTCTGTCAGGAATTTCAGCCAAAAATTATGGGCTCTCAAAAGATGTTATGGATCAGTTTCTCCCACAATAGTTATGTTCAAGAGGTGATTGGAGGAGACAGAGTCTTGAAATTAGCATAGTGAAAGACTATCAAGGTTGAGGTCCATGGGACAAGTTCACAGCTCTAAGGAGTAAATGATATAAGGATTCAAGAATTAATTTTATCAGGACTCGATTCTCTAAGACATGGTTCATCTCTGACCCATATTAAGACTTCCTTTGCTGCCTTCACTTCCTCACCTGTACCATGAGTTTGTTCTGTGTTCTTTAATCTTCTCATACTACTCATCTTCTTTTAGTGATTCAACCTCATCCTGTATTTTCAAACTTTATCCATAAAGACATCAAGGGTTTTGTCCTGCTAGGATCCACAATCAATGCTCTCAAAAGCAGCAGTCAAGAAATCAAAAGAAGAGTTAGAGTGGATAAATGAGCAGTGCCCCACAGAGGGTGAAGACTAAGAACAGACTAGGAAGAACAAATAGGCTGTATCTCAGGAATTAGTCACCAAAATCCTTAAGGATAGCATCAAACATCCAAACACTGTCAGTTACTGGAAACCTAGAGAATGAAATAAGAGCAGTGGTAGAGATGGTGCTAGATGGTGAACCTCTCAGGTGAGAAGGCATTCAAGCTGTGACTAAAGAAGAGCTGTCTGCTCAAAAGAGAGTCTAACATAAGACATGGATAGAGTAAAATATAGGCGTAAAGCCATTATAATCTTCATGTGCTGATGGGTCATGGCTCAAAACTGGAAAAACGAGCTGCAAACATTAATTAATGATCAGAACTTGGAATATACAAAGTATAAATCACAGAAAAATGAAGTTTGTAAAAAATTAAATGGAATACAGACAAATCTATATTCTAGAGATTAGAGTGCTGAAATAGACTGATATAGGTAACCTTGAATCAGAAACCGATGTGACTTACTGTGTCAGAAAGGACAAAATCAAGAAAAAAGACATTCCATTCCTTGTCAAAAGGGCATTTCAAGATCTATCTGGAAGTACCATGTTGTCTTTGATAAGATGATATCTGTTTTAATATGAGGAGATCTAGTGAATGCAACTATTATTCAAATTTATGCACCAACACAAGAGCTAGTGAAGTAGAAAGTGAAGAATTCTTCCTATCTCTTCAGTCCAAAAGCTGATCAATCATGCATTCAAGATGCATTGATAATTATTGACATGCAAATTTGGAAAAGGACTATGAAAATGCAAAGTTGGACACAAATAGGAAGGACCATAATATGGTCTTGGTGATGGAAATGAAACTGGAAATCACATGATAGACATGTGTAGGACCAAAGCTTGCTCATAGAAAACACCTTTTGCTTTTTTCCAGACACACAAAAAGCCACTACACCAAAAATTTTCCATATGGAATTCACAGAGATCAAACTGTCTAAAGAATTCAATATCAGCAAGCTAAAATGAGGCCAAGGACTACCTGTGGAAGAAACCATAAATTTTTCAGCTGCAAATTCAGGTTGAAGTTAAAAAATTTAAATAAGTCCATGAAAGCCAAAATAAACCTTGAATGTATCCCACCTGAATTCTAGGAAGATGTCAAGAACTGATCCATGAACACTAGTCACAGAAAACCTGATGAGCACCAGGTGGGTATCAAAATTATCATTCATGAGGAAAACAAAAGGTTATTAAAAAAGACAGGGAAGAAAAATAATTCAATTGGATGTTAGAAGAGACTTAAACTTGCTCTTATAGAGTAGTGTGTTAGTCTGGGTAGACTAGAGAAACAAATTCATAGACACACATATGGATATAAGGGAAAGGTTTATATGCAAGAGGAATGGAATATTGAGAAAGCATCCCAACTCAGTCCAGTCCAGGGTTGCAAGTCCGATGTTAGCCCATATGTCCAACACCAGTCCATAAAGTCCCCTTCCAATTCACGAAGTCATAGACCAGTGGGTGCGGAGTTTTGTGTGTCTGGTGGCAGTAGAAGCAGCAAAAGCATCTCAACGTTAGCAGGGATCTCTCTGTGGTTCCTCTGGCTTCAGAGGTCTGGTTCTATCAGGGCAAGGCCATGTGGCTTCTCTTCTGGCTTCTCCAGTTTCTTGGATGCTGCGTCTTGTCTTGTCAGTTGAGCGTCACCCAACAACTAGGGAGATAAGAAAGCCATGCCCACAGAGGTCTCATTGGCTATCTCTAGATTGACAGGCAAGACTCCACCCCTAGACTTCCAATCATGAAATTGACATCAAGTACATGACCGCAATAAGAAGCTAAGGAAAATAGAAGAAATGCTGAAGTCAAAATGATGAAAATAGAAAATTCCAAAGAGGTATCAAGAAGACAAAGAAAACATTAATATGAAGCATGAATGTTACATTTCTTATCTCTAGATTAGAAAACCAAAAAGGAAGAGCACATTCTGCATATCTTAAAGTGAAACAATTTAAGGAAAGTTCAAATTTCCTGTGCAACGTTGGAAGATTCTATGTGTAAAATCTGACTCATTTAGGAAGCAGCAAAAGAAAATGAAAAAATACACAGTGTCACCTTCTCCGAAAGAGCTAGTACTCATTCGACCAATTTAAGAGATATCATTTGGACCAGAACCTCTGGCACTGAAGAAAGAAGTCCAAGCAGCAGTTAAAGCATAAGCCAAAAACCAAGCTCCAGAAATTGATGAAATATAAACCAAAATGTTTCAACCTACCTAGGTAGCACTGGAAGCACTCCCTGGTTTATGCCAGGAAATTTGGAAGATAGATACATGGTCAACTGTCTAGAAGAGATTCATAATTGTACCATTCCAAATAGAGGTGGCCTTATAGAAGGCTCAAACTATAGACCCAAATCATTGACATTGTATACAAGTAGATTTCTTTGAAGGATCATCCATCAAGACTTGTAGCACCACACTGGAAGTGAGCTGTCAGAGGTTCAAGGCTGATTCTGCAGAGGACTTGAAATAAGGGATAGCATTGCTCATGTCAGATGCATCTGGTTTGAAAACAAAAATTACCAGACAGGCGTTTGCTTGTCTATTACGATAATCAGTTTATTTTATTGAATGTGCAAAGCATTCAAATTTGTGAATCATAGCAAACTATGGATAATATTGAAAAGAATGAATATTCGAGAACAACAAACTATATACTTGCAGAATCTGTACATGACTCAAGAGGCAATTATGTGAACTGAACAGGACAAGACACTCTCAGATCAGGAAAGGGGTGTGTCAGAAAGGGGTATGTCGACATTGTATCCTTTCACTGTGTTTATTTAGACTGTCTGCTGGGAAAACCTTCCGAGAAGCTGGATTATATGAAGAAGAATGCTGCATAAGAGAGGAAGAAGTGTCTAACAATCTTCAACATACAGATGACAAAACCTTATTTGCTGAAAGTAAATAATTGAAGCACTTGAAAATTCAGGTCAGGGATTTCAGCCTTCAATGTGGATTGCAAGTAATGTAAAGAAAACAAAAATCTTGATAATTGAGTCAATAGGTAATATACTGAAAAACTGAAAAAATGCTAAAGTTGTCAAGTATTTCATCTTTCTTGGATTCATAATCAATGCTCATGGAAGCAGCAGTCAGTGGATTGAACAAAGCAGTGCACTGGGTAAAGATATTTCACAGGAACTCTTCCAAATTGTTGAAAAGCAAGAATGTTACTTTGAAGAGAAAAGTACTCTTGACCCAAGTCATGGTAGTTTCATTTACCTTATAGGCTTATGACATTGAATAAAGAAGATGGAATTAATATAGATGCATTGGAACTATGATCTGCTGAAAAATATTGAAATTACCATCGATTTCCCAAATTACAAACAAATCTGTCTTGTAAGAATTATAGCAAAAAAATGTTCCTTAAGGGCAAGGATGACAAGACTTGTGTCGTGTTCTTTGGTCATAGTTTCAGAAAAATCAGTCACTGGGGCAGGACAGCATTCTTGTTAAAGTGGTGGGACAGCATAAAAGAGGAAGGTCTTTGAGGACATAGACTGGCAAACTGGCTGTAGCCATGAGCCCAAACACAGAAATGACCAAGGATGGTGAGGATGGTGCAAGACTGGGCAGTGCTTCCTTCTGTTTTACACACGGTCACAGTGAGTCCCCATGGGCTTACTCTATGATCCCTGAAAATGACAATTGAACATTGAGCATTTTAGCTTCTATCTGAAAAAGCTACTCTGTCACTTCATGTTTTACTTTTTCATTAGTTACAATGCTCAACTATTCTGGACTTGTTTTCACCTGCAAAATTTTACAGACTCACAACCACCAGTGGATAAGCAGGAAGGTGAAGCAGGGTAACGGAAGACCACTGCTGGTGGGTGCGGAGTTAGGTGATGGAAGGTTCACAGGGGCATGGCAGACTGATTGACATTATAACACTATCATTTTATTGAACTCATCTATTAAAAGACAGGGACTAGTGAACCGGCTTAGGAAACACAACCCATCGATCTTTCTGCAAGAGACACATCTCAAGTTTGTAGACAGATAGAGGCTGAGAATCAAAGGCTGAACAATAATATGCCAAGTAAATGTCTATTAAAAAAATCAGCAGTTGAAATTCTAAACTCTGACAAAATTGATCTCAGGGTGCAAGTCATAAATAGAGATAAGAAGGGGCACTATACCATGTTTGAGAGATCAGTAGAATTAGAACCAGTGAACATAATAAACATCTATGTACCCAATGAGAGACCTGTGAAATTTGTCAACAAAATGCTCCAAAATATAAAAAAAATAAATTACAACCTGCGTAACAATCATACTGGGTAACTTTAATATATCCCTGCATGAGACAGATCACAGAAAAAGAAGTTTAAAAAGAGAGACACAGAATTAAACATTGCAATTAGGCATCTTGACCTTATGGACATTTTCAGAGTTTTCCACCCAAAGGTAAAAATATCACATTCTTTTCAATCCCACATGACAGACACTCTAAGATAGATCAATGCTGGTTCACAAGTCCGGCCTATGTAAATTCAAACACATAGGATAACTTACACTTCTCTTTTAGACTACACCAGCATGCTGGTAATAAAAAAAATTGAGAATTAAGAAAACAGGATAAACAATTGAAGGATGAATAACTTTCTATTGCAAAATAAGTGGGTATCTACCATGAATTAGAGACAAAATCAGGAAACTTGTGGAAATTGATGAGAAGTAAAATATGACATACCTAAACCTTTGGAATAAAGCAAAAATAGTTATCAGAGGACATTTGATAGCAATAAATGCACACATGTAAAGGGAGGAGCCTTATCATTATAATGCTGGCACAGCAATTAGAGTGGAATCAGCAGGAGAATCATACTAATAGCAAGAGAAAAGAATTAATGAAAATTAAGCCAGAAATAAATGAGTGGTCAAACATGAAAATAATGCAAAAAAATCAATGCAGCAAAAATATTAGCTCTTTGACATGATTAACAGAATTGATAGACCACTGGCAAGCCTAACGAAAGAAAAGAAGGAAAAATATACATAGTCAGGATGAGGAATGAAAAACGGGAATTACAATGGATCCTAATGAAATTAAAAGACTAATAATTCAATACTAGGAAGGCCTTACTTCGATGAATTACACAACTTGGAAAACAGACACATACTTGGCAAAACAATCCCTCCTTAGACTATCGCAGATGGATGTCAAGCACCTCAACAGACCCATAGCAATAGGGGGAATCTGAAAAATCCTTAAGGATGGAACAACTAAGTATCCCCTGGACCAGGCAGCCTCACAGCAGCATTCTACCAAGCATTCAGGGAAGAAATGTCATCAATCCTACACAAACTCTTCCTGAGCATAGAAAAAGACAGCAAACTCCCGAACTCTATGAAGCTAGAACAACTCTGATACCTAAAGTGGATAAGGATCCCACAAGAATTGAGAATAATAAACCAATATCTCTAATGAACATTGATACTAAAATCCTTAACAAAAGGCAGGCCAGTAAAATAAAAAGTTTAAAGATGAATAATTCACCACCACCAAGAATTCATTCCAAGGATGCAGGGATGATGGAACATCCAAAAGTCCATCAGCAATATTTGGCACATTGATAAAAGAAAGGATTAAAACTATATGATACTATCAATAGATGGAGAGAAAGCATTCAACAACATCCAACATCCAATCCTGTTTAAAAACTCAAGAAGTTAGAAATCGAAGGAAAATTCCTCAATATAATACAAGCTATGTATGAAAAACCAATAGCCAATGTGGTAGTCAATGGGGAAAAATGAAAACAAACCCATTGAAAAGGGATATCAGACAAGGGTTCACCTTGTCTCCACTTCTATTTCACATTGTACTGAAGGTCCTAGCTAACAATATAAGGCAAAGCAAAGATATCAAAGGTATTTGTCTGAGGGAAGTAGAGGTGAAATTATTTTTATTAGCAGATGATTTAATTTTACATATGGAAAATCCCAAAATCTTCACAAGAAGAGTGCTGGATAGAGGAATATCACAGAGGTCAGGATACAAGATCAACAAATAGAAGTTTTGGGACTGCTATGTACATCGAAGAAATACACAGAAGAGGAGATCAAAAAGATGATGCCCTTCACAATAGCTAAGCAAAAATAAAATATCTATAGACATACATTAAAAAAAGCTTTTTGCAAGATCTGAAGAACACTATTACAAGAAACCAAGGGTGACTTCCATAATGGAAGGATATTCCATCCTCGTGGATCAGAAGACTTAATATAGCAACTATGTCAGTGCTGCCCAAGACACTATACAAATTTATTGCTTTCCTGAACAGTCAATACACAGAGAAGATTGTGAGGCTAGCCCCTCCATGAGACATGATACCGTCTCACTAACTTGCAGTGCTATGGGGAATAGCACTGGAGACACAGTGTGGGAATTGTGCACAGTCTGATCCCCTTTCTTCCCTCCTTGCACCCCTTCCCCACCCCCACACACTGGAGTACAACACCAAGGAAACATATCAGAGCAGCAAATGGAACAAAGGAGCAAAATCCCCAAGGAATCCTGAAAATAAACTTTGGAACAGGTGGACAGCGTGTAACACTTCACCAGATCTGATTAGTAAACATTCAGAAGGGTCAACAGATAGAACTGCAACTATTTGGAGGCTTTTTTTCACTCTTTTTATTTTTTCTCATGTCTATGCATGTAAGAGAGGATAAAGCTGAGCCCTGGTGGCGCAGTGGTTGTGTGCGGGACTGTGGACCACAAGGTTAATGCTTTAAATCCAGCAGCAGCAACACTCCAGGAGCAAGGCTGTGCTTCCTACTCCTACCAGGGCAGTGATGCAGAAAGAAAAAAAAAGAGAGGCAGGGTAAACAGTCCAATCGTAAAAACAACAGATTCAAAGGCACCGAGAGGACATGGGAGAGGAGGAGGTGGATGAATGGGAGGAGTCAGCCAACAAATATAGGGACATGGAAACAACAAGAGATCTAAAATAGATGGTGAGTAGGGCCTGATGGGTTTGGTAAACTGTGAAAAATATTGAGAGTCTAATGAAGGTACAATACGATAGTAGTACAGGAGAAAAGTTAAAAAAATCAATGATAAAACTGAGGCAACAGACATTTATAGAGCTATAAATCTAGAAATGCACATATGTAAATATATTAATATATAATGATAGGTATATAGGTCCATGTACATATATTTAAATGTTAAATATTAAGCTAGATGACAGTCATTGAGTCTCTCAAGTGCTCCCTCAACTCAAGAGCACTTTGCTCTAATAACCTGGCATTCTATGATGCTTAACTTCCCAACATGATTTCTGACGTCAAAATGGTTACATAAGAAAATGTGGTAAAGAAAATTGATGGTTGGGCTGAGCCCCGGTGGCGCAGTGGTTGTGCGCGGGATTGCAGCCCACTGGGATGGAGGTTCAGTTCCAGCGGTGGGGCTGGGCCTCCTACTCCCACCACTGGAGAGCAGTGATGCCCCTCCCGCCCCCCCCCAAAAAAAAAGAAAATTGATGGTGCATGGCTATTAAAAGATATAGTGTTTGGGGTCTGAAAGCCTTGAAGCTAAACAAATGAACTAGTATGGAAACAACAAAGCCCGCATGGAAGAAGAACACCAGCTTATGTGATCACCTGATATTGACAGGGTCTGGTATCAGCCATCAGAAGTTCCCAAACAAACAAATAAACTGATGCAAATGGTGGGGATCAGAGTGGAGATCTAAAATCCCTCTGTAGACAATTGGACATTCCCTCACAGAAGGGCCACAAGCAAAGAACAAGACAACCAGAGTGCAGCATAGCACCCTGCCACCTTACACATCCAGCAAGACTGGAGCATGTAGACTGGTACAGATAAGAGTTTTCAACACATAGAGCCCAGGACAGACCCCCCAGAAACAGTAATGGGAGGGTAGGGGGGAAGTGAGGGGGCGAAACAGGGAACCCACTACAGTGATCCACATGTTAGCACCCCTCTCCCAGGGGGGCAAACAAAATAAATGTGGGAGAAGGGAGGCAGAAGATGGTATAAAACTTGATAATAATAATAATTTACATTTTATCAGGGGTACCTGAGAGTGAGAGTATGGAGAAGGGAGGGAAAAGAGAGGAACTTATACCAAGGACTGAATCAGGAAAACATGTTGTGAAAATGATGGTAACATATATACAAATGTGTTTGATACAGTTATTGTATGAATTGTTGTAAGAGCTTTAAGAGCCCCACTAAAATTATTTATTAATAAATAATTTTAAAGGAACATGCTAAATAGATCAGGTATTAGTTCTGCCTTGTTCAATCTTATAAACCGAGTACTGAGAATGGTGCCTTCACAGAGTAGGTGGGAACACATACTTCTCGAATGATTTTTGTTAAATGCATTCCCCCCTCGATTTATACACAGAAGTACTCCAAGAAAAATTCAATATTTCATCAGGAAACTGTGTCAACTCTGCATTCCACTTTGATTTATCACACAAGAATTGTGCTCAGTTCTCTAAGCAGGATTACTAGACTGAATTGAAACTTTAGATTATGATTCAATTTATAGTTTTTGTGTAGACATAACCTGAAAGTTATTTAAACTTATGTCATTATTAATAAAGAAACATCTTTTGTTATTCTGACCTATGTGTAAGTTCAGAGACAGTGTTCCCTGCTGAAAAGCATTTCTTGTGATGTAGACTTTCTAAGTTTCTCTGCATGGTATTGCTCGACGCACACCTTCCACTCCACAGGGAATATTAGTTACCCAATATGCTTTACCTCAAAGCTGCAAGCACTTTCAAGAAGCTCACTAATAAGATATAAACAGAACATTTATCATTTCACATGTATTTTGCTTTCCTTTGAAGTCCTTTCAGTTTGCACTTAAAATCTACAACAGATTTTAGTCTTTACAAGTATATAACAAAGGAAAAGAAAACTAAAAATAAGAAAATTGCACAACCCTATGGATACTCTTAATTGGAGCTCTGTGGGGTCCACAATTTTTTTCAAGACATTTGAGTCAAAGGATGAGGAAGCGATTTTGGCTGTTCCGTCTATGAGCAATTCCCTGGGGCAAAGTCCATTAAGTTGTGTGTGTGTGTGTGTGTGTGTGTGTATGATTAAAAGAAAGCAAGAGAGCACAAGCATGAGAGCTGAATATGGTGTGCTGAAGACTGTTGTGATGGGTAGGTTTGTTACGCCAACATGGCCACATAAGATTGGTGGGTCTGTTGTGACGGCACGGCCAATGAATACACAAGATGAATTGAAGGGCAGAGATATGAAGGGCTCAGTGAGTCCCGCCCTCTCTCTGGCTTCTGGATCTTCAGTCCAGAAAGCTGCCTTGTTCATCCTGTGCCTCAACCTCCAAACAATACTACCCGTGGGACACCTAATCGTGCACTGTGTTGCTGTGAGTTGAGGTTCCTTCAAGCCCTACTTCGCCACACTCCTGGGATATACATCTCTTGAGCTGGGGAGTGTTGGACTCTGTCATCTGGTTGACTGTTGGCGACCTGCTTTGCTGTTTGCTGCCTGTGACCACATAGCCTGGATTGCTCTACAGAGGACTACTCAGCGGCCCTCAAGACTTGAAGGACTGCCAGTCTTCTAGCTGTCTCATGCAAGTGAGTTGCACCGAGCAATCTGTATTGCTTTATAGATTACTTAACTGTTTCTTCCTTATCTTATATACCTTTATATATAAATATATAAAAAGAATTACTAGTGTCCGGATTTTATTTCTCTAAGAGAATCCTGCCTGACACAACTGTGCTCTTACAAGTATATATTTCCCATTGTGATCTCTACACGTAACATTTCACAAAGAACCTTTTATTATTCTAGCAAAAGTGTCACTGATATTATAGAATTAGGAAAATGGAGGCATATACACTGCTAGAAGATAATAGCATGGAGAATAGTAAATATTTATGGAATTAGATATTTTTAAAATCAGTTTGTGTATTTTACCACATCATACATTCTAATAGTACAACCACATTCATAATAGTTGTATAACCATCACCACAATCAAAGGAATTCAATCTTTAATGTAGAGAAAATGAATAGCACAAATTTATTAGTAATTGTAATAACTACCTATTATGTATGATTCTCCTAACCACATATTGCTACAATTATTGGATAATGTGATTCATACACATTTTTAAGTGTAGATATAGCTATACATACTATAGCAATAAATGCTATATGACAGAAGCTAAAAGCACTCAATAGTATTTCACCTTCTTATATAATTCATTCAATTACATAAAAACATATTCATTCTTGAATATTAAAGAAAGAAAGATATGGTTACTATGTAGAAAATTATTTTCTTCTTTTCCATTTACTATTATTATTTATATATAAGATATGTTAAAACACTAAGGCAAAAAATTGCATATAAATAGAATAGATGATAACGCCATTTTCCTCAAAAAAATTTTCCTGGGATTTTTTGACCGTTTACATTTATTTTTCTCTTCCTGATTTTTTTTAAACTAAAAACAGTGACTTTATCTGGGAGGTTAAGAAGACATTTCATGTGTTTGACACATGGATGGATAAATGAATTTGATAAGAATTATAAGAGCCCACAATAAAATGATTTTAAAAAGAAAATAAAAGACATCAAAAACTTGGTGAAAGAAAAAAGAATACATTTCAAGGCTCAGGTTTGAACTGTAATTTGTCTCCTGATTTCCCTTCCTTTGTATTACTGATTTTCAAATATGAACTACTTCTATTGGTCTTCTCCTGGTTGTTTAACCATATCTTCATTTAATTCTATTTTAAGTTTCTCTGTAGGTTTTCAGGATCACTGGGAGTGTAATGGTAATTTGAAATCACCATCAGCATTGCCAGCAATGCTTCCTACTCCCCTAAACAGTGACAGTTGCAGAAACTCACAGGGGGTCACTATGAGTCAGCATTGACTCATGTTGGTGAGAGAGAGAGAGAGAAAGGGAGAGAGAGAGTGTTGGGCACTATGAATGAGAATTGACTCAGTGCCATGGGTTTGGCTTTGAGTGTGATACAGTTTCACCTCTGAAAGTGTTGATTATTCTATTTATTTTGACATGTATATCATATAGGACTATTTTTACTTCTCTGGATAACTCAACAGCTTGCATATGTTATTGGTGCAGTAAAGAACTTTGTTTTATTTTTGTTGCTTACTAACAATATGACAGAGTGGAACTGCCTCATAGGACCTCAGAGTCTGAAACCTTTTACAGAAACAATCAACAGATCTGGTTGTAACAAGATTTGGGGTAAATTTGAAAGGGCATTGGCTATGTTAGCAGCACAACACTTAACCGATGTGTGTATAACAGATAATTAATGAAAGGATGTGATGTTTTCTTGTTATTTTTTGAGGCACTGGTTATGACATTATATGGTCCAATGTTGGAGTCCATTGTTCTTCCTACTGTGTCAATCAGTCTCACTAAGTTTTCCTTTGTTTTCAATTGTCATCTGCTCTACAATTGTTAGAGCCTTATACAGCAGCAGTTCTCAACCTATGGGTCGTGACCCCTTTGGGGATCAAACAACCCTTTTCCAGGGGTCGCCCAATTCATAACAGCAGCACAATTACAGTTATGAAGTAGCAACAAAAATAATTTTATGGTTGAGAAGTCACCACAACATGAGGCACTGTATTAAAGGGTCACAGCATTGGGAAGTTTGAGAGGCATTGTTACATTGCAATTGTCCATTCCTGATGACATGTTCGAAGTAAATGAACTGAATTTTGACATCCTTACTTCTGTGTGATATCCTGATTGTATTTCTTCTGAGAATGACTTGTTTACACTTCTGGCAAGCCACAGCATATTCAATATTCACGAACAGCCCAACTTGAATATAAAATATTTTCTTCTTTCTTTCCCGTTGTTTAACATTACATTACTATATATATATTATATATATTATATATAATATATATATTATCATGTACATGAGATATGATTATGGCAATTTGTGTCATTTTACATAATAGAGTTCAAGTGTGTGAGATTGATGGAATATTGGAATGGATATGTATTCTAACTATGGCAGGTTGAGAGAACTTAGCTACATAAAATATGGATCACTAAGCAGTGAATATTCTGTGAAAGAAAGATATACTAGAGCCAGTGGGAAGAGAAAGCTAATTTAAAAGGGGAAAAAATACTTTCAGAAGTTATAGATCTAGATGGAGGATATGTCAAGCAAAGACAAATTTATATTTTGATATTTTTGCTCAATAAAGAATTTTATAATTTTATAGTATTGTCTTCTGATTTGCCCTCATAAATAGACAAGAATTGTTATGTTTTGCTTTGATTTATTTACAGAGATATAAACTATCTCCTGTAAAGTAAGGACCAGGGAGAATTGCTTTAGAAATATTCTAAATTTCCATTGAAACACAAATTTTCCCATACTGGTGAAAAAATTTTAAAACAAAATGAAAAACCCTGTTCAATAAACTCTTGTAAAAGTTACCACAAAATTACAGGTTTCAAAATGGTATAGTATATATCTATACTCAAAGGGGGATCGTTAATAAAGTTTTGAAAATACCACATGATTTTTTGTGTTGACATTATTTGCCTAAATTGTTCTGATTATTTTGTGGAACAGTGTCCTCCGCTCATTCTGGATTGTGAGTCAGACTTGATGCACCACCCTGTCCGAGGGAAAAAGGGCTGCCTCCACTCTGTCCCAGAGTGTCACCGTGAGTCAGGATGAACTTGAAGGCAGTGAGCAGAGTCTACAAAAAATGTGGACCGTGCTTACTGCGAACAGATGAAATACATGAACAACATTTACAAGTATTTACATCTTAAGCAAAATACTGATCAATTCTGAAAAAAATTGAAGCTACTTTAGGGCCTGCAGTATCAAATATTCCACCCAAATTTAGTTGCTGTGCAAAAATAAACAAATATACCCCTCTCGGTAGTATGAGCATTTTTTTATTTTTAATAAATAATATGCATCCTAGAGGATTGTGTTCAAAAGGAATTTCTTGACAACCTTACCAACAAGAGAAATGATAAAACTTTCGTCATCATCACACAAACCATTGATTCAGAGATCCTCCTTCAGCCTCTAGTGTATGCACAAAATTTTACAACTCTTTCTTGGGAACCATTGCCTTCTCTTTTGGCCTTCATCACTATTGGCCCAATCTGCTTAGTGGAGTTATTCCAAGGCGGACTTAAAAAGCGAGGAGGCTGACTTCACATGTATTGCTAATGGCCTCGTTGTTCCTCATCACTTTGGCTGTAGCAGTCTGGCCTGAACACACCAACAGGGAAGGGGTGATCTCCATTCTCTCCAAAAAACATCATTTTCTAAATGACTATTGACATTATGAAGCAATTCAAGATAACGCATTAAAAACATAAAAAGACAATCAAGTAGCTTACTAACATCTCCAGAAAAATTCTATTTGGGGATCGAGAAGCAGACTCCTGTATGATAATGTTCATCTCTCAGAAGGAACACATGAATACTGATAGTCATACAGCCAACAAGCAATTGTGCGACTGAAATCCTTGTGAAAAGACATTAGTTAGAACAAAATCTTGAAAATATAGGCAAATTATAATGGGAGTTATTTCTAACTAGCTTCTTATCTTATCATTTTTACTGTATCTTATTTGCATTGATAACAAGTATAGAACTTTTACCTGTAGTTTCATATTAGCATACATATTTACTAAGCCAAATAAGACTATAAATCAAAATCAGCTGCAATATAAATACAATAACATAGTACTATTTGAAGTTTAGTTACTTTTCCTGAGGAGTCTTGTATGAGATTCAATTTTCCCTTTTTATATTTTCATTCAAATCCTCTAACAAACTTATAGCATATATGTTTTAGAAATTATGACCTCTTGTTATGAAATTTATTCTAATACCTTTCTTGGATGAATACAAATGCAATTTATTGTTATTCTATTGGGATGATTCCATTGCCTGAAGATTGACTATTACTTTTTAAAGACCATCTAATGAAGTACCTGAAGACAGCAATATATTTGAATGTTAGAATAATGTAAAAGACAAAAAATGTAGTGGTTTTATGCAAAACAAGTATTTTCTTTCTTTATCTCCCTAATTCCTTTCTTTCTGCTTCAAAACATTACCTAAAATTTTAAAGTTCATTTTTCAAAAGAAATTATTTAAATCTTAGAAAATTACTTTTTCAAGGCCCATTTATTTGGTAAGGAATGTTATAAGTCTTAGCTATTTTGTGATACAGAGATATATATATGTTATGACCTTAATATACCTAATACTCCCATAAAAGTGATGTACTTCAGAGTTACATTGCTTCTTAGGGATATTCTTTCCTATAGGAACAAGATATTTTATCTATCAAATATCAAAGCAGCAAAAATTGTAATTTAGATAAAGTAATAGGGTCCTTTTATACTGTGTGGCACATCATTAAAATATTTGAAATATTTATAAAGGCAAAAACATCACCAATGGTTTTTTTTAAAAGTGACCAAAGCTAATTAGAAGCAAATTAAAAAAACATATTGCTGTTTGTTTTTTAAATCATTTTATTGCGACTTATAATCTAAATCATGCATCCATCCATTGTGTTAAGCACATTTGCACATCTGCCTCCATTATCATTTTTTGGTGGGGGCATCACTGCCCTCTGGTGGT
>PVJH01000705.1:0-273098 GCA_004026705.1 Nesogale talazaci | reverse complement strand
TCTTTTCAGAACTTCTGTTTTAAAATTTTTTAATATAAATTTTATTGGGGGCTCTTACAACATTTAATACATCATTCATATTAAGCATATTTGTACACATGTTGCCACATTCATCTACATTATCTACTTGAACCCCTCCAACATAAGCTCCTTTTCCCCTTTCCTCTAGTTCTTTATTTTTTAATTCCAACTCCCCATAATTCCCCTTCTCCCTTCTTCTCCCCCATGAACTTCCAATAATTTACAAATTGTTATTACCTCTTCATATCTCACACTGTCTAATGTGTCTCTTCACTCACCCCATCCTTTTCCACACCCCAGAGAGGAGGTCACATGTAGATCTGAGAAATGTGTTCCCCCTTTCTACTCTACCATCCCTCCACCCTCCCAGTGTCACCACTTCCCACTAGTCTCAAGGGATCATCTATCCTAAATTTCCACATTTTCTATTACAATGCGCATCCCCTAGTTTAGTCAAATCTGTCTGGCAGAATTGGGATCATGATAGTCGGTGGGAGGAAGCATTTGAGAACATTTCATTGCTACTGCAGTACACCAAGACTGACTCATTTCCTCACCACAACCCCTCTGTAAGAGGATGTCTCTTCACTTATTGATGGGCTTTGGGTCCCCAATCTGAACTCCCCCTCACTTATAATGATATATTTTTCAGAACTTCTAAATTATAATCTTGATAAACAGCCTGACCTGGTGAAACAAACTCTAAATGCATTAGTCCCCTCACATCAAAAAAAAAAAAAAAAAGAGCATTATTTTTTGTGGTGAGGGAATACCCCCTCATATATTGTTTTAGATTCCAAGAAAAGAACTAAAATAAACCTTAAACTCTTCTACAGCTGGGAGCTGTCTTTGTCACCTTTTTGCCACCATAACTCTCAGGTTGGTTAGGAAAATACAAGCCCTCAAGGATTATACTTCATGGCATGTAGAATGTTCGCCTCTTAGAGTAAGCATCTTGTGATCAGATAGTTAAGATAAGCGTTTTAGAAAGTCTATTTCTTGAGAGATTCAGCTGGCAGGGTTATTATTCTCTTTTAAAACACTACCAATTTTTGAATCCTGTTGGAGTTGAGGGTGGCAAGTTGGGTTGCAGATAAAAGGTCAGTAGTTCCAAACCACCAGTTGCTCCTCAAAAGAAATACGAGGCTTTCCACTCTAGTAAAAAAGTTATAAACTTGGAAGTCCACAGGGATAATTCTCCTTCATCTTATAATGTCTCTGTGAGTCAGAATCTGTTTGAAGGCAATGAGTTTGACTGTAGAATTTGGGGATAGTTTTCACAATTCTTGGCAGAACACACACACACACACACACACAAACACACACACACACATGCCCAGGAGGGTGAATGCAATGACTATAAGGAAACAAGAATAGAAAAACACAACCAGCCTCTTCTCTTTACAATATTGCTTACACACATTTCTTTAACAAAATCAATTGATGGTTACCACGGGGCTCTTCTGGACTTGGCTTTGACTGAAGACTCAATAAAATTAATATCAGCTAGAAAGCATCTGAAAGAGGTTTTGACATAAACAGGCGCTTCAAAGGCCATGGCCAAGAACTTGTTCCATTATTTTGGGTGCAGTTTCCAGTTGGTGGTCGAGTTGGCTATGATTTATGGCCAAATTATGTATCACAAAAAGAAATACCGCCCCATCTTCAGTCCTTTTCATGATTGGTGTGTGTGTGTGTGTGTGTGTGTGTGTCCAGCACTGTGGTTACTTCCATTTTTCATGTGTCTTCTCATTTACTTCAAGAATGTAGACATGTTCACATAGGAAAGAAGGAGGATCCAGGAAAGAGACCTCATGGGCGAGAGCTGTTGCTGGTTGTGCTGTTCATCCTTCCCCACAGAGTGGAAACACTTCTTCTCTTCCCACCTAGGGAGGAAATGACCTTGTAATGACTGGGAGACCTGTGACATATGGGCTCCCCTTGACTCCAGATGGAGGGAGGGGCAGTGGCCTGAGGCAAGAGGCAAGAATAGCTTCTGAGGGGAGACTTACCTTAACTAACTACAAGCTCCAGCAGCAGGCTCTGCCTTGCCTGTGCTAAGGAAGACAGAACCAAGAAAGAGTCTCTATGGACTTTCTGAAGAAGCAAACCAGAAGAATGGAGGCATCCCAACAGGAGAAGGTGGTAATGGGAACTACAAAGGCTTTTCAGACTCTCTTTGAAAAACTAGACTCATCCGTCCAGGTCCAGGAACCGCAAAGCCAATCAAACAACTCACGAGGGAAAATAGCAACTACTGCACTGGCTAACCCCAGAAGCCTACTGAGGGAAGACCAACCTGAACTTAGACTTTATTCCTTCTCCCCCATTGCAGACACTTGCTGGTGAGATGCTGCAGGAAGGAGGAGTGGGCTGTCAGAGAGGGAGCTTCAGATGTTTCCTCACACCCACCTGCACTGCCCTTTTCCCTGGAAGCAGGTCTGAATTGAGAAGGGAGAATATTTGATATTTAATGATTTAACAAGCTGTAGCTTTGTGTAAAGTCTTGAGGAGGACATTCAAGTTTCTAAATTGAGAAAGTGTAATATGCACTACAGGAGAGAGTTGGGTTTCAGATACCTGTCAAGAGTTAGTGGATAATGAGAGGCAGAACAGGGAGAGAGCACTAGAAGGGATGGTGATCGCACAACTCATATTGAGAGTGATTTAAATATGGTAGTACTCGGGGGGTGCTCTAAGATAGATGTGGTAGCAATTGTACAATTCCCCTTGATATCAATGAATGACTGGCCTACTCAGTTGTAGGATATGTAAATTATGTGCCAATAAAACTGTTGGAGGGAAAAAAAGAGTTGCAAACTTAAAACCCACAGAGTCAATTCCACCCGATCCTAATGGGTCACTGTGAGTTCACATGGACTTGGTGGCAGTGAGTGAGATAGATAGATATATAATGATTACAGAGGCCAAAAGGATCCCCAGTGCTGTAGTTGTTAAAGCCCCAAGATGCTGACAAGTTGACTGAACAAACTCAATCATGCTTAGGAAAAAAGAAATACAACCTTAGAAAACCTGTGCAGTGCCAGGGGGAGGGACGAGAGAGAAAGGCAGTTAGTTTACTCTATACTATGCAGAGCCCTTGTGTCATACAGGGTTACAGAGTTAGATGTCAACCACCAGGACAGTAGTTCAAACCCACCAGTCACACTCTGCAGGACAAAGAGAGGCTGTGTGCTCACATAAAGATCTGCATCCTCTGAGATCCAGGGACACTTTGCCTCTGTCCTATAGGGTCACGATGGCTTGTTATTGATTCAATGGCAGTTTGTTGATTGTTTTTGTGAGTTGGAATCCTCTCAGAAGGTGTGTTTGGGGTCTTACAGAGACAAAATAGAGTAGCAAATACTTGGACCACTTGGGAGTTTTCATCTAAGTCCAAATGGGATTATTGCTGATTAAAGAGATGCAAGGGAGCAGCTAACTATATAAACAGGAAAATAAAGTGGTATGGCATACTGGTCACATCAAGTCAGTTCATCAGTTTAGAATTATAACTCAGCAAACCCATTAATATATTTAATATAGTTTTAATACAACTACCAATATTAATACAGTAGTTGATAGAATAATTATATCTTCTTAGGTCATGGTGAGCTATGCTATCTGATTCTCAACAATCTTAAGAACAAGAGAATGAAACATGACCAGGCCCCGCTTTCTCCTCACACTTGCCACTGTATTGGAACTCATCACTCTGGCCATGGGGCCAATCGATCTGACTACAGTTCTCCCTTCCCACACCTGGTCCCATTATCCCACCAAATATGATGTTCTGCTTGATACATCTGAACTGTGCTTCTGGTAAAGAATATGAAAATGCCACAGATGATAAGAAGGACAAACAGATAGGTCGTGAAAGAGCTATGGCTAGAGTACTCCTTAAAGATGGCAAGATTTTGTCTTACAAACTTTGTCAAGGGAGAACAGTCCCTGGAGAGAGATATAATGCTTGGAAAAGAAAAGGGGCAACCAAAAAGGGAAAGGTCTTAAGGAGATGAAATTACGCAGTGCTCGCATGGACTCAAGCATGGGGACCATTGTGGAGATGGCAAAAGGCCAGGCAGTGTCTCATTCTGTTGTCCATAGAGTGGGTATGGATTGGGGCTCAGCTGATGACACCTAACAAAAACAATAGCAATATTCTCCTCTATCAATTGATCCCTCCCGAAGGCACATACACACCCAAAGTAGTCAGACCCTGTTTTGCTGTCATTCATGAAGTCTTCATTGGCTCATTCCCAGAAGTAGAATGCGAGGCTTCTATTCCCTGTTCACCTCCTCCACTGAAATCTGCTCACCATCAGTGACCCTGCTGGGCTTTCAAATACCTTGCTAATGGCCCAGCTTTCGGGATCATGGCAATATGCTAGTCACCATAGTATGAAGATTAAAGATAATAGACCCTTCATCTTGTCGACCTACTGGGTTTCCTCCCACCTATATGTGAAAGAGGGAATTTGGAAGTACCGTGAACCATTATTTTGGAAAAGCCATCTGAAGCATGACTTTATGATCTCAGGGTGTATACAAGTGCAAGCAAAAGAAAACAGTCTCATGTCCCCCCCCCCCAACCCTTCCATGCACAATGACTGATCTTTGAAGGTGGGATATCTGACTTAGTAGGGCATGAAATCACATTCAGCAGCAGATAGAAGCATGCAGTAAGACCTTTCCCACCTCCACCTCCAGCAGCACTGTCTAGTATCTCTCTGGCTCCTAAGAGACTTAATTCCAGGATTTCTTTAAGGACAGGCTTCCTTTCCTATCTAGGAAGAGAACAGGATCTGTTCCAGTGCCCTTACATGTTCTTTATGTGGCAATTTGTCTCACTATTAAATCGTCCCCCGGTGCGATGACTGCAAGGCTAGAAATGATTTGCTTGGAAGCTTGTGTGGTTCTCTCTCACACCAAAGGCCATTCCACGTCGTTGTGTTTACATTTCTACATTTCTACCTTTCAGAGCCCGGCTTTCTAAAAGGCCTTTGTGAAAACAAAGCAGAGTCCTCAGGGGGAAACATTCAAGGTTAGTGCTGTAAATTCTGCTCTTTGGCTCCTGCTGCTATGTCTTCTACAATAGTCCTTAATTCCAGACTGACTAGGGTCAAGGACCCCTGCCTTTTCGCTTGGCAGCCCACACACAACAAAACCCCCACCTCACCTCCCTCCTCTCCCATGTTTGGGGTGAAAGGTTTATTCTCTGAGGATCTTCAGCCATGGCCATCTCTTCTTCTGACAGAACCCAGCCCTGAGAAGTGAACATTTTACAGATGAGCTGTGGGCCTTATGGTACTTTTTTCAGTCCCGCTACATGTTAAAAAATGTTATCAATAGAACTATTTTAAGATTGCGCCCATGATGAAAGCACAGTTCTGGACACTGGGAAGCAAGCCCAAGAATGAAATCTTAGAGCTTATAAAACCAAATAGGAAAATAAAGTTTATAAACTTTCCTAATAGCATAACTTTGGGACTGATTTCCTTCTCAAATATACCATTTCTATTGCACTTAAAAAATAATAGAGGTGCGTGTAAGTGGAAGATGTCAGGTCACAACTTTGGGGTTTTAACGTATCCCCAAATATTGTGAATTGGAGATTGGGGGTTTATATGTGAACATTAATAAAAGAGGCAAGGCTCCCATTGTGTGTGTTCTGGCCCCAGTCATTGCCTCAAGCGGACTAAGAAATCACCCCCTCCTATCTCTCCTCCCTGAGGTTATCTTTGCTACCCTCTAGTGCATTGATCTGGGGTTGAGTTACCCCCCAGGAGGCCTGTGTCCACATCTGGATATCTATTTTGTTGTTAGCACATGGGGGACAGGTTCTATAGGCATCCATTAAGCAGAGGCAGGGGCTGCTACTAAACATCCCACTCTACATGGATCTGCCATCACTAGTAATGTGAATTGCACCATGGACCCTGGTGCGCCCTACATCGCAACAGGGAAGATCTTCTAAAAATACACAACAGATTATGTTACGTTTCTCCTCCAAGCCTTCCTGTGGTTTCCAGTTTCCCTGCAAGTAAGAGCCAAAGGATTTCTCATGTCCTGGGCAGCCCCTGTTGCCTCCCCAACCTGACTCCTACTCCTCGCTTCCTTTCTCTGGTTCCACCCTGACCCTTGCTCTGCTGGTGGATCTTCTAGAGACTTCCTCAAGCCAAGCAGGCCTCTGCTCAAATGTCATTTCCCTAGATAGGACCTCCATGACAACGCTGTAAAATAAAAACACAGCAAAGCATAGAACGACCCAATCACTCCCCTCCCCACAATCCCAGAACACAAACCCAGATTAATCATAATCAGTCCTTGGTTGATGACAACAATTCACTCACTATGAGATCATGGAAGGACCCCTACCCCTTCTTTCCATGATTCTTCTTATTTTCTGCATATTCTTTTCTTCTCTCCCTTCCAAATAATATCGTGAACCCAATCAGCCGTCTGTTCAACAAGAAAACTTGAACACAGAGCAGAATCCATGTGATCACTAAAAGCATTTCCTGGTTGCCCCCACCCTAACGACTGTCCTCCTCATGCAGTAGCAACTGTCTAGATATTAAATGCATTTTAATATAGCTATGTGTAATCTTTTCAAGTGTATATATGTTTTGGTTTTAAATGTGTTTACCTTTTATTTTTAAAACTCAGCTTCATACTTTTACTATTCTAGAATTTACTTTTCGCTTCTATTTTTATTGCTAAGAACCATCTATGAAGGCACACAGGGTTATGGTCATTCATTTTGATATCCGTCCAATATCACCTAGCTGACTAATAGGCGGCACTGATTTCTCCAGCATGTGACGTGTGTGTGCACACACACATGAATTCCATCCCGGTGATTCTGACTTGCAGGAAACTTACAGGGCAGAGTAGAATTGTTCCAAAGGATTTCCTAGATTGTGACTATTGATTGGAATGAATGGCCTCCTCTTTTTCCTGTGGACCCAATGGCAGTGTTGGGTCTATCTTCATATAGCTTCCATTTCCCTTCTGTCAGTTATGTGCACAACATTGCTGTCAGCAAAGTCTTCTTGGTTGCTCTACTCTACATCTTGAGATGTCTGGTAAGAGCTGTCTACACAATTCCACAAACCAAGTACTCTCTTGGTGTCATAGACAGATGTCACAGTTCTCAGTTCACTATTCGCTGTCATCAAGTCAATTCTCATCCTACTAGATGGAGTAAATTGCCAAGATTAACTCCGTAAGGAAGTCGAAAGTCTCATCGTCCTCCTATGTAAGGCCTGGTGGTTTCGAACTCCTGGCTTTCAGGTTAGTAGCCTATTACCTACTGAACCAGTATCAGTAAACACATGAAAGAATCAGAAAAGGAAATCAGAACTTCCATCCAGGTCTGTAGAGCAGGTATAGCGTTTGATGTCAGTCTTTAGCCAGCAGTCATGGGGTGGCCCTGGATAGATTTTTTCAGGACAGTTCCCAGATAAAAGAAAGCAATGTTCAGAGAGAAGAACACCATAAGTTCCTGCTGTCAAATGTACTCCTTGTCACTCATGAAAATCTACTCTGACCCCAACAGTTATCTGCTCAAGGCCTAGGGTTTATACAGGCCATAGGATCTGTTATCAGTCTGTACCAGAAGTTATGCCTGTGTCTGGAGTCGTCACTGAAGGGTGTTCCCGTTACTCCCTTTGGGTGTGTATAGCTCTCGTTCATGTTGACTTTAGGTCAGTAGTCTTATTACAAACATTTCAAGAATTTTGTTCTGTATGTCTATCTAAAATAGTAACCTGCCCATCAATTTTGAGAGTAACCCCACGCATGGATAAATTTATGTTGCTTTAACTTTTGACCTTTGGAAGAAGAGACCAAGGGCACCAGACACTGTGGCACAGAGACTGTTTGGTAGGCCAAGGTGCCAGGCAAAGACTAGAGACCAAAGCAAGGAAACCAGGGGGCCAAACAGGGAAGCAGTGCTGAGATTATGAGACAGTGAGGCAGACTGTCAGGAGGGTTTCCTGGTTCACAAAGGCAGAGAGGCCTTGTTACCACATGACTGAGAGGCAGAGGACCAAAGAGACACTTGGCTACTGCTTGAGGGGTGGTGTTGCCGTAGATTAAGGACTGTATCTTTCCAATAATGCATTTCTTTCTTATATATTTTGCTTATTGCCCATTTCTCTGTAGTAGACTGTAAACCTCCTGAGGCAGAGATTTTTGTTTACTGTGTCTACTGCTGTGTCTTAGCTGCTTAAAAAATGTCTGGCACATAACATTTGCTGAGTGAATAAGTGAATTGCTATCATCTGTGTGGATAGATGTTTCTTCATATGATTTCTTATCTGACATTACTCATGGAATTGCATTTATATTTTAATATTGAATGAAAAAGTAGAGAATTATCATGATTAGAATAAAAGTCATATATTGATTCCCTCACTGCCTTTGAGTCAATTAGAACCCATAGTGACCCTATAGGACAAAGTCAAGCATTTTCCTTCAGACGGTAAATCTTTATAGTCATTGAAAGCTTCACTGTCCTCCCAAGAAGAGTGTGGTTTCCAGTCGCTGACCTGTAGTTAGTAACCCAGCGTACAACCCATGACAACAATGCCGTTGGAGACCTGAAGGCATTTTAACATCAGAGAATTAGGGGCGCAGAATATCTTTGTTTTTAAGCATCAGCTAAATTTTGCATTTCATGAAGAGCTGAAATCTCAAGAGGAGGCATATCCCATTTACAATCCGAGTCCTTCAGTCTCTGCTATAACTTGAAATTTGAATTTCATATAAAAATTCATTTTTCTCTTATCCTTCTGATTAAATGAACCACATGTAGGAGAGTAAATGTACTGCATCTGCATACAGGGGGTTAATTTGGCATTCTTTTCTTGTAACTACTGCTTCAAAACAAAAACAAACAAACAAAAAGAACTCTTGTTGTCATCTAGTTGATTCCAATCCATTGTAACCCGACAGACCAGGAAAGCACCGTCCCTGTGTACTTTTGAGAGATACTGTTTACAGGAGCAGAAAACCTCTTCTTTTTCTCACAGAGCAGCTGTTGGTTTTGAACTGCTGACCTTGTGACGATGCACAACCACTACACCATCGGGGATCCTTAACTATTGTTTACTTAGATAAAAATAAAAGTCTCAAAATGAAATATTGTAAAAAGTGGTACTCTTTCCCTTAAAATTGATCTTCTTGCAAACGTTTGAATTCCCTTTAGGGAGTAACAAGAAGGGGGGATTCCAGGGCTGAACGATCTTATCAACAAATGACATGACACCTTAGGTCTCTGCCTTAGCGGTTCACCTGATGGAAAAGAAGAAATCCTCCCTGCTCTGATCTGGGCTCCCCACCCAAGCCCAAGCATCAAAGTGGAAAGATCGAGCAGCAATAAGTGAAAACATCTTCAGATATTTGTTTGAAAAACCCTGGGAGAACAATTCATGGAATGAGGACCGGACCCTGAGCTCAATTTGTACTTTTGATTATTCCCAATTTCCTATTTAAAAAAAAAAAAGCTCTTTCACCACCTGCGTGTGCAGAAGGCGTCGGGTTTGCCTCTTCTCCCAGCTGACCCATTCAGATCAAGTTAGTCACACCCACTTACTCTTTCCCTCCTTCTTGGCTCATTCCCTGGAGCTCTCCTGTGGAGTTAGGAACTCAGAGAGAGCCTTTTGTTTTTAATACAGAAACCAATCACTCCATGCCACCAGACACCCCTTCTTATTAAAACAAGAAGAGAATGCATGGGAGCTGTTAAAAACAAATCATTTCCCATCAGTAAACGTTCCAGGATGGCGGAAGAGAGGGCGTGCGGAGTTAGATCTGCCAGTGCGTCAGGCAGGGGGTGAGCAGCTGTGTGATCTCGGAGTCTTTAAAAGAACAGCCACGGAGCCAGGTTCTCCATGTGCTCCAAGTGAAGCGAGGAGGCTTTGAGCTGTTTGGGGGCTTGGGAAGAGGTGAGGAGGGGGCATATGTGAATTCCATTGCAGTGAGAAACACGGCCAAGAAATGTCTGGCTTCCCAATCCAAGCCCAACTTCCTCTGCACAGCAGCGGGAAACCCCCTCTGGCCTCCACAGCAAAGCCTGCTAAAATCACTGTTGATTTTTCCTAAAGAGAGCAAAATGCGAATGGTTTCAGATTTTTGGCTAGCATGGCTACAAATAGAAGGGATGACCTCAGACAGACTGAATCACTTCCCCGGTTCTTGTGGGGTGTGGCTCTTACTTAGAAAGGTTGGGTATTGTTTCCCCAACACCCCCTTAGGATCTCCAGCTGATTGTCCTTCACTCCCAAAGAGAGGTACAGAGATCCGGGATCTCCACCCTCAGGTACTTCACTAGATCTTCCACAGTGGGAAGCCCTAAAGTCTTCTGGGGGTGGCAGTGGGGCAGCAATCCTTTCAGAATTTAGCAAATCTGATCAAAGCAGACTGGCTCTATGGGAACCTTTCATTATCAATGTAAACATCACCCAGGGTGGGGGGTGCTGGGGGGGGGGGGAAAGGCATTCCATTCCTCTTACATAATACATCATAAATTAAAAACAATACATTTTATTGTGAAACCTCCCAGGAAGACATTCCTGAAGAGATGAGGCAGAAAAATGCTTGCATTATGCTACACAGCGCTAAAATTTGATAGCTGCTGGAAGGGTTCGCTATAAGGAATCTAGCAATTTACAAGGGGAAATACCAAATAGTCGACATCATTTGCAAGAAGATGTTTTTGTAAGTACCATGTCCAAAGCCATTCGGGTTTCCACGAGATGGAGGTTATTATCACAGGGGTTGGTGGCCAGCTGTTCTCCATTGCCACTGAAGACAGAATGGCAAAAAGGAAAAAAAAAAAGAGGAAGGAATAGCATTAAAATGGAATGAGAGGAATTCATGCTTCCTGAAAATGTGAGTTTGGTAAGAGAGGAGGGACCCACTGCAGGGCATGCTATTGCAGGGAACAGCCTCTTGTTTGCTATTGCTCTTTTGTTTCTTTCCTAAACAAACAAAAAAGGAACCATTTTAAAGACAGGAGAGGCATCCCTTTGTGTTCTTCAGTGCAAATAATAATTTTTAAAAATAAATTTATTGGGGGCTCTTACAGCTCTTATAGCATTCGATATATGCTTTGTGTCAGGCACATTGGTACACATGTTGTCATCTTCATTTCCAAATATTTTCTACTTGAGTCCAATGTACAAGCTCCTTTTTCTCCCTCTTTTTTTTTTTTTAAGAATCATTTCATTGGGGGCCCATAAAACTCCCATCACAATCAACACACACGTCAATTGTATGCATACCCTATTTGCACACCTGTTGCCACCATCACCTCTGAAACATTCTCCCTCCACTTAGGCTCCCAGTACCAGCTCCCCATATTTCCCCTTCCGGAATTCAGGACAGTTGATCCCTTTGAGACCAGTGGTGGGTGTGGTGATACCGGAAGGGTGGAGGGTGGAGTGCAAGAGGGTAACCAATTGCAGGGATCTACATATGATCTCTCTGGAATACGGAGAGCAGGGAAGTGGGTGAAGGAACACAGTGAGCTGAGGCGATATGAAAAAGTAATAACAATGTGTAAATTATTAAGGGTTCATAGAGGAGGGAGAGAGGGTAGCGGGGAGGAAGGGCAAATAATAAATTTTATAATTTCATAACATCTCCGTTTCTGAAAAAAAATTGAAAAAATATCTTAAGATATGACTTTTTAAAGGGAGCTATATCATGAAGGGCCATTTAGTCTGGCATAAGATACTGCTGCTAAATATCGTGGAGTCTGTTCCAACTCATAGCAGTTCCAGGTACAACAGAACAAAGAAACCATGGCCCCACCTAGCACCATCCTCACAGTTCTTACTATGGCTGAGTCCAGGAACGAAGCCACTGTGTCAACTGGGCTTCTTCAGTGATGGCCTATTGTTCACTGTGGTACCATGGAAATTCTTAAAAACGGAGAGTCATACTAAATGAATCCTAGTGGAAACGGCTTTGTTCCGGAGCATAGATTTAGGCAGGTTTCTAAGTACTCAGCTAATAACCACAAGGTCGGTGGCTTAAAACCGCCTAGGAAGAGAGGCCTGGTAAACACCTTATGAAAGGTCATGCCAAATAAGCCAACCTCACTTCCATCCTTTCTGGCTCACAGCAACCTGAGAGAAGATGCTGTGGGATATAAATAATTAGGGGAATGAACAACCTCATCTTGGTAGCCAGAAGCAGCTGAGGGGGTTGAACAGCCAATCTTGCCATCAGGAGCCTAACACCCAACTTCAAGAACCACCAGCGCTCTCTGTAAAAGGGTAAAGCCATTGAAAACCCTGTCGAGCCCAGTTCTGCTCTAAAACATGTGGAGTCACCATGAGTCGGAAGAAACCCCAAGGCAACTGGCAAATATTTCTGGAAGAAATGTAATACTCTTCCTGGCAATTAATAAATATCCTGGCCTATCAAAATACTGAGATAAAAATCACACAGCCAAAACCCAAACCAAAATCACCGCCATCAGTTTGATGCTGACTCTTCCTCACTCAACTAGGCAAGAGTAGACTTTCCCCTATGAGTTTGTAAGAATGGAGCTCTGTATGGAAACAGAAAGCCTGTCTTTCTCCTGAGGAGCAGCTGGTGGTTTTCAGTGCTGACTTTGCAGTTAGAAGCCCACGATACCAGCAAGACTCCTGCAAAATCACAACAGTCAACCTAGGTATATTAGGCACGAGTTTGCCACTTCAGAAAGCATTATGTAGATGAATCAAAAGCAAACCCACTGTCATGGAGGAGGTTTTGACCCACATTGACTCTGCAGAGAGTTTCTGGGGTTATAAATCTGTACGGCAGCAGAGAATCTGATCTTTCTCCATCTCAGGGGTTGGTGAGATTGAACAGACAATCTTCCTGTAGCTCTAACTCCACTGCTTAGCAGACAGGGCTGTCACTTCCTTTTTAAACAGGTAGCTAAAAGAAAAAAAATGTAGAAAACATCATTTGATATCTGATAAGGATTAGAACGTCTATGTCTATTTGATTTGTCAGCTGCTCAATCTAGATTTATATACTGTATTTCAAACAGGTATGGTGATGCTAACTTGCAGGACTGTCTTCTTAAAACAGGTGTGAGAAAGACACTCATTCCAAGTCTTTTGTGAACATCCATCACGGTCAGATTTCTGGGTTCCATGGAGTACTCCTTTTATGTTTTCCATTTGACTTGAATCAAAATTCCTATTAGAACTCATTCCAGCACCCCTGTGAGGCACAGCTACCTTTCAGTAATCAGTATTTTTCCAAAAGTCACACTCAAATCTGAACATCTCAGTAGATGTGGAATCAGAAATGCAAGATGATGGGGACTTTTCCCCATAAGTTTTTCTTCTCAGAAAGGAAAACAAACAATAAAAGAACTTCACCTTCATCTCCGATGATATGTTGCAATTTTTGAGAGTGTGTTAACATTGGTCTTTAGAACCTCTGCTTTCTGGGAGAAAATAGAGTCAAATTTTTAGAGAATCCCTTGACTTTAATTTTCCTTTTTCAAAGCAAGAAAGTAAAAGGTAAAAGGAAGCTACAAAAATAGCATTATTATAGGAATACATTTTGAATGAAAATGTTTGCACATTTAGGCCATACATATGTCCTTCTGTGTTAGTTAAATGGAGCCTGGAATTTCAGTAACATTATCAGGCTGGCTATTGGCTTCCGGAAGCGCTCAAGTTATAGAGCTTGAAACACGAATTGCATGAACATGCAAATGTTTACCAGGATCTGAAACGACAAGCAAAATGATTATTGTTCTTGTCACTTTATCCTGTTCATGGAGTCACTCCAAGCCATCCTTGAATCAGCTGCTGCACATTCTTCTGCATAAATAATTTTCCTTCAAGCAGAGGAGGGTTGGCCCAGATGGGCTCAGAGGGAGAGAGTCTGTCTGAGAAGTCTGTCACTTACCAGTCGTGTGCCCTATAACTGATTTCTCTTTGCTGAATCTCCATATCCTCTCCTGAAAACTTAAGATTTCAGAGGGCCTGACTTACGTATGACTGGTGTGTGTGCTTTTAACCACTGGAAGCTGGTCTGCCACATCATGCCGGTGGCTCTGGGAAATGGAGAGGGGGCAGTAGAGAATGAACAAGATAGAAGTGAGCTGCATGGGAAGGTCCAGGGATTCAAAATCACCACTTCTCTCTCCACAAGCAAAGCAAGATACCCTTTGACATCCTTGCATGATTCTGTGCTGAAGCAAAGGCAAGCAAATGTGCAAAAAGCAAAGGCTGCTGCAAATGTATAACACTGGGTCCACTGAACCCGGTCACCTGTTGCTGCTGGAAGCCATGCCAGGGTAGAAATGTTCATTCTTGTCTTGCTTATTAAATGTTTCTTGGGGAAAAACAGCAAGAAATATGCAGGGATGAAAATAGACCTCAAGTCCCAGGAAGCAAGTCATTGGAATGAGAAGCCTATGTACCTCATACCCTTCAGATCCTTTCCCTTTCAGACATCAACACTGAGACTCTATCTACTCACTTATTACCCTAGGAACTTTGTTCACGGAGCATCTCCTATATGCCAGGGCCTCTGCCAGGAAGTAGCATGGGAGAAAGGTTAGCAGTGTGAATGAAGACCATGCTAGATTCGAAGAGGTTAATAGGACATGGCTCTTGTTCTTAAAGCACTCATGACCCATGAGTAGATGCTATTGGGCTAATCCCAACTCATACAGTGGCCTTTTGTGAGAGAACAGATTTGCCTCAGGTTGTCCTTGCTACACTTTTTCACAAAGCAGACTGTCAATTCTTCTCCTGTAGAGCGTCTGGGAGGAATCAAACTGCCAGCCTTTTGACTAGCATCAGAGTGCGTATCGGGTCACAAAATCCTCTGATGGTCTATAAACTCAAGTCAAACTCCTTGCCATCAAGTCAATGCTGATTCATCATGACCCCACTGTGGGCTTCCAAGACCATTATTTTTGATGTGAGAGTAGAAATTCCAGTCTTTCTCCCATGGAGCTTCTGATGGCCTTGAACTTCTGACCACAAAGAACACAGCCCAACTGGTAGCGACTACACCACCAGTGGCTTCTTTCATAGCCTTAGGAGATATCTCAAATAAATTATCTGAAGCAAACCAGGATAAAGACACAGATCATGAGATACATGTAAAAATGAGGAAAGGAGAAGAGGCAAAGAGAGAAGGAAGTTGTTAAGAATTGAATTAACCCACTTCCAGTGAATTCATTCCATATATATTCTGTAGGACAATGTGGAATTTCTCTTTAGGTATTTTGAGTTATAAATCTTTACTGGAGTGGACAGTCTTATTTTTCTTCTGTGGGGGAGCTGGTGGGATTTAAGAGTTCACCTTGTGGTTATCAAACCAACACCTAATTCATTATACCATGGGGGTTTCTTAAGGTTTGAATGGTTTACTCCCCCCAAAGGAATTTCAAGTCCCTGCCCCAGGGATGTGATCCAATTTAGAAATAGAGTTTGGTGGATTTTATTTGTTGTTGTTGTTGTTATGACAATGAAGTCATACAAATATACAGTGGATTCTAAATTTAGTCACTTTTGAGTTATATAAAGACTAAGCTACATGGAGGCACACGGAGAAGATACACTAAGGAATGCTTGGGAATACCCGTGGCTAACCATGGGTAAGGATCTTTCCCTGAATAGATCCAGACCTGACTTTGAGTTTTTAATATCCAGAACTGTGGGAAAACTCATTGCTGTGTTGTAAAGCCATTCCTTTGTGGTATTTCCCTGATTTGTTATCATCCTGGCATTAGAAGCTCAGGTTGGACAGACCACATGTGCTGAGTACAGGTTAGGAAGCTTTCGCCAATGTGTAGATTCTTAATTGCACAGCTACAAGAAGAGTGGGAACTAATAAGGCAAAGACAAAAAAACGAGGGCAGGTGGAGGTGTCCAGGCAGAAAAACAACAGGGTCAGGCAAAAACATCAATGCCTAGAAGAACACAAAGTCTTCAGAGTATGGCTCATAGCTGTGTGGTAAGGCATTTTGCGACAGCATGAGGTTTAAAAGAATGCTAATAACACAGGATTTTTCTAAAGGTCACAATGACTATGTAGTAAGGGACCACTTAGGAAGTCTCCCTGCTATTGCAGCTCATTTGATTTCTAGCCTGAATTGGAAGAGAGACAGATTCCAAAGCTGTTGACAGATGAGATAAACAACGTGCCCATGACCTTAAGAACCAGCTTCCAGGGATTTTGAAAGACAGGAAGGAAGATACTCTTTCCAATGTGTCCCGTGTCCCAATGAAACATCTTAGGAGAGGCCATTTTAAAGTGCCAAGGGAATCGTGTTACCTCATCATCATCCTGTTTGTCTTTTCAGGTGGACCCATTGATGCCTCACATTAACCAAAGGGTGTAAGACACCATGACAGTGGCTTATAATAGGAATTGTGTGAAATAGCTTTGTATCTAATTTTGAGAAATCTGCTCATTTACTTCAAACCCTGCTAGGTAACCATCCATAAGGCAAGGCGGCATAATAAAATAACAACATCAGCCATTTATCCACTTTGCAGAGGAGTATACAAAATGCTAATTTTATTTCATTATGTGAATGGAAGAATATTGTCTACAGAGCTGGAAGGACATATGGGGTCACCATGCGTCAGAGTCAACTCCATGACAGCAGATTTTCTTGTCTAGGATTTTTTAAAAAATAGATACTTATTACTGTCAGTGGCAGTACAAGGGTAGTAGGGGGACACGCTCTCTTAGACTTTCGGGTTTAATGACAGAAAATGCTGACAGAGTAGTCAAAAGAAGACCCAAGAACAAGTATGGCAGCACAGAAAATTCTTATTGGAAAATGGAGTTGAAGAGGCTACTCCTTAGACATGGAGTCATCGAAAGTTGACCAAGGAGGGAGAAAGCAGAGGGACTCAAACCTACAGAAGAACTGAAGGGGTTAATATGACAATGAGGTGTGGCTTATGAAAAACACAGAGGTAGCTCAAAGGGGGATATTTTTTTTTTCCCATCGAAGGTTCAGAGGAAGAAGAGAATCTGATGGATGTAACTTAGGAGGAGAATTGTCAAGCTAAGGGGAGGTAAACGTGGCTGATGGCGGTCTCCACTAGGTGGATAGGCTGTCGCTTGGACATCTCGTTGGTTTTCCATAATACTTATGAGGCTCCCTGCAAGGCTATGTGGAAACCTCCCCGCCAAATAAAGCAGCAGAGTCTGCAGTCAACATCATGACACTTGACCCCTTTTCATCTATAGAATGGAACTATAAAAAGCCGATCTGCTGTAGTCCTACCAGCATGAAATTCGATAGGACTAACCCAGGCACGGCTTTCATGGTCCTGCTATGTGGGTGAAAAGGGGATAATGATCTGACCGTTGCCTTTACTTCTCTAGTTTCCAAGAAGGCCTTCTCCTTTAAAGAACAGAGATGGAATCCTAGCCGGTGAACACATTGTAAGGGCACTCTTTGAGTTACCCCACACCTCCTCTGGCTCATGAACAAGGGACAAACTCAGACAACAACAGCAAGTTACGTGTTCTCCATCTGGAAGGGCCCTTCGTGAACTAAGCTAGTAGGCAGGTGAAGAGCTTGAATGCCAGACTTCAACCGCGGTACGAAAACTGTCCAATTTCTTCGGCATTTGTGAACAAGCCAGTAAAAGGAATTCTTAGGGGTGGGTGGGACGAGAAGAGTGTAAATTAAAGGAGAATAACACCTGTCTTTGCAGCTGGCCAACAGACTCCGCTTTAATGTGCTGTCTGCTGGGAAATGGAGGCGTCTCGGGTTACCCAGAGGCCTGAGCCTACAGTGGAGCCTGCAGAAAGGAATTCTATGACCAGAAGATGCGAGGCTTGGGTCGGGGCCAAAAACAATGGTGCAAGGTACAAAATGAAAAGTGCTGTCAGGACAAAGCCTCTAAATCACAGAGCAGCCCACAACTTGGCCGTTTGAAGAAACTAACCCCAAACCCAAGTCAGAACTGGATTAGCAACTGGTTGATCCCCTTTTACCTTCTAGTGCGTCTCTGACCGGTGGTTTCTTGTTGAAATCGGAATGAAGGCAGCCTAGTTGCCAGCAGGCAGCTTCCCATGTCTTCATTTAGGTCTTGCTGCCCGCTGCTAACGAAAAGGCGGCTTGCAAGATTGATGCTTCGCTGTCTTTGTCCATGTTATTTTTTTGCTACCCACGGGAGAAATTTAGAGCAAAGTTACCAACATAACTCCAACCCAGTGCTAGAGAAGTCCTTGCTGACTTGCAAAATAACTGTGGCTTCAGCAGAATCATGTGCCCACTAGTAACAGAGGTGAAGCCCATAAAAATTGTGAAGACATATTTCTGAAAGCAGAGGGGGAGGTGGGAAGACCCTGCCATCGGGGCCACATTGGGTTCAGCGATTGGCTCTGCTCCCCTTAGAACATGGATATATTTGAAGAATGTGGGCTTATGGTGTCAAAGGGAATGCTCTTTCCAAAAGATGCTTAGAAGGATCTAAACATACATGCATAGATACACTTGGAGAATGTGTATCTTGAGGGCACAGTAGTGAAGCCCTCAGTTGCCTATTGACAGGTCAGGAGTTTGAACCCAACAACTCCCCCATGGGGGACAGATGTGACAGTCTGTGTCCTCAGAGATTTGCAATGCTGGAAACCCTACAGAGAAGTTCTATTCTGGGTCACAGAGACAATAAAAGGTTTAGGGAGAATAGAAAATCTCATTATAGATCTATAAATACATAATAAACATGTTTATAATGTATATTATTATGTATAATGTACATGATCATACATAATATATCAGCAGGTTTGGTTATACACACATGCAAAGGGCTTTCAAAAAGTCCACAGGAAAAATCCATA
The DNA here is from genome assembly GCA_004026705.1 of Nesogale talazaci. Classification (NCBI taxonomy): domain Eukaryota; kingdom Metazoa; phylum Chordata; class Mammalia; order Afrosoricida; family Tenrecidae; genus Nesogale; species Nesogale talazaci. The sequence goes on along the minus strand of PVJH01000705.1, from coordinate 254,225 downwards.
GTCTTTTAACTCATTTTTCATGAATGTTTGATACCCCTTTGTATAGTTATGAACAGAGATGCATAGGCTTTTATATAACAGGCAGAGCATAGAAAAATTCTCAGTCATCAGAAGAAATATTGTCTGTAAAGGATTAAAGGCCTCTGCTGGATCTAAGATGTATGGCACAATATCCTCAAGGTGTGACACAATCTGAGCAGTTGGTTAGGGTGTTCTATCTGAGGGACCAGGGCTGCCCTCATTACTTTTTAACCTTCACACTGCTATCTACAAATCTTTTACTACTGAACATATCCACTCATATACCAATCAGAACTTGGATAAAATGCCAAGGCATTGGAGAGAAACCAGTATCAATTCACCTTCAGCCCTTTTATCACCACCACCAGTTGCTTTCAAATCAATTCCAACCAGTGACAACTTGAGATGGTGTTTTAGTGGCTGCTTTCACAGAAGTCATTCACTAGGCTTTTCCTCTGAGGCATCTCTAGGAGAACTTGAACATCCCACCTTTTGGGTTAACAACTGAGTGTATTCAACTTTTGTACTACACAGGCCCTGCAAACTCCTCAGAGCTCTAAATCATTGATACCTGTGTAGCATATGATTGAGGGAGACCACAGTGCCTCTGCTTTAGACAGGGATTTCAAGGAGCATAGTAACTTGATATCGCTGAAGCAAGAAGTGATGTTTTAGGCACCATCTTTGCCTTCTCCTTCTCCCCTTGCTCCCCAGCCCTTGCCCTCTTTCATTTGGCCAGTTATGGGTTCTAACTGGAACAGATGAGGTCAGTTGGATCATTATCATGTGAACCAAGAAGGAAACAACAGTGTCCAAGGTGTCCAACCCTTCTTATCAACATAGATAGAGGGAAAGGTTAAGGGTCATTTATTTGTGGAATACTTAGTGACTCTTCTTACTAAAAATGCCTTATATGTCTAGTGTTGCTTTCCCTTGTAAAGAGATAGGTGCAACTTTTCATTGTTGATTGAAGAAATGCTTCCACCTCTTTAAAATACATGTTTAATATTTTTGCTTAAGGCATTAGCGACAGAAAAATCCTCTATTAAAATAAAAGATCCCAACTTGATTCACAAAAGAGGAAGCATCTATTTCTCCAGTAACAGAACCCTTTTTATGGTTAATGATTGAGAAAAGATTAAAGGTACTCACACCTAAAGTGGTCTTTTCATTAGAATCTCTCTCTCCCCTCTCTGTCTTCCCTGACTCTCCAACATCCAAACACAAACACACACACACACACACACACACACACACAAGGTGTGAGAACCTGTACCTGATTGTACTTGATCTGTATTGCCTTTCGCATCTGCAAGCCTAATTGCCCCTTGCCCTTCCCTTGCTAAAGAAACAATCTAAGTCTAATCTTTACTCAGCGTCACTGAAGATATTAAAGAAAACTGTCTATCACACTCACCGAATGAGAGGTTGATCAGCATGGGAATTTTCATTGAGCTTTAGTAAATGCCTTTCTGTTATCCTAACTGCAGTGAAGTATGAACATGCATTGCACATACATCATGCCATGTGCTTGTGTGATCTGTCTGCTAGGAAGGGGATGAGGTCAAATGCCAATGAAAGCATGGGCACATCTGAAGAATTCCTGGTACTTTCCAGCACTTATTGGTTTCCACAAGACTGATGCTGAGTCGGTTTGCCCACAGAGAGGTAATATTTTGGATAGAAAGGAAACATTAAAAAGAATTCTCAATGTCTTTAAGGCTAAGGTTACTTTATGAAGTCACCCATTTCCAATTGATATTCATATTTTACTATTTCCAGGCACATTAAGAATTTCTTTGAGATTTTGAAGCTAATACCTATATCAAATGTCACTCCAACACAGAGAAATGATGCCACCAATTCCACATTACATTGGCAATAGCCAGCTCAAAGTTTCAAACACATAACTTTCTAGGTTTGAGACTCTACATTTTTAAAGGCAGAAGATTGACAGGAGTTATAGCCCTCAGTTAGTGCCAAGCTTAAAATTTCTTTCATTATGGGCACAGTTTTGTGATCCGTTCAATCCAAATATGTTCTTCAAGGGAAAGATTGTAAATCAGGTCTTTAACCCCCAGCAGCAGGTCACTTATTTGTCATATGTGCTGAGTTCCCTGAAATGGAGTTATATGTGGTGAGCTGCTTTATAGCAGATGCACAAAGTCCTAAGATAACTGTGTGTTCTTAGGAAGGTTCCTTTTGTACATCTTCATAGATCACAGATAGAGTGATAGTTTGCATAGTATGCAAACATACTATGCATTAAGTGCCCTTGCAACAGAGGTAGAATATTATTTGATGCAGAACTATACTTAAAGGTAATATCTTTTATTGTATGAGGAAGAATTTTAAGATAAAATACTGTCATAAAACATGTCACAGTAAAAAAAATCACAGTGTTTAGACATTTTAATTTAACCATCTTCCTCTCTGTCTTTCCATTTTTATCCTGCATAGTATAGCCTAAATGATTCTCCCAAATCCCAAGTGGGCATATCACACTCTTGACCAAAATAAATATGGTTTAAAGCCTCAAGTCCTCTTATCAATTGGTGTATTTTTACCTTCTGGGGTTCATCATTGTCCAGCATTCTCTCCTTCACATTCTGTATGGAATGCCTCTATTTTTAAGATTGCATGCAACCATTTCCCCTAACCCAGCATAATCAGCACACACACTCATTTTCCTCTTCTCCCTAAACTGATGACTTCATTCATCAAATGCCTTCTTCTGAAAGTTTTCCATTACCAGCCTTTCGGCTCAACCTACCAACTCTACTGTACTGCCAAGAGCATGAAACAGGTGACTTAATGTACATGCTTGAAGATCTTATATTTCCCCTGGCATTGTACTTAACACTGCTTATTATATTTTTCCTCCTCTAGTAGAATTTTGATATCTGATATAGTTAAGTTTTATTGTGTCCACCTTGCTGATAAACTCATGTGGGATTAATTGAAGGGTGGAGAGATAAATGACTCTATGATCCTCACCTTTCTCCTTCTCTGGTCTCTTGCTTTGTGATGGTTGGACCAAGGTGCTGCTGCCTTAACCAGCTCCGTGCTTCAGCTGGAAAAGTTCACTTCCTACAAGACATCCCTGAAGAGAAGCCATATGAACCTACCTGAATGCAGCCCTGGGTGCTGGAGCAGCTGTGTGGAGACACCTGCCAGCACATGTTCACTGATTCTGCTTTCCTCCTGTGATCAGTGTCAGTGCATTTTCTGTGTGAGCTTGAGGATGACTTTGTAGATTGGTGTTGGACATACGGGCTATTTTTGAACTTATGGGCTTGGACAGCACTGGGTTGGGATGCTTTCTGAATGTACACTTACACTTTATATAAAACTCTTTCTTGGACATAGGGGTTTCAGTGACTTCGTTTCCCTAGTTTTCACAGACTAACACCATATCCATACCCATTAAGAGAAGCTTTTATCTCAATCACTACTGAGTCTCTGGAAAATATAATACACCAAATGCCTCATTATCATGCAAACAAATGTTCAATTAAAGCTCCAGGTATAATTGGAAAAAATGGAAACTGAAGAGACTGGATTATATTTTAAAAAATACTAAGCATTGACATGGAGTTTGTTTTTATTTATTTACTGGTTTTCTCCCAGTTCATTAACCAGCAGAAAACAAAATGAATTTTTTTAGTAAATCATGATTTGCTCAGACCTGGGTTTTTAGAAGGAATGGCGATAGGAAACAGAATGGGTTAGAGAGAAGCAGCATATCTTACAAAATTCTAAGCAAGGAACTGGAAAGTGACACATTGAAAAGAGGAATGAAAACAGGTTGAAAAACTGTGGCATTGTGATTGACCCTCAGAGATCACCTCAATGTGAAAGGTGATTTCACATTGTGATTGTGAAGGTGATTGCTGTCCTAATGCTGAATTCAAGGCTGTAAATTATAGTCAATATGGCAAACACAGACAAGAAACAAGACCCATGTGTCTGGTTTACATGACTGAACTTTGTGGAGGGGGCAGTAGCACCCCACTAGAAAGGCCTGGATAGAGTGGGAGACAAATGTGGAAAAAACTCAAAGTAATGGAAGAAGACAGCTTTCTGGTCTGGCCAAGACTAGCAGAACCCTTGAGACTATGGCCCTCGGTCATCCTTCATGACTGGCATTGAACTGACCCTCATGATTCAATTTTCAACAAAACCATAGAGAGTTCTCCAAAGGAAATAAAAACATAATTGAAGTCTTAGGATATTCAAACATTTGAGATCACGAGAGTTGCATTTGTCCCAGAACAAAGTTTAAAAGAGTTGTAAGAAAAGGAAGAATAGAGGCACAAAGCACAGGAAGGAGGTGCGAGGAGCAGTGCTGTGTTGAGGAGATGGCTACAACTGAAACCAAGCTAAGCATGTACCCATTGTTTAATGGAAAATGGATGATGGGCTCTGTAAATCTTCATCCAATCCACAATCAAAATGAAGACGTATATCTAGATGGGAGATAAGTCAAAAAGTTGCTTCACATAACAATAAAATGAGACACTCATGTATGCATTCTATGGCTATTCCCTATGAGGGCCTAAAGATTGGAGTATTGTTTCAGAATGTGTAGACTTTAAGGAATTCATAGGGAACAGACAATGGAGGGAATTCTGATACCCTTTAAAGAGTAGAGAGTGTAGAATGAAACCTTATCTTCTCAAATGTTCTCAAAGAATCCCAAAGCTCTACAATTAATCTGCTATGATTGAGGCAGAGAAATAATCCTATTCCTCCCGATTCCACACAGCTCTCTTAAACTGCCTGTGCTACTTGGTGATCTTGATGTTCGTGTTAGCCTGATATCAACTACACCCTGATTGGGGAAATAGAAGGTTTGTGCCATAAACTGACTTTTGGACCATATATCTTCCCCAGTGGCCTTGATCCCTGCAGATTGAATGGCTTCCAGGTCAATATGAACTCCCCGGTAAATCCTCAGACGTAGGGTTTGATTTAGTTAAGGCATGGGCAATTTTGCAAGAAAGCAATCACATCTTCATTTTATACACAAGTGTCATTTTCTCCAAAATAACTCAAGGCAATCTCTTTTGCTTTTATTCCCTTGTGTGTGTGTTTCCTCAGGTAACTTTGTAGCTTCACCTCAGGCAGCATTTCCACTGGAGATTTCAGAGAGTGAGCTTTCAGTTAGAAGAAAGAGAATCACTGAAAGGTTTGGGGGGTCATCGAGTACCAAAGATCAAACAAGGATCATGTAACTAAAGAAACAATTTCTTAAGGAAGTGTTCCAGTCACTAAACTGAAAGAAATGTATGATTCCAGACTCAGGATCTTTACCTTATGTCCTCCCCTTCGTAATTATAATACCATATGTAACAAATATATACACATGGATGAGGCCAAGTGCATCTGTTCTTTTATCTGATTTGATGTAAAGTTTTCCTCATGTGTCCTAAGAGCAGTATCTGACTTAATATTCAGCCCGACCAATCTGTAGTTTCACAAACTAAAAGCACAATAGCTATAATTCTGGCGTGGACTAAGATTTCTCATTGCCAAATACTTTCCACTGTAACCTCCTTTCTTTTTGTTGAACTGTGTGCAACTACTCTCCCTCTAAGGGGCAGGGGTTTGTCTGCTCAGAGGTGAGGTGACTGTATGAAAGATAATTTGCAGTCTTCTGGGCCACACACTAGTCCTAAACATAAAAAGAATAATGCTTAGTGAACTTTCAAATTGTCCAAATTTTTGATCATTGCATACCAAAATCAACTGTAGGGAGTCGGGCAGGCTTCATTCATGTTTCAGATAAAAAAATTAGCACCTTAAGAATCACTCAATATGATATCTGAGTAGTAGATGTAGACATGCTGAATATAATCTTAATCTATAGGCTTTGAAAAGTTTATCTTAGCTAAAATATCTATTTTAATTGATCACAATAGTGAAGAAGATCACAATAGTGAGGAAAGTACAAAATTAGACTAACATCCGTACATTATGTAATTTGCAAGTCAAATTGTAAATCAAATTACAAAGTTTATCAGGAGAAATAGAACTTTCCTGCTTCATTTCTACTGTGCTCCCCAGAAGTAATTACTGATAATTATTCTGGTGCACTCCCAGAATGGTAAAAAATATATGACCCCTGTTGGCTTGGATTATACTTTTTAGGCATTATGTATTAGTTTCTCTTGAAACAGAGAATAAAATGAAGTACTCGTACATGCCGTATGACCCATATCCCTTCCTCTGCTTCCTCCTCCTGCAAATACACCATTTTAAAATGGTCATTTCAGCACAATTTGCTTTGTTAGTTCTGAAGCTAATAAGTGCACGTTTTTGTTTGCTAGCATGATTTTTCAAGATGCCCTGGAAAAGGGCAGTGTGATCAGCACCTAGTTGCTCAGCGTCCTATGCACTGAGCTGCTAACCATAAGGTAGGCAGATCGAACCCACCAGCTGCCACCCCCCTACTTAAAGTCTTTAGAAGTACCTTGTCTCTGTCAGAGCCTGATAGGCACAGTTGTCATTGTTTTATAGCTGTGTAACTCTAATCTTCCATCTTTACATAACACTTTTTGGATCTCTATATTTTTCTCTTTTTCTTCTATGCCATTCAGGACCCATGCTAATACAGTGTGATTCCATTTCAGTCCTTCCCATAACGATATGACACAGATCTTATTTCCATGCAACCATATTCAGAGAAATGCAGTTGGACATGAATTTGGACAGGGTCCTATTCAAGCCCTTGCACTAATGAACTCTTCCTAAACTCTCAAAAAATGTAATGTCTTGCATATTCTTTAAGGAATCCTAGTGCTGTATTAGAGAACAGCCAATTTCAAGGTTAGTGGTTCAAAATCAACATCCACACCTTAGGAAAAAGATGAAACTGTCTGATCCCATAAAAATTGATAGCCTTGGAAACTCTCTATACATAGTCTGCTTGAATCAGAATAGATGCAACAGCAATGGGATGGGCTTACTGGATGGCCAAGCACATCAGGCATCCTCACCACCCAACTGCCTTTCTGTGTACTAGAAACCTTCTTTGCACATCCATCTGTCCATCTCTAGTCCAGAAACTTTCCTTCTTAAGTCTGCTCCTCAAATGCTGTCCTGTAACTTTGTGTAACCCGAATGTTCCTACACATGGTATCTTTCTTGGCTGGCATGAAGTACTCCCATTAATAGCAAACTACTTAGAATTGGGTACACAAACACTTGTGGTCCACAAATGATCTATTGCCATTTTATGATGCGATAAAAGCAACAACAGCAAAACAAGATAAGAATTAAAAACTACACAGAACAATTACATATGGTTACTTTATCCATACATCTGAGCAGTACATAGATGATTTTGGATGCCCTTGAAGTGATATATGCACACAGAACACAGAACAAATGCAGTGGGACCTCATTCCACTGTGACATAAGGGTGACCCAGTGTGTCCAGAGATCCAGCAGGGTGAGGGGGAGTGAACACTTATTTATTTTTATATATTTTTTACATTAACTGTAGTTGTTATAAGCTTTTTTATGTTTAACGTAGCATAATCAGTTAAATAAGGGAGGTTACATCACATTATTTGCTTTCAAGTCTAGACTAATAGCTATAGAATTTACTCCACTTTTTTTGTCTGAGTAGAGTAGAAAACTGTGATGTGGGCAGGGGTTGTCATCCACATGATGGCGGGAATGGGATTCCAATGTAAGGAAGACCAAAGGAGTTCTCATCAGAACTTACTTTGAAGTATGTATTGAGTTGATTGCTGTTTAGTTATAGTTGATGATGAAGTGCTAGGACTAGATTTCTGAAGGTAAGGAAACTAATGAAACAATAAAGCCCTCAAAATTACACATAAAATATAAAAATGCAACACTTTAATACTCAGGGATGCAGAAGTGCAAGTATGTATTGCATTGGGGGGTAGCTCTTTAAAGTGTTAAAAAGCAAAGATTTGAGGAAAAAGTGCACTTGGTCTGAGCTATGGTGTTTTCAACTGCCTCAGATACATACAACATCTGGACAATGAAAAAGGAACACTGCAGAAGTACTGATGCCTTTGAATTGTAGTGTTGTCAAAGAATATGGAATATACTATAGATTGCTCGTGCAGACGCTGAAACATAGGTTGCTAACCAAAAGATTGGAAATTCAAACTACCAATCAATCACTCTATGGGAGAAAGATGTGGCTATCTGCTTTTATATATATTTACAATCTCAGAAATCTGAAGGAGTAGTTTTAGTTCATCCTAGAAACTCATTTAAGTCAAACAGATTGAATAGACAAGCATTCCCTGGAAGAAGTACAGACAGAAGTGGGGTTGGTTAAGCGTCATCACTTGTACTTTGAGTGGTGTTATCAAGAGGAACCAGTTCCTAGATAAAGACATTATGTTGCTAAAGTAAAACCAAACTAAACTCACAACCCAACCATGGGTTCAATGTCGATTCATAGTGACACTATCGGACAGAACTGCCTTTGTTTGGGTTTCTAACACTTTGAATCATATTTTTCTTTCAAAAATGGACTCTTTTAATAACTTGGCACAAAAGCAAACTGTAGACACTTGGTACATTCCAAAAATTACTGCTCTTAACACTTATACCAGATGATCAAAATTCCTTTTTGTAGGTTTTAATCAAAATGAAACACACTGTTATGTAAAATATAAAGAGGCATTTTAAAATGTCATCACAAATGTAACATTTAAATGGCTACCCTACTAACATCACTACAGAAATTTCATTTATGTTGCTGTTCAACCTCATATAGGCACAGGCTGCAATTAGATACCAACAAAGTACTTTTACTCTTTTGACAAAATACCCTCTGCTTCACAACATAGAGACTTTAAAGTCTCTCTATAAAACTGCTTATGGTGGTATAGCACAAAGAATAATGACTGCTTCTGTGACGAATGTAAAAAGAAAACCAACATTATAATAGCAATAATGCAAATAATTCTTTACAGGAGTAGACTGCCGTATCTTTCTCTCATTGATGGGAGAAGGGGAGGCTTAATAAAAAGGAGGAAGACACTTAGTGAAATGGATTGGCACAGTGAAAGCAACAAGGGCCTCTAACCTAGCCACAATTCTGAGGATGGTACAGAACCAGGGAGTAGTTAGTTCTGCTGCTACCTCCATGGCATATAGTAACAACAATAACACATATGAGAACAGAGCACTTCAAAAAAGTTCACAGAAAAACACAATGAACAGGTAACGAGATTTGTCCACCAATTTTAAAGTTCCTTTATATATATGTGTGTGTGTGTGTGTGTGTATATATACTATATATGGATGTGTGTATTTGCATGTATAGATATGTGTTTATGCAAATGTATAGATATCTATATCTATAGTTAGAACCGAGCTATACATTATTATATGCTGTGGCAGTCATGTGCTTTTGTTAATTTTATGACTGAAATGTAGGGGTGGGGTCTAGCCTGTTAATCTAGAGATAGCCATTGAGTAGCCAATGAGGCCTCTATGTGGGCATGGCTTTCTCCTGAGACTTCTGGGAAATCTCGCGATATTTCCCTCATGAAGATGAGAAGCTGTCTTTCACAGTTGTTGGGAGTTAGTGTCAGAGGTGATGAGTCACAGAAAAGACAAGATGGCAGGGTCTGAGAAACTGGAGGAGCCAGCAGAGAGACCACACGGCTTTGCCCGGATGGAGCCAGACCTCTGAAGCTGGAGCGGCATGCTGTTGATGGACCCTGAGCCCTGGAAGCGAGGAGCCATGGGGAGACCCCTGCCAGCACCAGAATTCTGCACCAACTGACCTGTGACTTTGTGAGTCTAAAGGAGACTTTGTACACTGGTTTCGGGCATATGGGTTAATATCAGACTTATGACTTTGTATTGGACTGGATCGGGATACCTTCTTAGTGTCACATACCTTTTGTATATAAACCCTTTTCCTTATATCTATATGCATGTCCTTGAATTTGTTCCTCTAGTATACCTGGACTAACACATATGCCAATGTGAACATTAATGAAACAGCTCCTTTTTCAAGAAAGTCTTAACATTAAAATAAACAGCTGAGCAATATAGAGTGAAATGTTTTAAATTATTAAAATTTAACTTAATCTACTAATTGTGAGATACTGTGGAAGCTGATAATCTTTACACACTGAACTGCAATGTTTATTAAGAGTTGTGCTCAGTTCTGATTAAACAACAAAACAAACCCTCAATGTTTCTTCAAAATAAGAAACTAGTTCCTTCAAAATTTTTTTAAACTGGGACCATCAGATGTGTTTATTTGTCTCTCTCATCAATCTTTTAAACTCCTTATGTGATATTAATGCCCACATGAGAAAGAAATGCAACACACTTTTCAACGGAAGACAAAATTGAAGGATAAGTTTCAAGTTTGGATCATTTTACATGCTACAACATTTTTAATAATTTAAAACAGTTGCTTATGAAGTAGGAGATTATCATTAGAGTTCATATCTACAATTAAATTACTACTGAACATATCACAGATTTGGTAGATTTAAATTTTATTTCCATAAAAAATTCACACAAGATGAAAAGTATTTGATATAAAGTTGGTTCTTATATTTAAAGATGATGTAAGCTTAATTATAGCTTCCAGGATAAGTGGAGTATTTAAGATGGATATTGAAGTTATGGTATGAAGTATTTAATTGAAATTTCTTTTAAAAAGGTAAGCTGAGCATCTTAAAGATTCTGAAATATTTTAGAAATCTCTTGTTTCATTTCTAGACACTATTTTGAAAAATGTGTTCCTTTATGGACTGTTAAAACAAAAATATATAAAGCATTTGTGTGTGTGTGTATATATATGTATATATATGTATATATATATATTCTCATAGAAGGGAGAAATGAACAGGCAAAAAAGCAAGCATCTTTGGCACATTGAAATGATGAACTTCCCATAAATGGTGAGTCTTGTCAGTTGATTCCCTCACTGATGCACATAAGGTGTGATCTGATTTTCAACATTTTCTATCTTTTTTATCTTTTGTTTGTGCATATTGATGTTTATCTCAGTTGTATTTTGTTGGGGTGACCCTCTTGAATTTTTTGTTTTGTATATATACATATATTTCTTCAGTATGTGAAACCTAGGAGTGATTAATCTACAGGAATAACAAGTAGAACAAGGGTTTCGGGTGGGGGGAGGTGTTTCTGGGAGCTGATGTCAAGGAATTCAAGAAGGAAAGAACTGCTTTGAAACTGATTGTAGTAGCAATTGTACAATACTTCTCGAGTGCTTGAACTATGGAATTATATGTTCTCTGTGTTAACTCCCAATAAAATGGTTTTGGAAAAATAAAAAGAATTTTAAATTTGCAGATATGACATGAAGAGAAAATATTGGATATAAAGTGGTTCTTACATTTAACGATAAAGTAAGTTTAATTATAACCATCTAGGATAAATTTATAAAAGATTAAAAATGAATATTGATTGTATAGTGTGAAGTACTTGATTTAAATTTCTTTTTTTAAAGTGAAACTGAACGTCTCAAAACTTCTGTAAGGTTTTAGAAATCTCTTCTTCCATTTCTACCCATGATTTTGAGAAATGTGTTCCCTTATGAAATGTTAAGGCAAAATATATAGAAATCATTTAAATGTACATTAGTCCATAGAATGGATAAACAAAAAGAAACTCACACTGCTTTTGTGTTCCCAGAAGTATATTCCAAGTCATAGTGATCCCATGTGATGGAGGAAAACTTCCCGCTAGGGTTTTCTTGGCTGTAATCCTTAAGTACAAATCCAACCTGAAAGCAGTAGTGCTGAGTGCTCCTTAACAAGGTTTCATTTCACATATGTTGGATTTGCTATTGGGAGGTAGCACTCTCTAGAGGAAGATGCCATGAATAGTAAAGTTGCAAAATGAATGCAGCTGCAAGTGAGTTAACTCTGACTTACAGTGACCCTATAGGACAATGTAAAATGATTCCTTTGGGTTTTTGAAACTAAAATTCATCCTGGGGGCAGCCAGCCCCATCTTTCTCCTGCAGAGAGGCTACTGAGTTTGAACCATCAACCTTGTGTTTAACTGTGCACCGATTAATGCAGAGCCCCTGGCACTGGAGTGTCAGAAAAAAAGAGGTAGACCCTCAATGAAGTCTAATGACACAGTGACCACAATAGTAGACGCAGACAGGATTAGGCAGTGTCTAGTTCCATTACAGAGAGAGTTGCTATGAGGTAGGCCCGACTTGATGTCCCCCAATGACAAGTTTCTAGCAAGCAAATGACCAAGTCATTATCCCAAGGAACCTGTGATTGTGTTCAAGCCATTAAACTTCTGGTGGGTAGCCAAGCACATAATGAGGACACTGCCAGTGTTCCTGACCCTTACCTTACTAGGCATCAAAGTATATTTTTAAATCATTGTAATTAGGGCATTGTTGTATTAGTACAAAGGTAGATAATGTCAATCATAGAACAGAATATAATTCTAAAATCCACTTGCATTTCATGGTCACTGAGCTGATTAGGACTCACAGAATACCTATAGGAAAGGGCAGAACTGTTCCAGTGAGTTTCTGGGACTATAACTCTTGATGGGAGGATAAAATGCCATCTTTCTCCCTTGGAATGCCTTGTGATTTTGAACTTCTAGCAGTAAAACTAGTAATCCATTATGTCACCAGGGACCCTACTAGATATTTAATTAGGCCACCTCATTTATAACAAAAATGGCTTTGAAAGACAGAAAGGAAGGACCCCACATCTTTTGATCACTGATGTTCAAGTGTAGTTGATGCATCTCTGTTGGGGCCTAAGTAATCTTCACCCCATAAACAAAAGTCAGGATCAAGAGGGTGTATCTGTGTTTGTGTGTCTCTGTGTGTGAAAACCTAATAACATAAATTGAAAGTCACTTACATAACTATACATAGAGTTGGTTTTGATATATTTTTACTTTATTTGAAATTTATAAAAAGGGGGTAAAATGGGGTAAGGCATGCATGGATGATACTATCTCCATTTCACAAAGAAGGAGACTTCACGAGAAAACAGTGGATAGATTTGGTAAAAATTAGAGTCAAAGGAATAAATGAGAAAAGGTCCATCAAGTCCAACTCTAATACATGCAGTAGTAGGGGGAGGGGGAGAGGATGGGTGAAAGAAGCAAGTTCAGGATATTTGGCTAAATGTATCATCTGTGCCTCAATTTCTGCCCCTTTGTCATGTGCTAATAGGCTCATTGGAAGACACAGATATTATTCTGACCATGAATAAGGCTACCAAATGCCTAGCATATAGTAGGCATTCTAATAAATCTCCTCTCCTCTCCTTCATCCTGGAATGACTCTCTCCAGTGCTGCCTCTTCTCAACACTCCTTCTGCCTCTAATAAATGAGACTGATAAGGCTCATAAAACTATTTTTAGAGTAATGGGCCACCTGTTCTAAATGAAACTTGTCACTTTACAAAACAGCAAAATGGAAAATTGTTGGAGGCGACAGGATATTTTACAGAACCAAATGTTTCAACTTTCAACACATTTCACAGGGGTTTCTTTGGTGTTTCCACATTTTCTTTATTTCAGGGACTTGATGTGTATTTGTTTATTATTATTATTTTAATGTAAGTCTCTGGGTTTGATTCCACAGCCTCTCAGCTTCCTCCTTTGACCAGTGACACTGCCATTTACTGTTCCTGAGTCTGGGATCAGGACTACTGGTGGTTACATGACAAACTCACCCCCTTCCTCTGGGGGAGGTACACTCATCTCCCCCCAGACACTTGTTTTCCTTCAATGAACACAAGCAAGAATGAGTTCAAAGCAGACCTGACCATTGTCTGGAGGTGCAGGGGGTTTATTGCTGTTGCTGTTGGTGGTGGTGGTGGTGGTGGTAGTGGTGGCTTTGTTTTAGCTTTTCTTTAAAATGTGATTTTTTTTAAAGGAAAAACTTTAACCCCTCTTAAATGATCCATAATTTCATTGAACCTAATTTCTGTATACCGATATGTCAAAGGAACTTGCTAGGGAAACATAGATCATTAGATCATAAAATTTAAGAACAGGAAATATCTTTAAGAAATGTGCAGCTCAAGGCTATTTATTTTAAGTTCATAGCAGTGAAATACAGTAGGTGAGGACGAGAGTCTCTCTGGACCGGTGAGGATAAAGGCTACTGGGTATGAACAATCCCCTTGGTTGTCTCTGTTCTTGCTAATGGAAATAAATGCTAGTGCGTTCACCAGGGCTATTTGACCAGTCAAGATCTTCACTTCTGTACAAGTCTATACTGCTGATGGTGTTGATAGGATGCCAGCCACAAGCTACGGCATGGACCCCTAAAGAAATGGTGGTTCTCTGACAGAAAAGACCAAGCAGATCCATGATACTTCTCTCTAAAACCAGGGTCTTGGTACCCAGAAATAGAATCTTTGTCTTTAATAAAAGTAAGCAGCGATGGTAGTAAATCATTGGAAAAACTCAGTTTATGTTTGTTTGTTTGCTTTTCATAACATTTATCATGTTGTAAATGAGCCCTGATTGTGTACTGGATTAAACACTGGGCTTCAAAGGAAGCATTTAGACCAGCTGCGCCCCCCACCCCAATTGCTCTGTGGAAAAAGATGAGGCAGTGGGTTTCCATAACGATTTCCAGTTCCGTATACTCCACAGAGCAGCTTCCTTCTTTCCCATGGACTCTACCGGGAGTTGACATGGACAGGACAGCCAAGGAGACTCAGTCCAGTGTGGCAACTCCCGAGATATGTTATAATTGAGTGGGTAAGAGAGAAATGAAAGATTTGAGGGATCCGCTGAGTGACTGACAATGGATGACTAACAATGACAAACATGGAGAGAGCATTCAGTACCAAGTACAACCAGGCTGTCCTGCACTGCATAGAGTGTCGGAGGTGATGGGGTGCCTCCCGCTGTATGGCCTTATCCAACAAAGCCTCGTCTTTATTCAAGAGACCTTTCAGTAGCACGCAACTGAGATACCTTATACCTCTTGGGGGGAAATGAAGCCCCAAGACACCCATAAAGGTAAGGCATGGCTGCTGCAACTCACTTATTGTAGTGTAGAAGATGCAGTGGACTATATTACAATCCTGATCTGAAAGTCTGACAAAACATTTCCTGTCCAGGTAGTATGAGAACAAAGGGAACAAAAAATCCTACTTACCAAATTCCCCATATTCATCTGTGAGTAAGGGGAAAGAGGGCAAGAATTTGACTCTCAGATGATCTTATAGATATTTGATATAATTGAAAACCAGCATGGTTGAAATCGCTTATTAAGTGACTGCATCTTTTCTTAAACAGGGTCAGAAGTTAAATCAAATTTAACCAAACACGTTACAGGACATTCAAATTACTTTTGACACTGGTATAAATGTCAAAGCTGTTGCTTTTTTGCTTGCCACAGCTTGAATATAAACCATAGTTTGCCTTTGAGGGTAAGATGCCTCATCAGAATACTAGGTGGCCAGTCATTAACACTAGGGAGTAAAGAGTATGAAAATGAAGCCAAAAATAATTCTCCTTTTGTTTAGACTGTCACATGGCTAACTACAGAATCAAATATATAAAGTCACTAATGTCTATGTAGTTTTATTTTCAGTTTTATTTTTTATTACCTATGAAAAAAAATAGGTTATTCATTTATTGATTACAAAATAGTAGTGCCAAGAATTCCTTCTAGTGTGATGCAAGATGTTGGTTACACGTCCTTTGATTCCTTGGATCTTATTTGAGAAAATATGCACAGCTACTTTAAAAGGAGTTTTTAACCAGAATGGAATGGTATAAAATTATTATATTTCAAATACCTATCATGTCTACTGAGAGAGTGGCAGGTTTTTATTTTTCCTTTTCTAACCTTTTGTATGACTATTTATCTAAGTAAGTAAATAAGTTTCCTAATTATAGATCTTTTCTCACTTTTGAATAAGCTTTATGTCCTCTCTCATATTATGTTCTCTTTTCATCTAATACCATATTATGTAACCGCTATAGGTGTTGATTTTAGAATATATGTGCATACTTGTATTTGTTAGCTTTTGTCTTAAGTGCTGTTTCCTTTACATAGCACTGTGCGTATTTATATGGCCAGGATGATGAATTGAAATGAGGACTTATTATGTCACTTGTATTAAAATTATAGAAGCTTTTGAAAATTTGCCCTATTTAGACCATGCATTGACTTTAGCATCATTAATAGAAAATTTGTCCAAGCTTGGGTTCATTTCTTTACTTGATGATGACTTGATTCAGACAAAATCTCAATAGAAAGTCATCTATTTAAGATCATTAGCAATTGCCTGGTCATTGAAATGATGCTGAAGCTTTCCTATCCAAATTTTCTAAATTGCAGTGGTCAGCAATAAATTCAATGAGAAAACCTGAGCACCAGTTCTCCATATTGATGGATATACACTTTCATTTTCTTTGTAAACCACTCTCAATGATGAAGCAAAGAAATTGGCCAAAACACAAGGCATTGTGTCCTAGAGCCAAGAATGTGATTCTGGAATGTTTCCATTGTGGTTTTCACTAAAGACAACTTTGTGTAATTTGGAAATTAGGCCATAAAATTCTGTGTGGGGACAGGTTATCCAAGGTAACAACTGTCAAATGAGAAATAATATTAGTAATCTTAGACTCAAGGGCACTCACATGGTTCCAATTTCAGTGGAAAGAAAAGTTTGTTTCACATTTTCCTGTGTTTTGTGTCTATGTGCATATATGTTTGTGATTGTACATGTATCGAAGTTTGTATGTTACAATAGACATACCCGTAATAAGGTAAATCATTCAGTATGCATGAAGACATATTATTTCTGTGTGCTTAAAATATCCAATGATTAATATGCTTGTGGTGTGGGCAAACACTAATAATTCAGCCCCATCAAAAAAAGTTTGCTTTGATAGAAGTACTCCCTGTTCACACTCAGAAACCCTTGGGGAAAAAGACTTGCCTACAAAAGACAGAAGAAACAGAGCACTGAGAGGAAGAGGTTTGAAATGTGGAAAATCACAGGACTGTCACTATGCTGGTTCCAGTCACCTGGTATGAGAAGTTAGGTGTTTGTATTTATATAACCTTGTCGCTTGAGCTGCAGATTTAAGGTTGAGGTGAGGTCAAGGAAGGACTGAAAGCAGTAAACAAGTTAGGTGAAAATGTGCAGCGTCTTCTGCCAAAGCCACTTAAAGCAAAATCAAGAAGCAGAGGAAGCTTGTTCAGTCTCCACGTTGTTTCCTCCTCGTGCCTTCTACCCTTTTCCCTCCTTGGTATAAGTTCCACCTGGACCACAAGTAGTCAGATCCCTCAACTAGGTCTCTTATTGTATGAAAATCCTGCCAATGCTCCTCTTTCAGAAAATCAAATCTGCATTCCATCTTCACACAGCTACCTCCTATGCAAGCAATGTAATGCTCTGAGGTGATATTAATTATGTTTACACTGTGCAGGAGCCAAGCTCCTTCTTGTACAAAGTCAACAAATGGTCTTCTTAGAAAAAAAAACCAGCAACAAAACATGTTCCTGTGATTTCAAGAAGATTTGAGCCCATACATCAGGAGAATACAACTCAAGTTGGGCAGATGGGGTCTAACATAAGACGTGGACATGGTTCTCAGGAGAAAGGAGTCAGGAGGAGTCGAAGAATCTAGGATCTTTCAAAACTCATCATTTACTTTCCATTCCTGTTTTAAAGAGCTCAAGTTTAATGCCGATTTATTGTCTCTCACTCGCAGCAGTGAGAGAAGGGCATGGGTGTCTCACAAACCAAATGACACTAATTGCTTCAGTTCAATCCTTGCATTTGATAGAAACTTGCCCTCACCATGGGTAGAAGCACCATAACTCATTAGAAACACTGTTGAAAGTCCCCCAAGTAAATGATCTTTTTATGAGAATGGGGTCTTGAAGTGCTCGATTCATGAAGCGAGGAGATGGAGCTATTATTGAGTGAACTCCCACAGATAGTGATGCCATGTATGAGGATGTGATATTTGATATCAGTTTTCTTCTGTGTTTTCTTGAAGGCACAAATGTATTTGAAAGATACAACAGAAGTTGATGCCTTGAAGTTATTTAAGTAAGAGATTCTAATTCACGATGGTTACAAAGAAAGACTCAATTGTGTTTTCTTAAGTGCTCCCACAACTGAAAGAGTAACACCCAAACCCAAACAGCTGTCACAGAGTTGATTTCCTCTCATAGAAAGCCTATATAAGATAGAGTAGGGCTGTCCCATTCTTATTTCTCGGCTGCTCAAGACTGTAAATCTTTATAGAACCCAGCCTCGTTCTCTCCTATGGAGTAGCTGGTGATTTGAATTCTCAACCTTGTATTTAGTAAGCCACAGGTTAGTCCACAGTCCCACAAAGGTTTCTTACAAGAGTGAGGCAAACTTTCCAATAAAGACAATTGGAAAAATGAAACGGGTTCTTCTAAAGGAGTCCTGAACTCAATCATGTATTTGGAGGGTGTGCATTGTAAGAGGCTTATAATATTTCAACATGGGAGAAATACTCTCTGTTTTTGTAGATTCCATGCTCCTGCAAAGATGGACAAAGGGGTAGTTCTATTCTATCCTAGAAGGTGTCTGTGAGTCAAAATCAACTCCATGGCAGTGGGGTTTTCAGACCATATGAATGACGATTATGAGAAGGGCTTTCAAAGACTCAGTGTTTTGAGGACAGTTGATTAACAATCTATCTGAAGGATAATTGCTGTTGTAGCTTTCCCTGGAGTCAAGGAGTACTGATAGCATGAATTGATTAAACACTCAATTGAGAGTTAGAACTCACCCAATATCTCCACAGGAGAAAGGCATACTAATCTTCTGTTGGGAAGATAAAAACATTGACAGTCCTATGGAATAATTCTACTGTGTCACATAGAGTCACTAGGAATTGAATAGGACAAAAGTAGGATGAAACTAAAAATAAAAAGTATCACAAGGTAGAGAACATACAAATTTCATGTATTTCCAAATTGTACCATCACCTAAATGCTACATGATCCATACGTTCCTATTTTGGGTTGTATTGCAAACAAATGAAATGTTTCATTTAAAAACATTGAGGGTTCCCATAGCCTCCATCACCATGATCCCCAGTCTGTCTCCCAATTTTATTTTTATTTTCATTTTTCTTTGTTCTACCTGTCTTTTATCTGATTTGTCAGTCTAGTTGTATGCATACTATAAATATGATTGGTTTCATACTCATGGCCTTTGAGTTAATTCCAACGCATAGTGGCTCCAGAGGACTGAGCAGAACTGTCTCTGTAGATTTCCCAGACTAAATCTTTCTGGAGTAGGAAGTATCATCTTTTTCTCATAGAACAACTGGTGACTTCAAATTGTTGACTCAGTATGCCGGGGCTTCTCTGATTCACATAAAAACAGCAAAACCACTCTCATAAAGTCAATTTTGACTCATAATGACTCTGTAGGGGTCTCCGAGGCTCAACATCTTTATGGGAACAGATAACTTCATCTTTCTCCCATGGAGCAGGTGGTGGGTTTGAACCACCAACCTTGAAGTTAGCAACCCATGCTTATCCAACAATGCCATGGGTACTTCCTTAATAATAATAAAAGGGAGGTAATCAGTCCAGTGTATAATCTCTGGCTAAGTTGCCATTAGATCAATTTCAACTCACTGCATCCCCACGTGGTAGAACAGAATGGCCTCATAGCATTTTTTATGTTGCATGTAATCTTGTATGTAAAAAGTTGACTTCAATCTGCATTACAATTCAGGGTAAAGAACCCCAAAATACTTAAAATTAAGTGAGTAGACAATATAATGGTAGAGAAAAGGTAATCAGGGATTTTAATTTGCTTAGTTACACACTCAATGCTCATGAAGACAGCAGTCAAGACATCAAATTATGTATTGCCCTGGGAAGATTTGCTGCTTAAAACTTCTTCAAAGTATTGAAGAACAAAGATATCATTTTGAAGACTTAGGTGTGCCTGACCCAAACCATGGCATTTTCTGTCAGTGCCTCAAATACATGTGAACGTAGGGCAATAAATAAGGAAGACTGCAGAAGAACTGATGCATTTGGATTATCGTTGCTGGTGGAGAATATTGAAAACAATGTGGATTACCAGAAGAAGAAATAAGTCTGTCTTGGGAGAAGTTCAACCAGAATGCTCCTTAAAAGTGAGAATGATGTGATACTGCATCTCCTATAATTTGGATATAGTATCAGGGCAGACCAAACAATCCCTAGGAAAAGATATAATATTTGGTCAAGTGCTCAGTCAATGAAAAAGAAAACTGTCAAGAGGATGGAGTGCTGCAGTGGCTGCAGCAATTGGTTCAAACATAATGATTGTGAAGATGGTGCAGAACTGAGCGGTGTCTCATTATCTTGTACATAGGACTGCTATTAATCAGAATCAACTCCTTGACACTTAACAATATCTACCAGTCAGTCATCTCTACAGGAGTATATAGCCAGCTCTCATTCTTGTGGGGTGGTTTACTGAGTTTGAACTGCCAACTTTTTGATCAATAATTACCATTGTGCAACCAGGTTATTTTGCTCCTCTTAACTAACTGTTAGTGCATTTCAGAGGATATGATTGCTATTGCTAGAAAAAAATTGGAAGAAGAGAGTGAGAGAAAGAACAGGAGCTTTTCTAAATAAGGACATGGAAAATGTTTATCAAGTTGATTGCAGCTTAAGATAAATTGCGTTTTCTCAGAAAATTTTATTCTGGGCTCCTTCACATTGAGAAAAGTCTAGAGATGAGGCCTGGGAAGGAGAAATTCGCTTGGGGTAAAATGAGGATGGGATGGATTTCTTTTGTTCACCTATGTTTAGCTCAATTTTATTTTGGGGGAGAGGTGGCATACAATTGAAATCATAAAATAATCTATTTGAAGTGTGATGTTCTTTGAACTAAGCAGGTACTTAATCCAAAGTTGGCAGTTGTGCTTCAGGATGGAAGAACAGCTTGTCAAAAAGCTGGAGGGAGAGTTTATGATTCACCCAAAGCTAAGATTCAGTTCCCTTTCAATTGATTTCTTTTTCCATAATCTGATATCAAACAGATTTATCTGACTCCCCCCACCCTTCTTCCCATTAATCCACCTGTCAGCAGGTCATGTACTATGCAAGGCATTTCAGTGGGGTCAGAACCCTGTTGGACCTAGAGGTTATAAAGCCCATTTTTTCTCACTGTGTGACTTTTGGCAAGTTGTTTCACAGTTCTGTGCCTGGCTCTCTGCACAAATGCCTCATTTGGTTGTAATGAGCTTTCATAATAGCCAAAACAAGTGCTGGGCACAGGGCTTGGACAATATTCCAAACCAAACCCATGGCTATCAAGTCTCTCCAAAACGTAGTGACCTTAGAGGAAAGAGTGCACAGCTCT
Source organism: Nesogale talazaci (assembly GCA_004026705.1). NCBI lineage: Eukaryota > Metazoa > Chordata > Mammalia > Afrosoricida > Tenrecidae > Nesogale > Nesogale talazaci. The sequence continues at coordinate 232,830 of PVJH01000705.1, read as the reverse complement.
CACGTTTTCAACATTGCCTCATCATTCTCCCTGGGAGCACCTGGTGGATCCGAACAATCGACTTCATCACGAGCAGTCCATGCTTACCCCACAGAACCACTCGTGCTCCTTACATGGTGATTTTTACATGATCCATAATTGTGAACTATAACTACCATTGTTCTTGTTCTTCTGGATCTGTGGTGTGATTTTGATAGTGAGATTCAGTAGTGCTGAAATGAGAAGTTTATTTCCAAACTTCAATTCCCTAATGTTTTTTTGGCTTATGTTTTGTTAAAGAACTCAGAATACTCTATCAATAGAAGCTTCTTAGTCTTAAGTGGTTTTTATTTAATTGTGAAATGTAAATTTGATTTCATCTTATTTTGGTTTTGCACTGGAAAATCAAACCAAAACACACGCGCGTGCACACATACATATATATGTATATATAGTGTGCACACACACACACATATATATATAGTGTGTACACACTTTTGTCTGGGGTTTAATAAAAATCTTTCCCATGCTATAAATGCTAACCTTCAATTTGTACAAATCAATCAAAAAGCAATGTTCATAAACAGCCAATCGAGTCTTTAAATTAAGATGATTTATCTAGGGTCCAGTAATAGGAAGTCCTACACTTATGTTTATTGTTATGTTACATGCTCGAGCTCAAGACAACTAAATTTGGAGTGTACAACAGAGCAAAATCATTATTGTTAAGCTGGTTAAAAAATTGTGTTTGAAGATCTCATGGTCAATAAGGGGCATCAATCAACTTACAAAATCCCTTGTAAGCATTTTTCTAAAAGTTACCAAAACAAGCTGATGATGGAGACTTTGATATTCATGTTTCATTTGTAGTAGCAGTTACTGCTCAGTTATTCTTAATATATCATGTCTGAATTGCGAGAAACATTTCAATATCTGCCATAGCTCCTGAGATTCATAGAATTGTAATCTTTCCCACTACCTTGTGTCCTCAGATTGCTTTATGGTAGTGATCTGAGTGTTCCTGGTAACTGCAATGCCCCAAAGCTATGCCATCAGGACTTCAGATACCACCAGGACCACTCATGCTAGGTAGGTTTCTATGGAGCTTCCAGATTAAGACGGACCAGGAAAAAGGATCCAGCCATCAATTTATAAAACAATTGGATAATGAAAAAAATCCTATGAATCGATTCAGAATGCTGTCTAATATAGAACCAGAAGGGGACCCTCTCAAGGAAAAATGAATTCAAAATATGCCTGTGGAAGAGCTATCTCCTCAATATAAAGTTGAATTGGATAGAATAAAGCTTTAACACCCATTTTCACTAATGTGGCAAAGCTCAAAATGAGAAGAAACAGCTTCAAGCACCCATTAATAAAATGTACACAAAAGTTGCACAATGAATAAGGCAGAACAAAGAAACATTTGATAAGGAAAAGTTTGACACTTTTCAATTGAATTGGTGAAGAATAGGAACTATGCCATGGGTGGACACAAGAACAAATAAATGTGTCATAGAAGTATAACCAGAGTGCTCCTTAGAATAAAGGATTTTATTTTATAGCCTTTGGTTGTGTTATCAAAAGGGACCATTTCCTAGAGCAGACTCTCATAGTTGGGGGGGGGGGGGTCCAGTCAAATACAGGAAGACCGTAAACACGACAGAACACTCCAGTGGCCTCACCAGGGGCTCAAATATAACCACACTGGTGGAGCAGGTGCAGGGGGAGAAGTGATTTTTTTTTCTGTAGCACATGGGGTCTCTTTGAGTGGAGATCATCTGGAAAGCACTCAACAACAACAAGCTTTTCCCACACCTGAATCTTAATTCTTCAGACATCCTGCATGAGATAAAGTGGCCCGAAGGCTGTGATGAGCAACACCCCTCCTGCCCACTCTACTATTTCTGAGTATATACTGGGTGTCAAGGAATATTTTCATCAATTTACCCTGGTTAATAGACCTTACCAAAATTCGATTGGTTAGAGGGACTGCAGTAGCATCTGTCGAGTTATGATACTGGGAGCTGTCATAGATCTGTCATCAGGGTTTCAACAGTTTCCATAAGACAATTGAGAAGGAAAAAAAATTACCCGATGATCTACATTCCAAAGTTAGCCGATGAAAACTTCAAGGATAATCTTCACAATGATCATGAAGATGGTATCCTGACCAATGATCCATTCTATTATATGTAAGTTTATCAGAAATTAGAACTGACTCAATGGGAGCTTACAACAATACCCGATCTTTATACTAGCCTTAATAAATAAATACAATCATTATGGCCTTTTACAGATGTAGAAGTGGCAACTTGACAAAGGTTATAGAATCAACAAATACCAGAACTAGAATTCTCAGTCAGATCTGGCCGACTGTGCCTGCTGCTTCTGGACATTCTGTGTTGCATATAAACTCATTTTGAAAATTTCCACTGTGTCCACCTTGGCAAATCCACTTCTCTATTTCATCATTCAGCAAATAAATTTAAGTGTCTTCTATTGACCAATTACCATAAAAATCCCAAGGGAACCAAGATTAAGAAAGACCAGGACCCTGTCCTCACAGAGCAAGTTTAGGGAGGAAGATAGGAGAAGCAACCTCATCTAACATTCAGACTAATCATGAGATACTTTTAATCATCTCCACTATACCAAAGCATGAGTGCCATCAGAACCCATATCAGTAGTCTCTTTGGGAGACTTACTCTTCTTGGCACTTATGATTCTTAAGATGCACTAAATATTGCTTTCTTAAATGAGAAAGGCTGGGATTTCCACTCCCGTAAAAGTTACAGTCTCAAAAATGCACAGGGGCGATTCTACCTAAGTGTTTAAGGGTCACTTTAAGTTGACATCAACTTGATGACAGTTTTAGTTTTTTATTCGAGGGTTCTTCTAGGCCCAGAATTCATATAAGGACAGTTAACTATGAATACAATTCTGTTTCAAAGAAAGAAAAACTTGGGTAACAGCATTATATCAGACATATTAAAGGAAAACATATGAACATTTTTACAAGTAGAGAGAAGGGAGCACATGATTCCATAGGGGGACATACAAGCTGTACCCAACAGAGAGCTTATTGAGTTTGTGTCTTCCCCAGAGACACCGTGTGTAGGGGAAATGGGAATTGAGCCATGGACCTTATAGTCCTGCTTTGGCAACCAATAAATATGCTTTGGTCAAATGAGTCAAATGAGAGAATTTGGTCAAATGAGAGAATTAAATAAGAGGAGGCCACTGTACCATCTACCTCAGTCATTTCATGATACTAATCTTTCAAGAGGACTAACAAGTTCATCACTTTTACTACCAGGGTAACTCAAAACATATGACTAGGCGGGGCATTCCAGCTCATACATGCCTGGATTGATCGCAAACAAAATATGTTAAAACATGTCTCTACAATCAGAAGATTGATAAAGACAAGTCCTCTCATTATAACATTACTAGGATGTCTTTTAAAAAACCTTCTTTTTGTATTATGGAAGGGGGGCAATGAACCTTTGAGGTCAAAGCTTTTACTAAAATTTTAATCAAAACTCAAGTGAAAAGCTTACCAAATCATTAGAATTTTGCAATAAGTTTATGGAAATGCTGCCTCACATCAAACAATAGTTTTGCAATGGATCACCCAATTTAAGAAAGGTTGGGAAGATATCAAAGATGAGCCAAGAGAAGGAAGACTTTCACGTTTATCCAGTGAAAGACTTGTGACTGGTGGAAGAAAACGTTGGAATTTCCATTGACCTAATAGCTAGGATCTCACATGAGTCAGTATTTTCAAATGTAATTGAGCATATTAACAAAACTAAGTTTTAACCCCATGGTTCAAAAACATAGTGAGAACATCAGCTAGCTCTAAGAGCTGCTCTTTCAAACAGCAGTTTAAGCAAGATTGGAAGTAATGAAGGAATTATTATGGGACAAATTATAATAACGATGAGCCTAACATTTACTAATACTACATAGAAAACAATGCCTTTTGAGGGAATATATTGGGCCACTTAAATTCAAAGCCGAGGGGTCTACTGAAAGGGTTACATGAATCTGGATGCTGAAGGAGTTGTCCTATAGATTTGGTAAAGTGACACAGGACAATCATGGGGCCTTATTGGGAGACAGTTTTAAGAAAACTGCATTGGAGAAAAGAAAATGCAGGGATTTTATGCGGAACTTTTTTTTAACCTAAACAATGCCCTTGTTCATTCAAGGGTAGTTCAAGCTGTCCTACAAAAATTGTGCTGTGAAGCCTTACCTCATCCACTTGGCAGCCCTCATCTTGCCTCTTCAAGCTTCTTTTGGCTCCCCAAACTCAAGAGCATTGAAAAGAGCATGGTTTGAGTCTCTCAATTATGCTGAAACTGCTGCTTTGATGTGTTGTAAATCAAAAAGGACAGAATTCTTCAGGGAATGCTTAGAGATATGCTCACACCTCTTCATATGGGTTTAGTATCAGATGAAGGAGATGCTGAGAAACAATCACTTCATGTTGTGATGTTTTATTTCAGAATGGTTTCTCTGATTTTGTAGTAATAATTTTTGGCTTCTCTTACTCGTCCATTCCTTGAGAACACAATTTGAGTCCTAATAGCTCTTGTGTGTTAAACTTCCTCACTCCTTCTCTTAGATCCTTGCTAATTCATTTCTGGATTTTCTCAATTTGTCTTAGTTTCCTTGATTATTTTAATTTCCACTTGTTTTAATATCGATGCCCTGAATAGTATTATGTCTTACATTTCCCTAATCACTCAAATAAAAATAAATCTTTTAATCTATGATATATAATAAATAATCATTCTATTTTGGGTACAAATAAAGCTCCTATTTTCATAAAAAATATAGGAATTCACAGGAATTATTTTTTTAAATCTTCACTTTATACGGATAAGAACTCTAGACACAACCAAACACACGCATGTACACATATATGCACACACATGCATATATGAAAATCACGATTGTCATATGGAGGCAATTTCAAACCCAAGAAATATTAGGCAAAGTATTGAGGCATTTTTGGCTTTTACAAGTAAGGTTGCTATTTCATTTAGCAGCCAGAGATACTACTGAGCATGCTCAAAAAGCACACAGAATATCTCTCCATTCTCTCTGTCTCCCGCTCTCATCATTCATGCTAAAATGTTGACATTGTGAAGGTTGACAGCCTCGAATTATATAATATATAAATCTTTAACTGAGGATCATAGTCATTGGACAATTCTTCTGCTCCATATTGAAATGTTATTTGTAAACTTTTGAATCTTTTCTAATAAACCTTTCCCCTTTATCTTGGACAAAGGAGAGTGTTACCTTTCCTACTGTTTTCACTTCTTTCATTTGCCTCACAACACTAATTTTGTAGCTACCACCTGATGCCCAGACAGAAAACAGAGGATGTTCACATCTGGTCCTTGCAGAAAGATCTGGAATGACTACACAGGCCCTAAACTAAAATAGAATCGCCTACTTGTTCCCAGAACAAGATGACTCAATCACAATACACCAAGAGTAGGAGTGCAGACAATCAACTTTCCTTTTTAGATTCATCTGGAACTAGGGTGAAGAGCAAAGGATCTGGAGCCACAGGTCCTTTGTTCATGACCTCTCTCTTGCACTTCCTTGCTATCTAGCCCTAGGCATGATTATGCTCCACCTCTGTTTGCTTCCATTTCAATATCCTTTCAAAGAGGATAACATCACTCACAGAGCTGTAGTGAGGATTGCCTTTGTTATTAGGTGTTATTGAGTCGGTTCTGACTCCCAGTGACCGCATGCACAATAGAACAATACATCGCACGGGCCTGCACCGTCGCCAGTCTCCTTGCTAAGTCACTGTGGTCAGTTCTGTAGACTCTAGGTGACTTGGGCAGCATTTGAAATACCTGTGGCAAAGAATTAAACATAGACTACCTGGCATGCAGTAAGCACGAGATAAAAGTTAGTAATTGTGGTCACTATGAGCCATAGAGAGGTCAATTAGCTTGAAGAAGTTGTAGGAGGGAATCTGAACTCAGTCCTCATACTCTCAGAGGAAGAAAGTTCCTCTGATCATCTTCTCTGATCTCTAACAGAAATGCCTTGTTCTCCTGGACCCTGCTTGACTCCGGAGCACTGCCTGCACTCTCCTTTACAGCTCCTTCTACTCGCTGTAGTTCACCTCCAACCCTCCTTTGCAGAGCAGGGCTACCCTGGCCATTCTTATCAATGATCCTCACCCAACCACAAAAACTTTCCCAAGAGTTAACAGTGTTAAAAAAAAATTCCACCTTTTTCTATTTAACTCTCAAGCTTTAACCCCCCCCCTCAAGATAACTTATCTTCATATCTTCTTAACCTTAACAATAAGTTGTTGTGGAATCTGAGGCATGGTGGCCCCCTGTATTTCAGAGGAGAACTGTGCCGCGTTGAGTGTTCAGTGATGGGACTTTTTGAAACACATCACCAGAATATTCAGACTCCTCTGAACATATGCATCCTCCAGCCTTTCAGGGATCAGCCTAACATTAACTATTTGTACTACCCAGAAACTCCTTCATTCGACTTAACTGTGTGTGTATTCTTCTACTCTGGGCAATTGCAGAAACGCAAATGATAGAAAATACTTTTTGTTTTGCTTTACTAAATTCAATTGAGTCATGTAAATTCTTAGGAATTTTTGACAGATGTTCAGTGTGGGATTCTTCATGCTATGAAGAACTAGGATGGACTCGTATTAAAACTTCTGATTAGCATGCAAGAAGAGGCTCAGCATCATTATTTGATATATTTTTCTTGGTTGATAAATCTATTAGCCAGGATTCAAAGCACATGTATTGAATTTCTCTACAAAATAATGGGGTCAGCAAAAAGGAAATCATGCTGCTGCCAGTTCCATGAGCTTCTATGTATCTTACCCCCTCTGTGAATAAATCTTTCTGTCTTAGTGATAAACCCAGGTGCCATCATGTACCTCTCCAACAGCTACAGAATGAAATATCACAAACTCAACCAAGTTCACTGCTATGCTGTGAATGCCAACCCAAAGTGACTCTTTAGGACAAGGTAGACATATTCTGTAAGTTTTTGAGACTGTACCTTTTTAAGGGACTACAAAGAGTAGCTGGTGGTTTCAAACTGCCAGCGTTGCAGTGTGGCAGTCCTTCTTGTAACTGCTTCAGCATCAGACTCTGTGAATCAAATATTACAACCATCAAAATAAATAAATGTCACATTATCCCGGTAGGGCCTTATCAGGATAGCTCCTGCATTAATGAGTCTGAGAAACAAAATTAGCAAATGAAATGTCTCCCCTGAGTCATAAAAAGGAAGGAAAAAAGTACCCACAATCAAAAGCAAAATAAAACAAACTAAACTGTAAGTGATTGCACTTAAGAGTTAAATTACATAAAATATTTTACAGAAGATAATACTTAGACCAGCTAATTCGCTCTTTTGCTTTCTCATCAAGCTTAGCAATCCTTCCAGAATAAAACATTTCCACAAATAAACATTTTGCCTCAGGACACAATTGTAGCTGTACAAACAGTTCCTTCCATTCAAAGGTTTGATTTCAGTGGATGAGGCTTCTTAAATGCAAGCATTGTGGCTGAAACACATATTTTGTTAATAAGCCAGGCCACATATATATAATCTGCAGCTTCTAGTGAGACCAGCTAGTTCTCTGTCAGCCCTTCTGAAAGCGTATGCCTAGGTTTTGTCAGTGCTTGAAAACAGTCCCAAAGGTACCAGTCTCTTCCATAAAGTTGTTGTTAGCTGTTGTGAAACAAGAGCCCAAGTGACCCATACACAATGAGGTTTTCAGAAGCTAATGGCCAGGTCTTTACTTCTAGCCCATCTTAGTGTGGAGGCTCTGTTAGGACCTAGTCAGAATCATAACAATACTTATGAAAGCATACCCCCCAAAATAAACAAAATTGCACTGGACACAGCTTTCCCCCACAAAGCAAGCATCCAGTAATTTTGCTCTAATTTAGTGCATCCAATGGCATTGCCTGGAGTAGTTTTGAGAAAGATATTATGGTTAAGAAGTTCTTACGGGAAAACTCCATAATTCTAATAAGCATTAATATTTCCTCATAATGAAAAGAGTATGTCTATATATTCAATCTTATGCTATTACATTATATTGAAGTTATTTGTTGGAAGAATAAACGTTTTCTCATAGGAAAAAAAGTTGTTTTGCTTGAACCTTGTTTTTTGTGATGGTCAATTTAAGAGGACAGCATGCAGCTGTGAAATTTCGATACCAGCTTAAGAAAAATGCTAAAGAAACTGTTGTGATATTGACCACAGATTACAAGGACAGTGCTATGGGAAAAACTCAAGTATATGGGTGGGTTCATTGTTTCAAAAAAAGGTGAAATGTCAATTGATGAAAAACCTCACTCTGAGCATCCATCAACTTCTCAAACAGATGAAAATGTTGGCTCAGAATGCATTTAGAGTTCATTCCACCACATTTTCTATGTAGAGGTTCTGTAAAAGATATCCTAGTAGTGCGTGACCAAAAAAGACATGATTTGTGACAACTGGGGGACAGGTTTTGCCACCATAACAATGCACTTGCTCACGCAGCCATCTCAATGTGCCAGTTTGGGGCAAAAAACAGCATTTCTCTCTTGCCCCTTGCACCTTCCCTGACCTCACTCTGTGTGACATCTTTTTGTCTCCATGATTGAAGAGGGACATGAAAGGACACGGATTTCTCAAAGTAGAAGAGGTCAAAAAAAATGAGGGAGGGGCTGTCAACCTTTCGAATAGATGTGTTCAGAAAAATGTTTCCAAGAATGAAATCACAGATCTGACAAATGTATTAAGTTTAATGGAGAGTTCCTGGAAGGTAATAAGGTTATTTTGTAAAAAGAAAATTTAAATACACAGCTTTGAAAAAAATTTCAATTTTGGGGGGGGCGGGCCATCACTGCCCTCTGGTGGTGGGAGTAAGAGGCCCAGCTTTTGCTCCTGTGCAGCCACTGCTGGAATTGAACCTCCATCTCAGTGGCCCACAGTCCTGCGCACAACCACTACACCACCGGGGCTCAGCCAAAAATTCCAATTTTGGAGCCATGGTACCCATCATAAGTCTCCACTAACAAACACAGAGTACCTCCACCAAGAATCAAAGCGGGTTCTTTCACCTGTCAGTTGAGAACGCATGACTGAAACACCCATGTTCTTTTGTCTACTTTTAAAAAGTCAACATCAAGAGGGATATGGTTTCAACTCTGTGATGGATCCATGGAAATGGATTTGATTAATGGGTCAACAATTGTATGACCAAGGATTGAATGAAAATCCTATAATAGATCGCATACAATAATAGTTGCCATATCTAACAACTCTTTAACCTCTCACTAGAAATCTAAGTATACTTACCACATGCCCTTTTACATGCTTGAAGGCATCACAGGTTTGGATTCTGGTAAAATTTTCCAATTTCATCTGAATGTAGGGGCGTCCACTTTGTGCCTCGATCACATCCTGATATGAAGGGGACATATCTAATGCGTTGTTGGTTTTAGGTACCATCATGTCAGTACCAAGCCATGGCAACATTCTGGACAACAGAGCAACATTCTACCCAGTCCTGCACCATCCTGCACCATTGTTCTTATCCTGGAGCCCATGGTGGCAGCCACTTTGTTGATCCTTGTTTCTGAAGGCCTTCCTCATTTCTCCTGATGCTCTACTTTAGCTAGTGTTATGTTCTTCTCTGGGAACTATTTTCTCCAGAGAATATGTACAAAATATATAAGACAAAGTCTTGCCATTCTTAGGCCTAAGACACACTCTGGCCATACTTCGTCAAAGACAGAACAATTTGTCCTTTTAACAGTCCATGATGCTTTCAATATTCTTCTCCAACACCACAATTCAAATGAATCTATTAATCCTGTCTTCTTTATTCAATGTCCAGCTTTCAGAGACAGAGAGGCAAGAAATCCTTAATTTCAACCTTTTCTCCATGTACTATGTTATTGTGTTAATCATTATTAATGCTCTGGTTGTGAGCATTTGGGATCTTCTTTACATTGAGTTGCAATCCATTTTGAAGGCTGCAATCCTAGGTCTTCATCAGCAAGTGTTTCAAGTCCTCTTCACATTCACTGAGTAAGATTGTTTCATCTATATAGTGACAGCATTAATAAGCCTTCCTTCAATCCTGATGATGCATTCTTTTTGACATGAAAGATGCCACCATAGTGATGGCATTTCTGAAAACTACAAGTCAGACAGAAGGCCCAAAATTTGTACAGGCTTCTATCTCTGCAATTGGAAGGTGAACAGAAGAGTGAAGGAGGAAGAGATGGAACTAGCCAGAGCATCTATTTATATTCTGGAGGCAAGCCACTCCCCTCAAAGAAGCCCCCTTTCCATTGATTGGATGATCACATCAGAGCTCATGATACTAGCTGATTATGTTTTTGCATTGTGGAGGAAAATCTTGTCCAGTCTCTTCAAAAACCACTGAGAATTAAAGCCTAAACCAGTTCACCCACAGCATCAACTATCATGCTCCCCTTCAGTCATTCAGCTGTTAATCACATTATCTCTGGAACACATCCATATTTCTTTTTTTAATATAGATTTTATTGGGGGCCCTTACAACATTTAATACATTGTTCGTATTAAGCATATTTGTATACATGTTGCCACATTCATCTACATTATCTACTTGAACCTCTCCAGCATAAGCTCCTCTTCCCCTCTGTGGCAGTCATGTGCTTATGTTAATTTTATAATTGAAATGTAGGGGTGGAGTCTGGCCTGTTCATCAGGAGAAAGCCATTGAGTGGCTTATGAGGCCTCTCTGTGGGCATGGCTTTCACCTGAGACTCCTGGGAAATCTCACGGTATATCCCTCGCGAAGATGAGAAGCTATCTTCCCCTGTTATTGGGAGTTAGTTTCAGAGATGATTAATCACAGGCAAGCTGACAGTGTCTGAGAAGTTGGAGAAGCCAGTGGAGAGACCACACGGTCTTGCCCTGATGAAGACAGACCTCTGAAGCTGGAGTGGCATCCTGTTGATGGACCTGAGCCCTGGAAGCGAGGAGCCATTGGGAGACCCCTGCCAGCGCCAGAATTCTGCACCCACTGACCTGTGACTTCCTGAGTCAGAAGCAGACTTTATAGACTGATTTTGGGCATATGGGTTAATATTGGACTTATGACTTTGCACTGGACTGGATTGGGATGCCTTCTTAGTGTCACATTTATTTCTTTTGTATATAAACCCTTTCCTTATACCTATATGCATGTCTGTGAAATTTGTCCCTCTAGTCTGCCTCTTTCCTCTAGTTCTTTACTTTTTTTAATTCCAACTCCCCATATTTCCCCTTCCCCCTGCTCCTCCCCCATGAACTTCCAATAACTTACAAATTGTTATTACCTCTTCATATCTTACACTGTCTAATGTGTCACTTCACTCACCCACCGCCCCACCTTGTCCACACCCCAGAAAGGAGGTCACATGTAGATCTGAGAAATTTGTTCCCCCTTTTTACTCCACCATCCCTCCACCCTCCCAGTGTCACAACTCCCTAGTCTCTAGGGATTATCTATCCTAAATTTCCACGTTGTTGATTCCAATGTGCATCACCTGGTCTAGCTGAATCTGTCTGGCAGAATTGGGATAATGCTAGTCGATGGAAGGGAGCTACTACACTGCACCTAGACTGGCTCATCTCCTCGCTACAACCCTTCTATGAGAGGATATCTCTTCACATATTTCATCCACCATCTTTTAGTACTTTATCTTTGGTGTTGATATGACCAAAACTACTTTGCTTTAAGCAAACACCCACCCCTTCACCACCCCAAATACATGCTTTAGAAGAAGTTAGAAATAGTTGACTGGAATGGAAGAAGAATGTGGGAGGATCCTGGAGATTCTGATCACTAGTTATAGAACAGAATTTCTAAAACCTGGGCCTTCTGTCCAGTAGGAAAAGTCTAAAAGCAACTTCTGGCAAACTGAAGCTCCCCTTTCTTTTTCAGAGTTGTGTGTAAGACTTTTCAATGTGCATTTTCATCTAATTGTTCTAATCCCCAAACTGCTTTCCTCTACAAATAAAGCAGAATCATTGTATTTTGCACATTTAAGAGTTCACATTGACCTAATGGGTCAAGCAGAAAAACAGAGGGTTCAGGAAGGCAAGCAACTTTCCCAAGACAACAAACAAATTGTTAGAACTCAGCAGGATATATGAATATCAACTCATTTCACATCTAGCTTTCAGTGTACATGGAGAAAAGTGGGTTAAATGTCAAACTGTGGAATAATGCTGAGTTGATCTATAATTAAATATTAAAAGTGTGCTACCCAGATGACATACTCTGTTCAACATTCCTGACTATTACAAATATTTCTACAAAATTGCGATGATTTTGTTGGCTGAGCATAGAAATCTATTTGGTAGCTAGCACCATCTATATACAAATTACAACTTCTGTATTGAATTCAAAGCTAGGTGTAAAGGAAGATGGCTGAATTCATGAGAGGGAAAACATTGAGGACAATGAATTACATATAATGCTACATATATTCCTTTAATAGCAGCAATAATCTTTCATTTTTAAAGTATATTGCACATAAAATGGGCATTCTGAACTCCCAGCACCATGTGCAAACAACAGAACCTTGTCACCCAGCGAATGATTAATGCTTTCACCTCCCAAGTTACCTTGGGTACAGTCAGAATGCATCTCAAAGATGTGCTAAGTATCTATCAACACCTTCTGCAGTAATGGCTATAAAAAGAAGGTAATGATGAAGGCAGCAAGTTTATCTTCAGAGTGAGGTTCACAAGGAAAAAAATCAGCAAGAATTTCCATAAAATTAGAGTAACTTTTGACACATGTAAACTCATTCATTTTCTCCTTGTTTCATTCATACAACAAAGGAACAAAGGAAGCACAATATGTCAGATATGTATCCTAGCCCTGTAAGAAGAGCAAAACCCAGAGAATTAAAACCATTTATATTCTTTTGGAGATGTGAAAGGGCTTTAAAATACCAGTTATGATAAGTACAATGCTTTATGCTATCTAGAAAATTCACACTCAAAAAGGACCCTATAGGACAACGTAGAATTGCCACAGCAGTTTTTATAATAGGAGATTCCCCACCTTTTAAATTTTTTTTTTTATGTTTGAAAATACCCTGTATATCATTAAAGACTCCAAGTCCATTTCCATTTTACTTTTCCCTTTTCTTTTTGTTCACTCAGACCAATATTTAGACCTGGTGGGGTAAGGAATTTGGAGGTTTCTTATGAAGACATTATTATTTTAATTTGTATTTATATTTTATGCTAAACCCTCCATTTTTGGTTTCTTCCCCCTCCCTCCTTCCCCTCTCCTTGTTCTTCCCAGACAGGGATCTTAACAATACATCACCATGTATTTTCTCCCGTGGAACAGCTGGTTGATTTAAACTGCCAACCTTCAGGTTAGCAGTTGAACCTCTTCACATTGTACCTACAGAGCGCCATAATTAGTGCTAAAGGGTAGAGTCAGACTATAAATGTTTTCATCTTGAGGTGTCTCTGGGGGGGTCTCCTAAGCTACCAACCCACCTTGCAATTAGATTCTGTATATACTCACATGTAAGTCGACTTTTTCAACGCAATTTTAAAAAGAACTTTTATTGGGGGCTTTTACGTCTCTTTTACATCTCTCATCACAATCCATACATTCCTCCAATTTGTTGAGCACATTTGCACATATGTCATCATCATTGTTTTCAAAGCATTCTTTTCCCACTTGAGGCCCTGACACTAGCTCCCCATTTCTTCCCTCTCCCTCCCCTGCCCACCTTCCTCATGAAGCCTTGAGAAGGTATAGATTTTTTCCCATATCTTACATCATCCTCCATCGTCTCTCACCCACTTTTGATTATTTGTTCCCCTGGAATGGGGTTCTAGGTTGATCCTTGTGATAGATTTCCCTTTCTCCCCACCCCTCCCATAATTCTGCTGGTATCTCTACTCTCATTGTTGGCCCTGACGGGTTTATCTATTCAGGATTCCTGTGTTGTGGGTGTCTGATGCACTTTTTGTGGTAAAATTAGGTGCCTAGACTGATAATCGGGTCAGCTTGTCCTCTAATATGCACAGTATTTGAAAACTATGAACTCCAAATTAGCTTCCTTTTCTAGGAAGTAGCATATGAAAGAAAAGACCCATGAAAGCTTGTAGAATGGCTTCAACTGAGGAAAATAATGCTCTCAAAATGCTTTCCTGGAAGAATTTCAGAGATAAGTCTCAGCAGCGAGATTGTAAAAGATGGCCATGTGGCAGCCCTTGCTGTGTGTAGTTCCCTTTTGGCCTGCGCAAAAGACAGATGGGTCTTAGAGAATGGCAGTGCATTGTTGCAAACTTGATCAGGTGGCAAAATCTAACTGCAACTCCTGCTCCAGATGCAGGGTCATTACTGAAACAAATTCACGTCCTCTGCTACCTGTGATCTGACAGTCTCTTGCTTCCTCTCTCATTATAGACAATGGGTTTTTGTGGTCTTTAGAATAATGTGCTTTAAACAAGGTACTTTCATCTGCCACAGACACAAATACAGCCCTCAAGTTCCATGCTGTCATCTGATCCACAGTGATCTCAAAGATTTCCTCATCCCTTTGGAGATCATTACTGAACGAGTCAGGTACATTGTTCACATTATGCATATTTGACCAGAGGAGCAGGGAGCAGTAACCACTCTAGACCAGTGCATCAGAAGAATGGGTTGGAGGTGGGCAAATCTCTTCCAAATGAAGGCCTTTATCTCTGTCACTAATACCTAGAGGCCCAGTGGCCTGGAATATGGTGAGAATTTTGTTACAACATGAAAGACAATTTGTAAAGCTATGAAAGGTCTCAGAAAAAAAAAAAAACCAACAACAAGTACCCCTAGTGGACTTCTTTTATATCTTGGAAAAATCAAAGACTTCCTTTTGACATACATGTCGACTATAATCAAAATACACTGGACCATAAGGTTGAAAGGCGAGAGCAGTTGGCAGGTTGCCAACAGGATGCGTTATGAAAATTTTGGGAAGATCCATTAAATGCATCACAGTGCAGTCAAACAAAATTCATCTTCAAAGCTATACCATCATCTTCAAATGACTCTCCTTGGAAAACCAGATTGAGGCTAATAGGAATGTTAAGTAGAGAATGAATATCCAATTATCAAATTACCACCTGACCACAGCTGACCATGTCGCCCTATAGATGAGCAGCAGAGTATCACTCTCAGCATGAAAGGAAACAGAGTATCACTCTCAGCATGAAAGGAAAGCAGCATAGACATGGTTGAGTTCACCCATGTTCTTCATGCACATCTACATTACTTGTCCTCGTCATTCTCAGTTTGTCTGCATAGTCATGTGAGAATGTCCTCTTGTCAGTTCATTAGAACAAAATAAAAGTTTTTCCAGTTGAGACAAACTGTACAGGCCCACTCTGGCATGGCCCCCCCAAAGAAGGAAGGAAAATTCTCCCAGGAGGTAAAACTTTGATCAGTAGGTCAAGTTGTTCACATTGCCTGGTAGAAAAGAGAGCTTATTCCAGAGGCATGAATCTGAACTACTCCCTAATAAATCACAACTCACGTATCAAACTAGGGACTGGGATGTACATAATTTTTTTAAAAATTGGTAATGAGAAGATCCTACTCCTTTTCCAAATTACATGATCATATATATTAATAGATAGTAAGCTTCCAGCTCATTATTTAAATATGGGATTTCAAACTATGAATGTGAGTGATCAGCTGGATGAGCAAATCACAAAACAAAGATTTATGCTCTTTTGAGGAAAAATGAGGACATATTTTGGACTCTAGGAGGGATGATTATATGCCAGAGAGAAGGATGTTGTTCTTTTTTTTGCTTTTTTTGCTTAATAAGTTTAGTTCAAAGGGCACATAGGACTGTCAAGGTCACGGTAGCTCAAAAGTGGCTCTTTAACTTGGCTACAATTGAGTGACATTTTATCAAAATTATTTCCTGATGTGGTTCTTTGCTAGAGTTTTCCATCAAAAACGATCTGCACAAGATTTGGAAGGCAGGAGTGAGTGAATCAGGAGCCAAACGTCTGATGTTCTGGAGATCTCACAGGATGCCAGGCACAGTGTCAGTGCACGCATGGGGTCTCTGATCTACCAAATTACCTATAGCTCACCAGCTCTTACTTGATCTCTTTCTTCAGGTTTCTCAAGATCCAGACCAAATACACATGCAGTGCCCTAGCAAAGGATGTCCCACAACATGAAATTGGAAGTGGCTTTTTCTGCTTTGTTAACAGATTTAAGTTTGTCTTGGGGTTAGGGGGCTCTGGTCTGTCCTCTAAGGTTCTAGCTCTTTCATATAAGTTCCAGTTTGTCATGACTATCTTCTCTATTCCACATTGCTTTCCAGCTGCTCCTCTGGCTGCCTTAGATTGGATGGAAGCTCAATGTTAAACACCAGGACAATATCTTCACAGGAATGATTTTCAGAATTTTCAGAATTGAATAAGGCCTAACTCCTATGACCAACCTCTTGCTGTGCATCACTCATAGTGCTTTAGATAAAACCTTACCTGAAAAAATATTTTTTATCAAAATATACTAAAGCTGAATATATGCTTTCCCTACAACTTAGCAACTCAAGTCATATATGTCTTCTCTAGAAATGAAGGCTGATATGCACAAAAACACATGCACCATAATGCTGAAAGCTCTCCAGTCACAATAGTCCTAGACAATCCAACTGTTCACCAACAATAGAAACAACAAATCAAATTGCAATGCAATAGCACACTGAAATAGTGTATAGTTAAGATCATTGGAACATAGAAGCCTGACACAAAAAGAATACAGGTTTCTATGAAAGTCATTATTCAAATGCAATAGGAGTCAAAAACATGGTTACCATTGGGTAGACATAATTACAGGAGGAAGCACACATGTGATATTTGGGAACTGGCAAAGACATGTATCTCTATCTAAGGGAATTTAAATTGTATGGTGGGGAGAGATTAACCTAAACTCATAGCAAAACCAGTGTAGAGACAAAAACTACACTGTTTATATCATATCACAACTTACATTCTAATTTGAATGGTGTTTTGCAACAAACACGGGGCAAGAAAACTGGAGATTCATGCAAGAGGTTGTCTTGGTGCAAGTGGTTTATGCTTGACAATTAACCAACTCGTTGCTAGTCTGAATCCATCTAGTGAAAATATAACCAAAAAGTGTGGAAATCTACTGCTCCAAGATTTCTGTTGCTGTCATAAATTGACTGTCCAGTTGATTCTGAAACCTGACAATTGCCCCCAATGGGTTTTCATGGCTGTAAACTGGAGAAAATGGGTGCAGTAGGAGTCAGAATTGATGCAAAGCCAAGAACAATTTGGTTTCATTCTTTATGCCTGATCTATTTATCTCCACCATTCTTAATCTCAATTCTGTCTGTTGTACTCCATACAGATCTGATTTTTTGCTTCTTTACTACTTGATTCATCTCACTAGACTGTGAACTTCATGAAAAAATTCTACATTCTCTGTTTTCTCCATCCCCCCAAACTACAGAATGTATGATATGTATTTATTAAGTAAAGTAGTAAACATGAATGATCCATGAAGTGAGTATAACGAATTGGCCACATCAGTATGATTTTTTGGCCTGGGTCTGATACCGGATCCTATTGGACTTTTCTTAATGAAATAACAACACCACAAATTCTTTACAAAATGAAGTGGAAAATGAAGGTGAATAAATAAATAATGAATGAAGGGGCCACAGTCCAACAATTGGTGATCATACTTTCAGGAAGCTTACGTCCAAAAGTGTGGATTTGTCAGCTTGCTTTTCATTTACTCATAATCTTGAAGATAGTGAAATTAAGTCCTTCTATCTCCACACCAATCTTTCTAAGAAACAATGAGGTACCATCACTATCAGTGATGTAAATTCTACCAAATAAAAATGAAAATTTAGCCAACCAGGTGGACATTTGGACATCTCTGCAGCAGATGGGAGATGTCAAAACCCATAACCATCCCCAACTGTAAGACACAGCTTTAAATGACAGAAACCAGAAAAAAACCACAGGCAAATCAATGAACACAATACCTTTTATTTTAGAAAGACTGTTTTCCAGGTCAAAAGACGACAGTGACTTACAGTCTGGATTATGGAGATATTTCAGGTATTAATTAGCTAGTTACCCATTTAGCCATGACTCATGTCATGGTACTGTCAATTGCCTCATATACATGTGAAACCTGTACATTGAATCAGGAAGACCAAAGAAAAATCAATGCATTTAATTTGTGATGCTGGAGAAGAATATTGAAAGTAAAAGAGCTGTAAGTCGTTTAAAAGGATCCCTGCTGGCACAGTGGTAATGAGGTTTGTTATTAACTAAAAAAGTTGTGAACTAAAAGTCTGTCAGCTGTTATGCAGGAGAAAGATGAGAGAGTGTGCTTCCCTAAACGTTTGTCCTTTGGGGTCACCATGAGTCAAGGTCATGACAACAGCAAGGGCATTGGTGGTTGTTTTTAGTTTTGTTTCCTTCTAAGTCGTTCATGTGCATGGACAATAAAATTTTAAAGTTTCGATGTAATCCTAACTTTATGGGAAAATCTATTTTGGAGCATATTGAGTCTTCTTGGGAAACTTGCTGATGAATATCATTAACAATGGCCAGATGGAACCTACAAATGATAAGCTTTCAGCTCAAAACAAATATAAATTCCACTCTTGGGTCATGCAAATGTTTACAAGTATAGTGGCCTGAAAGAAATCACAAAGCCTGAGATTTTTGTAATGTAGCTGACCTATGTCTACTTGGAACAGAAGTTTTCATTTTTACCACACACAATTCTTTATCAAGCAGTCTTGGATACTTGAAATAACTTTAGATAATCTCAAAACATGAGAAAATCCCCTGGGTCATTAAAATAAGAGCCATTTGCATGCCAGACTGCAAATTTCAGCATCTGGACTCTAATATTTGCATAAATGAAATCTTAAGGAAGTATTTTCAATGAGGTGCCTTTTATATTTGTCTCACATGCCTGACACTGAAATGGTGTTTCTTTCATTAATTGGTTGGATCCTTGTAAGTTGTTTAAAATAATATGTCTATGCTATTTTTCATTATAGAAAAATACATAATCAGTATAAAAAATAGAAAATATAAGCCAAAAGACAAAGATAAAAGTATCACATAATACAAAAATGCTTTATATTCTTTCTTTCTTTACAGAAATGAACTAATAGGTCATATAGCACTTTTGTGGGATTTTTTAAAAATCATTTTATTGGGGGATCACAAGCCATGTATACATTCATTGGGTCAAGCATATTTCTACACATTTGTTGCCATCATCATTCTCAAATCATTTTCTTAATACATGAGTCCTTAGTATCAGCTCCTTACTTTTCCCCTCCCTCCCTCACACTCGCTCCCCCAAGAACCCTTGATAATTCAATCTTTTTCCATATCTTATACTGTCCAACATCTCCCTTCACTACTTTTCTGTTGTCCATCCTCCAGGCAGGGAGTTATATGTAGATAATTGTGATAAGTTCCCCTTTCTCCTCCACCTTCCCCTTACTCTCCTGGTATCTCTACTCTTATTATTGGTCCTGAGGGGCTTGTCTATTTGGGATTCCCTGTGTTTCCAGCTCTTTTCTGAACCAGTGCACGACCTCTGGTCTAAGCGGATTTTTAATGTAGAATTGGGATCATGATTGGGGGTGGGGTGGGGGAGATAATTTGTACATTTCATTGGTGCCATACTGCACCCTGACTGGCTTGTCTCCTCACTGCAACCCTTCTATAAGGGGATGTCTAGTTGTCTACACACAAGCATTGGGTCGTTGTTTCACATGCTCTCTCATTCACCATTATATGATTGTTTGTTCTTTGATGCCTGATATCTGAAATCTGATCCTCTTAGGCCGTTCTCAATCTTTAGAAAGTTTTCAATATTCATAATTAAGTAGAATGACTTCTCAAAATTTTTATATTTGTTTTCCAAGATGCCTTTATAAAATTAAGGAGTTTCCCTCAATTTCTAACCTTCTGAGAATTTTTATCAACAATGGCTGATAAATGCCTTTCCGATATTTTCCTTAATACCTAGGAATAGTCATCAAGATTCAAGCTTACTGCCACTGAGTCAATTCCAACTCAGAGGGTTTTTTTTTCTGTTTTAAACTATTGGCATGATAAATTGCATTGATTGATAACTGAATATTGGACCAGCCTAGAATATTCAAGTTAAGCATAAGTTGGTCATGATGAATTATATTACATATTTGATTGAATTTACTAAATATTGAGGAATTTTGCCTTAAAGTTCCTGTGCAATGTTGACCTGCATATTTCTTTTCTCTTCTTTATCTGGTATTGATAGTAAGTCAGTGTTGTGCCCATAAAATGTATTTGGAGATTTTCCCTCCTCTTTTACTTTTTTGGAAAACTTAACGCAGAATCAATTCTATTTCTTCCTAAATACTAGGAAGTATTCACCAGTAAAAATATCTTAACCTAAAGTTCCCTTTGTGGAGAGGTTTTCCTTTTGTTTTTTCATTCTACTGATACAAAATCAATGTCTTTTATTAGGCTAGGTATGAAAATATATACATATATATGTTTTTATAGGGACATTGTAGCAGACTAGGTCTTTTAAGAGGTGTGTCCAAGTGGGCACTTGTTAGTCCGGGTAGACTAGAGAAACAAATTCATAAGCATGCACATGGATATAAAGGAAAGTTTTATAAACAAGAGGAATGAAACATTGAGAAAGCATCCCAAGCAAGTCCAGTCCAACCTCATAAGTCGGATATTAGTCCATATGTTCGATACCAGTCTATAAAGTCTCCTTAGAACTTACGATGCACATGCAATGACACCAGGACAATCACTGGCCAGTGGGTACAGAGTCTTGTGTGTCCGGTGGCAATAGAAGCAGTAGAAGCATCTCAGCACTGGCAGAGTTCTCCCCATGGCCTCCCAAGCATCTCAGCCCTGGCAGGAGTCTCCACATGGCTTCTCTGGCCCCAAAGGTCTGGTTTCATTAGGGCAAGCCCATGTGGCTTTTCCTCCAGCAAATCCAGTCTGCAAGAATCAGGATCGATCTTGTCCATGATTAGTCACCTCTGAGACTAACTCCCAACAACTAGGGAGATAGATTCTCATCTCCATGAGGGAAATACCATGAGATTTTCCAGAATTCTCTGGAGAAAGCCATGCCAACACATAGGCCTCATTGGCTACTCATTGGCTATCTCCAGATTGACAGGCTAGACTCCCAATCATGAAATTGGCACACGAGTACATGACTGCCACAGGGTGCATAAGTAAATGTGGTGAAGAAAGCTGATGGTGCCCAGCTCTCAAAAGATAATGCATCTGGTGTAGTAAATGCTTGAGATAAACATGTGACATCTTTCTGAGAAGCAATAAAGTTAACATGGAAGCACACCACCCTGTGTGATCATGGGGTGTTAATAGGAACAGGTATAAGGAAACAAACACCCAGAACAGAAAGTATCATATCATGGTGAATGAGGAGGAGTGGGAAGTGGATCCCATCTTTAGGCAACTGGACAGCCCCTAACAAGAGGATTGCAGGAGGAATAGACAAGTCAGTCAGGGTGCAGTAGAGTAACCTTTGAACATACAAGTTTCTTCTAGTTTTTAATGATTCCTGTCTCCCACTATCACGATCCCAAGTCTACCTTACAAATATGGCTAGACCATAGCGTGTACATGGGTACAGATCAGAGCTGGAAGCACAGGGAATCCAAGACAAGTAACCGCCCCCCCAGGATCAATATTGAGAGTAGTGATATCTGGTGGGTAAGGGAAATGTCAGGGGGTGGGGGGAGAGGGGAGGAAGAGGGAACTGATCACAATGATTTACATATGACTCCCTCCCAGGATTACAGACAACAGAAAAGTGGGTGAAGGGACACATCAGTCAGGATAAGACATGAAAAAATTATGAATTATCAAGGAATCATGAGAGAAGAAGAGAGGGGGAGGAAGAAGGAAGTGAGAAGCTGTTACCGATGACTCAATTAGGAAGAAAATGTTTTCAAAATGATAATGGCAAAAAATGTACAAGTGTGCTTGACACAATTGATGGGTATATGACAAGTGATGAGCTGTGTGATCTTACAATAAAATGATTTTAAAAAAAGAAGTGTGTTTATCTTAGGTAAGTTATAGAGCAAGTTGATGTAGATTTGTGGGCATTTTCTTGTTATCCTGGTCCTGCTTGTAGGTTCTTGAGTAACTTCTTACTTTCCTGATATAAAAACATAGCCTCATTTCTTCTTGTCCCATCAGTTTGGATCAAGATCTATCAATTTTATTGATTCTCTCAAAGAAGTTGCTTCAGGTGCTTGGTTTTCTTACGATTTTGCTTTACATTTTCTTGATTCTACTCCTCTATTTATTATTTCCTCTCTGGTGCTACCTAGGAGTTTCATTCACCCTGATTTTCTTAACTTTTAAACATGACACATATTTATGCTGTTTTATTATTGTTCCTGTTAAATTGCTCTCAAAATGTTTTGATTGTATACCACACTTTTATATGTGTGCGTGTGTGCAATTTCACTGAGCTAAAAAATGCTTTAACTTTTTTTCTTTTTTCTTTTCTGTATCTATAATAAGTAATTTTGTTTACAACCCTTGGCATTTTAAAAGGTATCTCCCTACTATCACTTATTCAATTTCATTAAGATTCAAGAATATATTTCATTTCATTTGAATATTTTTCTTGAAACTTGTGTATTTTACTTTCAAATTCTCACAATATTTGCATCATATATTTGCTCATGCATTATTAAAAGCATAACCGTTCATAACTGCTGTATCCTATGGACTGGATGGAGTCAGTTTGGTTTGGGGGTAACTAATCAATAACTTTATCCTATGCATCCAGATTTCTTTTAATTAGCATGCTATATTTTATTCCATACTTTTTAATCTTTATAAAGGAAGTTTCTAATAGTGGATTGCTTGTGATATTGTGAGATAATACATATAAAATTCATTCATTTAAAGTGGACAATTAAACGGTGTTAGCAAATTCATGGAATTGCACAATGATTAGCTCAATTTAAAGAATTTTTCCCCACTTGAAAAATAATTTCTTGGCTCACTAGGAATTTCAACTGATAAAATTATTCTAACTGGTTTGTGTATACTCATGCATTTCATATTTCACTTTGGACTACTCAGATGTCCTAATCTTTCCATTGGAGCGTTAAACTATTTATAGCTAATGTGACCATTGATTTGGGCAGGTTACATTTTTCACCATCCTATGAAGCTGTCTTTTGCTATAATGTTTTGAATGTCTTGGAAAGCCAAAGCTGCAGTTCTCCTCTGTCTTACAGAGCCACTATGAAGAAGAATGGTCTCGAGACTACTGAGGAGCCTTAAGGTTATTTGTGTGCTGCATTTCCCCTCTGTGCATTCTTCCCTTTTGCTGTCTTCTCTTGACTTGGCTTATCATGCTCCATCTAATTTTATTTCTATATCAATTAAGCATATGTGTACATGTATGTGCATATTTAGCATCTTGAAAATGTATACATATAATTTGCAACTATTGTCATCAAATAATCTTAAACAATTAACATTGTTATATTTACATTGCATTATCCTTAAGTTCTTCAATAATTATGTTATAAACATCACTTCTGCATTTGCTTTAAATGCCACATTGCATCCGGTATTACTGCTGTTCAAACATAACTTTTAAAATGATATTTAAATCTTTAAAATTATATTGATCTATACTCCTGAGTTCATTAATTCTAATGTTCTGATACATGTGTGCAGAATAAAATAAAATGGTTCCTGATATTCATCTGGTATAACTGTATTTCTCCTGAAGAAGTTCATTTTACGTTCTTATCATGTAGTACTTTTAACCCTTACAGAGGTTGTATGCTAAAAAATGTTCATTTTGCCTTAACATATTTTTTATTAATTTGAATGAAATTGATGAATTAATGCTCAAATGTTAATGCTAGGTATAAAATTAAGCACAAGTAATATATTTCCTTTCAAAACATCAAAGTCATGCTTTCCCAGTCTTGGTTTGCCTGAGTTCCTAGAAGAAATTACTGGTCATCTGGATTTTCTTGCTCAGGATGTATTGTGTGCTTTCTCCTTGAGATGCTTTCCAGAGATTCTCTGTATCACTCCCTCTTCTGCCAGCATTTCTTCAAATCTTGCTTTTTGTTGGTTTGTTGATTTACCTTTTGCTGACTGGAACACTCAAGTTATTTGAAAATGGTTAGATCTTCCGAATATTGTTTCTCATTTTGGGCAAGTGTAATCTTCTTTTACAAATACTTTATTTTCTACAGGGCCAGCTCCAATCAGAGTCAAACGTGCACCCCATCCCCACCTACCCCAAAAGTATATGCTATAGAGGACAACATAAACTACAGGTTGGGGGGAGGAGCCAGCCTGCCCATACAGAAGCAAGCCAGTAAGGAAAAAAGAATATTGCCTAAACCTCATACTGCCAAGATCAAGTCTCTCACTACACAGAGAGAACTACAGGGCCCATAAGAGCTCAAGACATGATGACTCCTCATTGGAACATCCAGTGACAGAGAACAATTCGGGGTACACATGGTGAGCAGTGAGTCCGGTCAGACCATCCCCACAGTGGGGCAAAATAAGAAGGGAACATAACAGATCAGCAATGGGAACAAAGCTAAGCCACAAAACCCCTCAGGAGCCCCCAAAAGAGACTTCAGTCTATGAATGGCAGTTCCCAGAACCCCCAGGACCTGTGCGGAGATAGTTACAAATGTCAGCAGACAGACCTGAAATTATTTATGCTTTTTTGTTTTATTGTTATTTAATTTTTGCCCATTGTTTTTCTTTCTTGATTTTATTTGCTTGTTTTGTGCCTCTTCTAAATCAATCTTTTGTTTTCTTTTTAGCTTCTCTCTCATTTTTATTTTGCTTACCTATATATGATAAACATGGGAAGAAAGTCTGAGAAGAAAGCAACTGGACCAGCACTTCGGGAGGGACTTGGGGAGAGAAAGAGACAGTACTGAGCCAACAACTTCAATGACAGGGGAACAACAAGTGAATTAAAAGCAACAACAATGAGGATGTAGAGATCCTGGTAGTGTTGGAACAACAACTTTCTAGCTGAGAGGAATTACTAATAGGAAGAAGGATGAACATGATGGTGGGGCAGGAGGAAGGTAAAAGAAAAGAGGAAAGATACAGGAAACAAAGCTATGGATGTAGGTATAAACATAGGTATGTACTTAGAAAATATATTAATTCATAAAATAGAGATATTGGCCTATGTACATATATTTATATAGCAATACATTGAGGAAGCGAATGGGTTTGGGGGCCTCCCTCAAGGAAAGAACACTTTGTTCTAACAAGTTGCCATTCTGTGATGCTCACCATTCCAGTATAATCACTGATGACAAAGTGGGTATATAAGCAAATGTAATAAAGAAAGCTGATGGTACCCAGTTGTGGGGGCATTCCTGGCAGGACCTGTGGATCTGGGGGAGGGGCATAGAAAGCACAAGATGCTGCTGTGTCTCCTGGAGCGGTCTTGAAGACCCTGGGTAACCAGACCCTTAGGTAGCTGGAAACCATTCTTCCAAATCTCCTGGAATATTCTGGTCTTGAGTCAGGTCGAAGCTGCTGGGTATCCTGGAAAAAATTCCAGGCTCAAGGTAAATAAGATATCAGGAACCTCTTACAAAAGGCATGTCTGTGGTTCCCTGTCCTTGGACACATAAGAATTGGAGGCAAAGAAATGTGGATTTGGAGAAGTTCAGGGGCAGCTTGTTCCTCGCAGGCTCCAGCACCCCCATGCCACACTGGATAAAAAGAGAAAAAAAAAAACCTCAGGCTAGTTCTTCTGGCAACCTTTCATTTTAACCTCTGAAACACAGCCTATCAGTATGTTCCTAGCATCACCATTGTTCGGCTAAGATCCTGTAACATAATTAGATGTTAAGATCCTGCAATACAATTGCACGATAGTGTCCTTTAATATGATTGGTTGGTTGAGCCTACAATGTGATTGGACGAAAAAGTCGTGTAAGATAATTGGATGGGCTGGCTCAGCTAGCTCTACCTCATTAACATAACTCAGCAGGAAACACCTCATTTACATAGCCCACAGTGTGGGCCTACTGTTTTTCGTGCTGCAAATCCAGGACCTTATAAGGATGTATTTGGAAACAAGGAATTATGTGAAAGAAGTTATCTAATTGGTCAATGAAGCATATATGTTCCTTGCAAAATCTGTAATAAAGTTAGATCTCTGCTGTAGATCCTTCTTTCTGGCGTCTGTGTGCACATCAGTGGACTCCACCAGCCTCACGTCCCTGCGCACTGGACTTGTTCCCACACCTAGTTATCAAGAGATGCAATGTCTGGTGCCATAAGAGCTTGAATTTAAACAAATGGCCATCTAGCACAGGACAACAAGCCCACATGGAAGAAGCACACCAGCCTGTGAGATTATGAGGTGTCAACAGAATGAGGTAATGGGCACCAGAAGACTCAAAACAAACAGACAAACAAACAACATGATGTTAAGAATGAAGGGGGTTGGAGTACAGACCCATCTGTAGAAAATAGGACATCCCTTCACACAAGGGTCAAAAGGAAGGGATGAGTCAACCAGGGTTCAGTATAGCCCTGATGAAGCACACAATGTTCCTCTGTTTTTTTAAGGCTTCCTCACCCCCCACTATCATGACCCCGGTCCTGATTTTTCAGTTCAGTTTAGACCTGAGCATGTACACTGGAACAGATAACAGTTTGCAGCATACAGAATCCAGGCCAGATAAACTACTCAGGAGAAAAAAATGGAGTGGTTATTCAAGGTGAGTAGGGGGAAGGTGGAAAGAGAAGGGGAGGAAGGGAGAATTGATCCCAATGGTCAACACAATCAAGGAACTTCAACAAACAATTAATGTCTAACTGAAGTCACACAAAAAACTGATTCTTAAAAAACATATTTCGTTACTGTCAAAAAAAATTGTTACTGGCCAAAACGATTTGAGTCTGTATGTCTGCAATCATTCTTCATGTTGTACAACTGTTTGGATTTCAGAGAAATCCTTGTGTCCCTTGGCTTTGCTGAAAGCAATGGGATTATGTAGACATTTGCAATTCAAGTAAAAGTAATATTATTTACAGGGATAATATCCTAAATCATTTGAATGGAATGGATTAAATGCAGTCTTTGTGAATATAAAATAACAAAACTAGAGAGAGAATTGGCTGAAATTGAGCCACAAATATGGTCTGCCTACAAATCACTCACATTTCTTTTATATGTGACTGCAAATGATTCAGCAGACACAGTAAAGAGAATACATTTATGAGGCATTGGAGAAAAGAAACAAAACAAAATAAACCTAGATCAAATTGTTTTACTGGTATATTTTTTCCTTTCTTGATAAATAGTTTTTAGATAAACCACTACATTAAATTTGTTTAGTGGGGCGTTATGGAGTTTTGCCGTTTTTGTTCAGGGATTCCCTAGTTCATTCATACAAAAAGATACTTTGATGGTTAAGTGAA
The DNA here is from genome assembly GCA_004026705.1 of Nesogale talazaci. Lineage (NCBI taxonomy): Eukaryota > Metazoa > Chordata > Mammalia > Afrosoricida > Tenrecidae > Nesogale > Nesogale talazaci. The sequence continues at coordinate 205,233 of PVJH01000705.1, read as the reverse complement.
GTTGAACTCTGGCAGATAAGAAGGGCAAGCAGTTTGATCTGAATCAGGCACATTCTGAAGGTGGCTTGCCCTTGTTGAAAGGAATCTAATGTACATATTTGGCTCTAAGATGCAACAGTCCATCATGTCAACCTTTCCTTGCTTAGACACAAACTCCGTTGATCTATTCTGAAAGGCCTTTTTATGCTAACATTCCAGAGTGCTATAAAAGGGTCTTGCCAGAATTAATGGAGAAAGCATAACTCTAAATCTGGTAGGTGTTAAGTTTACTCAGACACAATTATGTAAATTATGCTTGATGATTCAGAAGTAGGAAACATCCATGGAGAGAATCAGAACATTCTTAAACTAGTGATGCTCACTAAAGCAAATTTATCAATCCAAAAAATCAGCTCCTACAAAAATGGAATTGTCAATAAAACTAGGCATCAACCTGGAGACTGTAATGTGCCAAAGAGCATCTATTAAAAATTTGCAGAATTAAGAATTATGAGAGCTACAAGAGATAGCTAATAACTAGGAATCTTAGATAATAACATTGTATATGGTATCCAAGGTTGCCAAGTAATATGTTCCTTCTAAAAAATTGTTGATATATGCCTGTGGTTTCATATTTCTCTGATAATACTTGAGAGCCAATATGACTGAGTCTTAGCTTTGAAAAGGAATTAAATATATGAGAAGGAAAACGAAAGCAGACCTGTGGGTTCCTCAAAAATGAAAGAAAACAAACAAACACTGTGCTAGCAGAAATATGTATTTACCTCTATATGTATATATATATATATATATATATATATATAATGGAGATCATTTCTCAAGTGCTATTCTTCACCATTTAGAAGTATTTATTGTTGGACAAAAATTGAGTAATAGGGATGACTAAGGGCCATAGTTTTAGGATTCCCACTATCTATCCAATAAGAACTGATCATTTAAATAATTTTGAGTTTTGTCCCACATTTTTCTCCCACTCTATCCTTTTTCAGAGTAGTAGTACTTTGGCATTATGAGACTGAGTTTTGGCATGTTCCATTAGTCCATTGGATTAATTTCTTCCAGGCATATTTTTCATCTCTTTACTCTTATTTTCTCTGGAAGAGGAAAGACTAATAGATGCATCTTAGAAGACCATGCACAAACCTAGTAAGACTCCACTTTTACAGGATATGAAACATCTTCTTTGTGCCTTATCCGGTACCAATTAATGTGGTGTACTCCAAAAGGATGGTTCAGAGCCCAAATCCTGCAATTCATTCCATCAAGGTCTTTGTTTGTGGCGACATTTTCATAATTTTGCCTCTGGTGTATTCTCTTTTATGTATAGTTATATTTGCAGCAAATATAAATACATGTATAGAGATATTTTCTGTAACAACTATCTGCATTCATGGACACAGTGCAATTCTCCTTCCCACACTAGTTCAGCTTACTTGTCTATCTGTGTATGCACTGGTACATTATTATTCCCTTTATTGAACAATTACATGTAATAGCTTTTCTGTTATTTTCAATACTTGTATCTTACTTTACCTTGATCATGTTTGCTGACTCCTGCTCATTGGATATTTCCTTCTCCTCTGCCCAAGTTAAATATGCTTACCCTCTTGCCCACCACTGGTATATATCAAAGGGTTTTTCTTTTTCAGTAAAAAAAAATACTTTATGGTATCAGACAATATTTGTCCTTTATGCTAACTAGTTTCAATCGGCTTCATGTCCAGGCTCATTTATATTGCTTTGCTAGGGGCCATTGAGTCATTTTTGACCAAAAGCAATCTTGTGTACAACAGAACAAAACACTGCTCTGCTTCTCCATATTACGAGATCTTATTCTTTACTATTGCATAGTATTCCTTTGTGTGCTTCCCCACCCCCCACAGTTTGTTTACTCACTAACAAGCCCATAGGCATTCAAATTGCTTGTCTTTCTGTTGTCACAACACTGCTGTGATGAGCTGGGTTTGCAGAAAAAAAATTAAGTGAAGGTTTTCTTTACCTCTGATTGCTGGAAAAAAATATGCAAGAGATCATTATTACCAACCTTTTGGTTAGCAACTGAGCATTTAGTCATTCCTCTGCCATGGTGCCTTAATTGGAGAAAAAATGGATGCATTTGACTTAGGCCATTGGTGAGGAATATTAAAAGTATTGTGCACTGCCAAAAGTATAACCAAATCTGTCTTGAAGAATGTGTAGGCAAAATGTTCCTTGGAAGTCAGGAGAGTGAGATTCTGTATCATATATTGTGGACATATCTTCTTGTTTATATTTAGGGAAGCAGATTGCTTTCCCCTTTTTTATACTACTTGATCGGGTGAGTTGAGAAATGCATTGAGAATGGACCCGTCCCTTGAAAACACCATTATGCTTGGTAAAATAGGGGGTCAGTAAAACAACGGCTACAACAATAAGCTCAAACATAACAACAATTGTGGAAATGGTGCAGGATCAAGCAGTATCTCATTCCGTATCACTCTGAACCAGAGCCAACTCGATGGATTCTAACGAATTCAACTTATGGTTATTATTTATTAATATCTAATTGTGTTCTCATGTATGGCTGGCCTTTCTCCCACAAGTCTCAGAATTTCAGGAGGCAACAGATGTGTCATTTTGGTTGGCATGATCCCTGTGTTAGTCTGGGTCGACTAGAGAAATTTAGACACCCATATATGTATAAGAAGGAGCTATAGATCAAAGTAATTGTATATTAAGAAAAGGTCCCAGTCTAGTTCAGATCAAGTCCACAAGTCTCATGAGTCCATCAGTCCCTCTTCAGATTCATGCAACACATGCAATGATGCAAAATGTAGGAAGGTCACAGGCCAGCGCATTCAAAGTCTTGCGGATCCAGTGGGCAGTGAAAGCATCTTCTAGGCTCTAGCAGGCCTCAGCATGTCTCAGTGTGTCTTGTCAACAGAAAGGTGAAAACAGAGAGAGGGGAGCTCTTGCAAGTCTCAGCAAGTCTCATGGCTTGTTAATAGGAATATGTAGGCAGAGAGAGCGAAAGTTCCCAGAATGCTCATGAGAAAGCCATGCTCCCAAGCAGGCATCATCAGGCTGTGACCTGATTGACAACCTAAGCTTCACCCATTCGCTCTTAATACCCTGACTTTGACACAAGATTATGTAGCTGCCACAACCCCCATCACAGTTCTAGCAAGGCAGCACTGTCTATCGAATGAATGTATAATGGGTGACTAAGTGAAGAAGCAAAGGAACAAACTTTCCCAAGGTTATATAGGTAGTGCATAGACTAGAGGACTGAAACTCGAAAATGCTATGACATTCTGTTGTAGTGTGGTCACTGGGTTCATTTGCATTAATCAGTTTGTTTTCATTTTGCTAGTTGCCATCCAATCAAATTCATGGGCAGCCCATATGCTTCCAAGTAGGACTGGACTCCATAACGGTGTTCAGACAAATGTGATATTTTGGAAGCTTGAGTGATTTTCAACTGCTATCATTGTTGGCTGACAGTCAAGTGAGTAACTGTTTGAACTACCCCCTGTAGACACTGGGTAGTCTTTCCTGTTCTGACCACTCCACCAGAAATGCTAAACTTGTCGAAATACGCTGACTTTACTCTAGGGTGATCTCCATGATATCTACATTTTTTAAGGTATGTCATGCAATTTTTGTATTTAAAACTAACTATCAAGTGTGAGGTGTGCACCTAGCACCTGGACATAGACTATCCAAACATGAGATAGTTATCTTTCTTGATAATTCCTGCTTTCTGGGGTCTTAAGAGATTTTTTTCATATCAATGCTTTCAAATTGGGTACTAATAATATGTAATCCTACAACTTGTTTTCAATACTACAACTTTCACCTACATAATAATACTTTATTATTTTAAAGTACTTACAAAATATCACATTACTGTAATATAACACCGAATAGCATAAGAATTCTCTGATACCACTGAGATGGTTATCAGTTTATAGAAAAGGAAGCAAGGTCACTGGATGTGAAGTGATTTTGTTAGAGAATAGCTGATCAATTATCTAGACAGTCTAGTCTTGTTCTTTCTTATTTCTTCAGTTCCATCAGAGATGAGAAAATTAACTGCAAGGTGATTTTTTTTGAGGTGACCATCCATGAGCACATGTCGTGCTGCCTTGTGAGAACTCACTCTGGGCAGAGATGGTCGATGTAGAAGAACCTTCTTGGGGGACCATCCAGGTAGAGGCTTCACTTCAGACTCTGTTTTCTCTTAAAATTCTCTACTGACAACACATTGGAGCTTTGGAAGTGTAGAGGGAGAAAACTGTCAAGGCTATGCCTTGTGCCTGTCACTGACCGTTCCTCACCACACACATGCCATCATGTCAGTGTCACCTGCCATCTCTATTCAACGAAAGGGCGCAGCCAGTTAAAGAAGTGTATCAGCTCTCCAACACCCTGTGCCATGGCTTCACCCATTACTATCGCTTGGTTGTAAGCTTGCTTTCACTTCTTTCTCTTTTTTCCCCATAGCTTCTCTCGATCCTTATTTTCACCTTATCCTCTTCCTTTCCCTCACCTCTTCTTTCACCTTCTTCCTTCTTGTTTCCCCCCTTGATTCTTCTCATCCTTTTTGGCACATTGTTACCTGCTTTCTTTTCTTTCTCTTTCCTCCCATTCCCCTCTATGCTACAGTACTTTTCTAATTTGCTTTCTATAGAGTTCGCCTTTCATGGAAAATGATTTTTAAGGGCTGAGCCCCGGTGGCGTAGTGGTTGTGCGCGGGACTGCGGCCCACTGGGACGGAGGTTCAATTCCAGCAGTGGGGCTGGGCCTCCTACTCCCACCACCGGAGAGCAGTGATGCCCCCCCCCCCAAAAAATAAAATAATAAAATAAAATAAAAATAAAATGATTTTTAAAATGTGCAAGCTAATAGTTTATGAAATTGACATTTTAGTCACCTTTGATTTCCAATATAGGACCCCAAACCAAAACATCTAATTTTTTTATTCGAGTAAAAATTTGGCTTATTTTGAATTCCATTATAAATAAGGTGAGGTGTACATCTAGCACCTGGGCATAGGCTATCCAAACACAAAAACCTGTTTTAGCAGGTTGTAAGTTGTTTTCATTTGGCTTGGACCCACATTGACCTCATGTATATAGAATAACACACCCCCATTGAGTTTTCAGGTCCTGGGAAACAGATCACCAATCCTTTTTCCCAAGGTGTCTCACAGAGGATTTAAGTAGCAACATGTCAACTAACAGTCAAGCCCTAAAGTACTTCCAAACCCAGGGACTTCTCTTTCAGAAGATATTTTAGAAATAGCATTTTATCATAGAAATGTAAACATCAATATAAAATAAATAATTTCCCTTCTAAGTGATTGCCAGATTAATATGATGATCTCTCTAGATAGTACTCACATAACTCCTTTGACTGAAGTATAATTCTGAATGCTAATCGAGAGGTGTTCCCTGGTAGCCTAGTCAGTTACATGTTGGACTGCTTCCCACAAGGTCAACTGTTGAACCCCACAAACCACTCATCAGGAAAAAGATGATGCTACCTGGTCCTGTCAAGATTTACAGCCTTGGAAATCTAATGAGATGGTTCCATCCTATCTGAGAGTCCCTGTGAGTCAGAATTGACTGGATGGAAGTGGCTTTAATACTAACAGAAAGGTTTATTAGAAACATCTTGCCTGTACTTGCTCTTAAGTGTTGAACACAAGCAAACAGCCTTTTCAAGGACAAATAAGTAAGGAGAGATTTAAAAAAAAAAAAAAGGTTTGAAAAATTCCTGCCAAAGCATGTTCTCATTAACACTCTCAGCTCCTGCTAAATTTGATAGGAGTTAAAATGTGAAAATTGAATGAGAGAACAGATTCACAGAACATTCTTAGAAGAAATAGGACTGACGTTAAGTGTATAGTACTGACGCTTTAAAAAAAAAAAACAGGTGCTCCTGAGATTTGATGTTTTGCTCATCTATTCTGCTTTATTCTCATCTATTCTCATCAAAATGAGTTGGAATTCACTCAGTCGTGGTGCATTTGGCTTCATTGATTCGAAGAGGTGGGTACGTTACTTAGTCAAGATGAAATAATCAGAATAGGCAAGCTCTATCATTCCAACCAGGGATTTCTGAATCCTATGTCAATGGGCTAATATGCACCAAACCTTTGGATTTATTTACAAGTTGTAGAACAGATGCATTGCAAAACTCAGACGTGTAAAATACACCTTATTTTCTATGACTGTATTCCTCACATGTGTCAGTGCTTCTAAAAGAAATGCCCTCATCTTAAACCGTTCATGAGTTAAGGGACAGTGGTATCACAGAGGAAAAAACATCTAACAATAAGAACTCCATGTTTAAATGTCTACTTGAGATTGATTGAGTATGGGAAGCCTTTTGACTATGTGAATTATCCATAATAAATTATGGATAAGATTGTAAGGAATAGGAATTTGAGGGTGAAAAACTGTGCATATGAAATTGATGTGAAAGAATGGTTTAGAATTGGACAAGGTGTGCCTTAGGATCATATCTTCCCACCACATTTACTTAATCTATAAGATGAGCAAATGATCTAAGAAGCAGGCTTATAGAACAACAAGAACAACAAACTACATCAAGATCAAAGGAAAACTAAATCATAGCCTGCAGTAGGCAGACATCACTACCATGTTTACTGAAAAAGGTCTTGAGGAATTGGTAAAGACCAATGACTATAGTTTTCCATATGGATTATACCTCAATATAAAGGAAATAAAAATTCTCACAAGTGGACCAATAAACAAAATCATGATAAATGGAGAAAAGCTTGAAACCGTCAAGGATTTAGTTTTCCTTGGATCCATCATCACCACTAAAGGAAGAAGTAGTCAAGAACTCTAATGATATATTGAAATGGACAAATCTGTTGTAAGCCAAAACCCCAAACCAAAGGTATGGCCCTAGAGTTGATGTTGACTCATAGCCACAGAGAAGAACTGCCCCTGTCAGTTTCTTAGACTACAACTCTTTATAGGAATAGGATGCCTGATGATTCTCATGAGGAGCAGCTAGTGATTTCAAACTACCAACCTTCTGGTTCACAGTCCAACACATAATCACTACATAACTACAGCTAAAGACCTCCTTAAAATGTTAAAGGCCAGAGGTGTCACTCTAGAAACTTAAGATGTGTCATGGTATTTTCAATTCCCTCCTCTGCATATGGATGCTTGAAAATGAATAAGAAAGACAGGAAAAGATCGATTGCATTTGAATTAGGGTATTAGTAAAGAATATTGACGTTACCAAGGACTGCCAGAATAACCAACAAATCTACCTTGGAAGGAGTACAGCCAGAATTTTCCTGAAAAATCAGGATGGTGAGACTTCCTCTCATATACTTTAGACATAAGTATGTTATCATAAGCAACTGGTCTCTGGAAAAAGACATGGTAAAGGGTCAGAAAAAAGAGGAAGAGCTCCAATAAAATTGATTGACACAGTGGTTACAATAGCAGGAGCCATTTGCAAAATTTGAAGACAAGCTATCCACGTTCAAGCATGCTGCAAATAACCACATTGAGAATTGTTTTTTGGTAAATCTCTGTCAGTGAAAAGTAATAATTTATGAATGCATGTATTTTTCTAATTAGATATTTTATCTATCTGTGCATTTCTAAGCATATGCAAACTTAAAATTTAAAAGAAAAACAAACAGACATTTCCAACTATATCAAACAATTGTACTTCAGAACTAAACCCCTTTAACTTATATAAAGCAGTCAAGGACAATGACATTGGAATTACAGTAAGTATGTAAATACCAGGATTCCACAAAACTGTTTTTTTTTGGGGGGTGGGGGAGGATTTCCTACTTTTTTCAAGTATGACAGAGTGCAATCTTACTACCTTTCTATTACTTGAGTTAGTGTAAAATATTTAAGCTTTCTCTGATTCATTTCTTACATACTCTTCCTTGCTTTTGCAGATCTTACTGTACTTATTTATGCATCAGCAAATAGTAGAAACGGTAGAAATACAGTATATCTGTAAGGTGAGAAACACCTGTTGTCTTCTCCCCCACCCCCTTTCCAATAAAACATAAATTTTCTTTTAATGTAAAGCCCACCAAAAGGAGAGGCTATCTGTAGACCAAACAGTAAAACAGTCAAGCTGCAACAAACTGAGCAGCAGGTGAACCTGTAGGAGAGGTACCTAAAAAGACCAAAACCAGAACATCAACAAATAGCAACCGGATTGGGCAAAGTAGAATTGTTTCCAAAGAGGTTCAGACAATGCAAAACTACAAGAGCAGAGAACCTCAGCTTGTTCCTTCAGAGACACTGATGAATGAGAAGCATCAACTTCTCCAATATCACACCTAAGCTTAAGCTATTTTGCCATAAGACTCTGAAAACTTCTTACACCATGGAGAGGATCATTGCTATTGGTTTTAGGCATGAATTAGGGACTCAAAATCAGACACAACCTAAGAATTCCCTACTGGTTGATTGTTTCGCTTTGAAATGATCCTGAATCATCCCTAATTTCTTTCGAATCTCCACACTCCTTTGTAAAAAATGCGCTTTGCTGCTACGGTGTACCATACAGCCAATTTCAAATCACAGAAGTGCTACAGAACTGTACCGGAGTTTCTCCTAGATTTTTATCTTTATAGGGAATTCTTCTCTACAATTGCTCTTTAAGGTGTTGAAGAGCAAAGATGTCCCTTTGAAGATCCCCTTAGCCAAGGACAGGATGTTTTCAGTAGGTTCATATGCATATGAAAGTTGGACATTGGCTAAAGAAGAAATAAGAGACAGCACATTTGCATTATAGTATCAGAAGAGAAAATTTAAAATACTATGGACTACCAAAAGAACAAATAAATCTGTCTGGGAAAAAGAACAGTCAGCATGATCCGTAGAAGTAAAGGTGGTCTCATTTATTTTGGCTATGTTTTCAGGAGTCCAATCCACAGTGTGTTTTCTTCTGTTCTACATAGGTTCTGAATGATTTGGACCTTACCCAAAGGCACCTAACAATGGCAACCACCTAGTCCCACAGTTCGGCAAGAAAATTCTTGTAACAAGTTTTTCTTTCTCTCTTCCTGAGATGATTAGCAAATTTAATGACAACCATCATTTCAGATTGTCTCCAAAGTCCAGGCATTGCAAAATTCACTTTACTTATATTTTCACTCCTTTCAACTCTCAGAGGTCAATATTGATATCTGTTTCTCATCTGAGAAAAGTGAGTCTCACAAATCACCTAGATTGATCAATATCACAGAGTTATACACAGATTGAGCAAACATGTCTGGGGGAACACAAATGCCTCATTTTGATAGGGAAAGGGGGAGAAGTGACATCCATGTGGGGGAAAGAATGACTGAAAATGGTATGGGAGATTCTAGATAGGGTCCACCCCTGGTAGTGTGCACCAAATGAGTCATATTGACCCAGGTTTTGGGGTGCATCCTGGGGACCTAGTTAGGGAGTAGTGGAATGCTGGGACCCTGTATCCTGGATCTTCAAGGCACACAGCATTCTCCAGAGGGTGCATCAGTGGGATCCATGTGCAAAATCCACTGGATGAACTAGACTCTACTCAGTCACAATTATAACCTGAGGACCTAAGATGAAAAATTCTTGGTGTCCGAGGGAAGTGGAAGACAGCTGACCAAGGTCATTGAACTGTTGGTCTTGCTACATGCACTGGTGGGAGGAGGAAAAACATGGTATTAAGATACATATCATTCTGACAAACCTGTGACTGACATTCTCGGTGATTATTTTTATAAATTTTCTCTAACTAGTAATCCCCCTTGTTTGTGCAAATAGTCTCCAGCCATGAAATTATTGATTTTGTACAAGTGCATAATTCAGTTGCTGTGATGTGGAATTAGCCTATATTGACCCAATATCTGTCTCTCAGCAGAGCTTTAAAAAATTAGTACCAAGGTCTAATCAAAGATAATATTAACAGAAGATCATTATGCACCAAGGGAATGATTAATAAACCTCTACCACGAATTAACAAGGAGCCAAAGGCATATAGAAAAACAAACAGGGGCTGAGCCCCAGTGGCGTAGTGGTTGTGTGCGGAACTGTGGCCCACTGGGTTGGAGGTTCAAATCCAGCAGCAGCTCTCCAGGAGCAAGTCTGGGCCTCCTACTCCAACCACCAGAGGGCAGTGATGCCCCCTCCAAAAAGAAAAACAAACAAATAGATTCAGGTAGGGGGTTAAGGTTCTAACTAAATCCTAGCCTTAATTTAAGAACAATAAGTCCTTACATCATGGCCCTGCTCAGTATCCACCCTCAAGAAAGGAACATAGAAGATAGGTGTGTTACAGAAAAATGTGGTGAGGAAATTAGATGGTATATTAGTCCAGGTAGACTAGAGGAACAAATTTCAGAGACATGCTTATAAGTATAAGGAAAAGGTTTATATACAGAAGAAATGTGACCCTAAGAAGACATCCCAATCCAGTCCGGTGCAAAGTCATAAGTCCAATAATAACCCATATGCCCGAAATCAGTCTATAAAGTCTGCTTCCTACTCAGGATGTCACAGGTCAGTGGATGCGGAATTCTGGTGTTGGCAGGGTCTCCCCATGGCTCCTCGCTTCCAGGGCTCAGGTCCATCAACAGCATGCCCTCCAGCTTCAGAGGTCTGTCTTCATCAGGGCAAAGCCGTGTGGTCTCTCCACCGGCTACTCCAGCCTCCCAGCCACCACCATTATGTGTTGCCTGTGGTTAATCATCTCTTAAACTAACTCCCAACAACAGGGGAAGATAGCTTCTCATCTTCACGAGGGAAATACCACGAGATTTCCCAGGAGTCTCAGGTGAAAGCCATGCCCATACAGAGGCCTCATCAGCTACTCAATGGCATTCTCCTCATTAACAGGCCAGACTCCGCCCCTACATTTTAATTATAAAATTAACATAAACACATGACTGCCACAGATGGTGACCAGTTATCAAATAAAATAGCAGCTGGAACCTTAAACTCTTATCTCCACACAAGCAGCCATCTAAGTGAGATGTCAAATAAGTTTACAAGGTACAAGCATACCAATAGCAGTAACCAAAGGGTTATAAATCCTATAGTTCGAAGCCAAAGACGGGAATTGTATAAGAGCCTAAAAGGTGATCATATGGTTTACAGAAGGCTATAGAAGACAGTGGCAGCCCATGATACATCTCTGTGGGATCTTCATAGGAAATAAGCCTCTGGTGACTCCCTGTATCTATAATAGAGGGATGAGAAGAAACTGGCTATTAACCAGAGTGCATTAGAGGGACAACTACAGAAGTTCAAAATGATAAGCCTTACTTAAATGGTTAAAATTTTGTCAGTTGATCCCCTCCCTAATACATGTTAGGTCTGATCTGGTTTTCAACATTTTCTATATGTGTGTTTGTTTGTTCTTATTAGGGTTTATCTCAGTTGTGCTATATTATGGAAGGGGATGTTAGCCTCTTGAATATTTGTTATATATATTTCTGTTTTTCAGTATAAAAAACCCAGGATTGATGAGCCTAAAGGGACAGCAAGTAGAATAAGGGTTTCTAGGCCATGCAGTCGTGATGGTGGGGGTAGGGTGGTGTGACTGGGAGTGAGAGGGGGTGGTCTACAGGGAGTTGATGTCTAGGAGCTTAGGAAGGGAAATCATGTTTTAAAATTGCTTGTGGTAGCGATTGGATAATACTGCTTGATGTAATGGAAGGATAAAATAATATTGTGCCTAGGTTGACTAGAGAAACAAATGCAGAGACCCTCAGATATATTGAGACAGAGCTTTCTATCAAAGAATAGTTGTATATTAAGAAAACATCCCAGCCCAGTTCTGATCAAGCCCAGTTCTGGTCCATAGAACCAATATTGCCCACAAGTCCGTGCATCACTCTTCAGATCCCTGCAATCACACACAGTCTTGTGGATCTAATGGCAGTGGGTGCATCTCTAGATCTCCGGTTGCCATCAGCATGGCTCCATGAGGCTTGTCAACAGGAATATGTAACAGAGAGAGTGTGTGTACTTTTTCCAGGGAGGAAGAGAGAAAGTTCTCAGAATCCTCATGAGTAGGCCATGCCCACAAGGAACAATCATCAGGCGGTGTCCTGCTGGATGGGCTAGACCCTTCCCCTTCCGTCTGGAAATGTGAAATTATGTAACTACCACAAATATGATATACATACTAACTCCCAATAACCTGTTTTTTTTTAAATAAAAGAATGTAACAAGATTCCTCAGAGGGCTTTGTCAAACTTTATATAATAAAATGATGAGACTCTACAAGTTAATCTTAGTTTGGGAGAAGATATAAAACATCTTTATAAACAATTTATTGATTTAAGTTAGTTAAGAGTATCATAAATATATTATGAGTATCAGATTTGTATATACTACTATGACCTTAGCATGAAACCAGACCTTTCTCTTTTCTGAAAGGTTTGTGAAACAAGCCAAGATAAACTCACTTCTTAGAACAGTTAGCAGAGACGATGAATAAAGTAAATGCAGTGAGAACCATATTCAAATATGACGTTCTCTTCCGGCATAATCTTTATGATGTGTAGTGTTTATGAGGATTCAGAGGTCTCTTCAATCCTTACAGCATCAACTTCTTTGATTTATTTTACATCTAAAAGAGTGTTTATTAACTTGCTTTACACACACATATACACATATTTAAAATGCCATCATAAGAGGAGCCCTGGTAGTGTATTGGGTAAGTTCTCCATTACTAGCCAAAGGGTTGTCTGTTTGAACCAACCCAATGACTCCACTGGAGAAAGATCTAGTGATCTGCTCCCATATTATTACAGCACAGAGAGCTTTATGGAGCAGTTTTTCTCTGCATCCTAGGCTTGTTATGAATTGGAAATAGACTCCACAGAGCCTAACAACATCTATCATAGTGCCACCATAACAGAGTTGATGCACCATTGGGGTTCATGAAGGGTACGTTCCATACCTAAATACCAACTCACTGTCCAGTTGTAAGCACCTGTGACTTTGCCAGTATTTGCCAAAGAAGCTGCTTGGCATGCACCCACTTCTAAACAACACTTTGCCTCTCTGCTTTTTCCCTTTTTGAAAGTGCATCCTTGAAGGGAGATAGGAAACAAACCTAGATAAACAAAACTACATTGTCATGAAGGCCTTTCAACAAACTATGATCCACATGTGATTACTGCCAATACATTCACCAAGCACACAGATGCAAATGGGAGTTGCAGTGACACAAAGCAATAAAGTTCCCCATTGTGCTGTGCTGTACATCATTGCAATTATTGGCACATCTGTGGTAAATCATATTTTCTGAATCTAATAGAAAGCCTTTGATTTCATTTTCTTGCCTACACTGAGAGCTAGATATTGCTATTTCACACATTTCAGGGCCCCCTGTCTTTAGGATTCTGAGATCTGGTCACAAGGTGACTTCTGACTTAGCCCAAACTAACCCCCTCCTAATGTCTGTGACCTTCACTGTCCCATGCCTGTCATGAGCAGCAAACTCTTAGATAATCAACATACTTGTCACAGAGTCTAAGGAAATCTGCTGACTACAATATATTTCTACTACTGTAGGCAGATAAACAGGACAAAATTGATGGGAATAATGAAACAAGGGATAAAGGAATTCACAACCAGAAGCTTGGCTCACAGGAAAAGTTTGCTCATTAATAAATTAAGGTTGTGCATGATGGGGCTAAAATGAAAACTTACAAAGTAGAATTCAAACTTGAAATATTGGAAACTGCCATGACAGAATTTTCTTTGTTTAATTTTCATTCAAACATTTGTAAATACTGAGGAAAGTAGATGAGAACAGGAAGCAATGAAAAGGGGGCCATTTCTAACCCCCCGCCCACAGGATAATATTAATTATAGATAGACTTGTGAAAATGACCAAAAACAAGTAGAATAAGACATACAAATATATCCCTGCTGATTTTACTTTTCTATAGTAACATGCTAATCTATGCAATTCTGATATTGCTTGGCAGATGTGCATACATTTTCAGATAAAAAAAAACAACTCTGCCATACAGAGGTCAAGGCATAGAGTATGACTTTGAATTATAAAAAGAACTGTTTCCAGCATGCTTCTGGTATCCTGCTGATTTTGAATTTGCAATTTTAATGGATGTTTTGCATATATGCCCTTTTGAGTAGATCAGAAAGAAATGGAACACATTATCTAAAATTGTTCTATTTTTCAAATAGCAGTAGTATGCTAACCCCATTACTGCTTTACATCAGATTACTACATAGTTTACTCCAACTATAAAACCTGACCACCTGTCAGTATGCCAGGCTATGGTAGCTTGATCTTTGCTGTGATGCTGGAAGCTCTATCATTGCTACTTTAAGGGCTAGAAGAATCTCTCCAAGGGAGAAGCTTTCACCAGAGCTTCCAGGCTAAGAATTGGCAAAAAAAGAAGAAGAACTTGTCTCCTCACTTCAGAGAAAGGAACTGATGTAAACCTCATGCGTCGCTTCAAACTATTGTCGGAGAATGGAGGTCTGATGAAGAGAAGCTCAAGGTTGTCAGGATAGTGCCTGAGGATGTGTCCCTCAGGGGAGAGGGTACTCCACATGTGACTGAGAAGCTGCCTTCTCTGTGTGGCGGGCACCATGGGGGCATTAGTTTGGAACAGTTGTGGGAGTAGAGCCTTTGGGATCTGCCTTTGCTGATGGGGTGGGCACAACTCAGGATAAAGAGAAACAGCTGGGGAAAATCTTCTAATAATCAGAACTTGGACTGTGTAGAAGGATAAATCTGGAATAAATGGAAGTCATCAAATATTAAATGAAAGTTGTAAAGATATGAATATCCTATGCATGACTGAGCTGAAAGGACTTGTATTAGCCATTTGGAATCAGAATATCATATAACTTGCTATGCCTGGAATAACATAATCAAGAGAAATGGTGTATTTGTTGGTTAAAAGGACATTGCAAAATCCATCATGAAGTACAGTGTTGATTGTGACAGGATTCTGTCTATTTGCCTTCAAGGTAATCCACTCAATGTAACTCTTTTTGGAATATATACACCCACTACAGAGGTCAGTGATAAAAAAAAAACTGAAGAATTCTACCAATAGCTTCAATTGGAAGTTGATCAGATGTTCAATTAAGATACACTGACAATTATTGGTAATTGGGATACAAAATTTGGGGAAAAAAGAAGGAACAGCAGTTGGAAAATATGGTCTGGGTGATAGAAATGAAGCTGGAGATGGAATGATAGAATTTTGCAAGATCAATGATTTCTACATAGCAATTTTTTTTTCAACAACACAAAGGAAACTAGACATGTGAACTTCTCCAGATGGAATCCACAGAAATCAAAATTACTATATCTGTGGGAAGAAATGATGAAGAAGTCCATGATTATCCACTAATTCCATGTCTTTGGTCATATCACTGCAGGGTTGTAATGTGTTGGAATCCAGTTGGCAGCAGTGGGTGGAAATCAATTCACTGGGATACTTACAGCAGAGAAATTGCTCTGACTGGAATCAAAAGAATGAGGCAGCAGGAGAGAAAAGCAAAAGAGAGGAAGCAAAAGGAGAGGACAGATATCCGAAGTCCGAAAGATGCTCAACCTGCCACGATTAGTAGCCTCAGAGGAGGCCACAAGGCAATTCCATCTCTTCCTATCTGGTTTCCCTTTTTATGAGACATGCGAAAAACTAATAACTAGACTCACTGCCATAGAACTGATGCTTACTCACAGTCACCCCATAGATATTACTAAGAGGGAGGCTAGCACTGGGGATGCAATGGTTAAGCATGCAGTTGTTTAACCTAAAGTGGCAGTTGGTCCTACCAGTCACTTCACAGGAGAGAACACCTGGTGATGCATTCATACAACAAGGAAAACAGAAAGCAAACCCACGTCAATCAAGCTATTTCAAACTGATGGTGTCTCAGTAGGAGGAGAATTGCTTCTTTGAGTTTCTAAGACGGTCGATGGTCAATGATTTCCGGGATTGAATACTCGCATTTTTCTTTTGCGAAGTGGTTGGTAGATTTGCATCAATAATTGTACAGTTAGCAGCTCAAGCTTATGCCAGATTGTTATGCAGGCTCCTCTTTATCAAGATTATGGACTAAGGAACGCTAAAGAAGATTTCAACTTCATTCCATAGAATCACAATCAGTTGAAATCAACTCGATGGCACACAAAATCAGTAATTAGGATTCAGTTGGAGTTCACTAAAATAACAAAAAAAGTCTTTCTAAAAAAGGTGACATTCACAAGTACAGGAGTTAGGATGTCAGCATATCTTTCTGGAGGTGGAAACTGTACACCATTCAACCCATGGTATTCAGTCTGCTAGGATTTGGAGGAAAGGCAGGAACCCAGTGAGACAGTTCTTCATGGTGCAAATCAAACCTGGTGAGCCAGTAGTCATGTGGAAGAGTTGGAGACAAAAGATGGAGTTTAAGAGCTACAAAATTCTTCCTCTCCATTCCACAAACCCTCAGAGTATACATTCATGTTGATTTTGTTAAAAAAAAAACTGGGCCCAACTTGTGCTAAAACTTTTATTTCTACCATGATGCTTACCAATCGTGAGCCTTACATTCTTCCCTTTATTTTCTTATTTCTCCCCAAGGTTGCTGATTTTCTCACTTCTTACTCCAGAGATAGCACATTGTGTTTAGTAAATAAAATATTTGCCTCCAGGGAGGCCAAACAAATATCCAGATGGCAAAGTTATATATGAGCAAAACATTTTGTCATCTGGTAAATTATTTCCACGTGTATTTAAGATAATGTGCATTCAGGAATATCAGTAGCCTGAAAGACAATCTAGTTACTCAAAACCTAATGCTAAGGACATAACATCTCTTTATAACACTGTCCAGTGCCCTACCTAGTCCTCATCTCAAACTCAGAGTTTATCGACCCTCACAGTGTTATCAATGTTTTCCTGGAGGTCAGCACTGAGGCTGCAGCTTGGGAAGAGGGACATGTCTGATCATAACACATGAGAGCAAATGAAGGGGGAGGAAGAGAGAGTGGATTGCCTCCTGGCCAACCACGTCTCAAGAACGATCTCCCCATGCAGAACAGCCATCGCACCGAGATGACAATGTGCCCAGCCCCACTATGAAATATGGCATCCCTTGCTGACCCAAGATCCTACAGGGACAACACTGGAGAAGCAGGGTCAGGAATGCACCCAGTCTGACCCCACCAAACCAAGGCAAGGACATGCAGCAGAGCAGCTGGAGGGACAGAACATGGAGTTCCCCAGGGAATACCAAGGATATGGTTTGGGGACAGGAGGTAGCACCCCATCAGTCACAACTGTAGAACACTCGTGGAGGGCAATGAACAGACCTTGAACTATTTACAAGTTTTTCTTTTATTAATATTATTATTATTACTTATTCATATATTTTTTCTGGACATTGTTTTTTTGTTGTTGTCATTGTTTTGTTTTCTTTTGTCACTTTGTCTTGTGACATTTTGCTTTTTTGTACATATTATCTCTGCAAGTCTAGCTACATAAGATAGGTTGGATGAACAGTCTGGAGAGGAAACAACAGGCCTGATGGTTCCAGGAGGACATGGGAGATGGGGAGGTAGAAGAAAGGAGGTGGTGTTGATCATCCCACGGACAAGGGAACAGCAAGTTATCCAAAATCAGTGGCAAGGTGGGTGTAAGAGACCTGAGGGGGATTGTTCAAGAACCCAAATGAAGGATGAAAATGATAGTGGGACAAGAGGAAAGTAAAAGGAAATAGGAAAAATTACTGGAAGGCAAAAAGCATTTACATAGGTATAACTATAGCCCAAAACATAGGTAAATATATTTAGATAAGACTATGGGGAAATAGATCTATGTGCATATACTTATAGGGTTAGTACTAAGGCAGCAGGTGGACATTGGATCTCCACTCAAGTACTTCCTCAATGCAAGGACACTGTTCTATTAAATTGGAATTCCATGATGCTCACCTTCCTGACACATTCGCTGAGGACAAATTGTGCACAAGCAAAGGTGGTGAAGAAAGCTGATTGTGTCCGGCTATCAAAGATATAGTGTCTGGGATCCTAAAGGCTTGAACATAAACAAGCGGTCATCTAGCAGAGAAGCAACAAACCCACATGGATGAAGCACACCAGCCTGTAGGACCATGAAGCATTGAAGGGATCAGGGACCAGGCATCAAAGAACTAAAAACTATATCATTATAAATGAGGGATAGTATAGATCGGGGACCCAAAGTCCATCTTCAGGGGAAGAGATAGCCCCTTACAGAAGGGTTACAGGGAGGAAACAAGCCAGTCAGTAGCAATGATGTAATATGCAACTTTCAACTAGTTCTTAAATGCTTCCTCCCTCCCATTATTATGATCTGAATTCTGCCTCACAAATATGGTTAGACGAGAGGATGTACACTGGTACAGATAGGAACTGGAAACAGGGAATTCCAGACAGATGATCCCTTTAGGATCAATGGGGAGAGTGGTGATGCCAGGAGGATGGAGGGGAACCGATAATAAGGATCTACATATTACTGCCTCCCTTCAGTATGGACAACAGGGAAGTGGATGAAAGGAAATAATAGACAGTGTTCCATATGACAAAATAATAATAACCTAAACTAACAAGGGTTCATTAGAGAGGAAGAAACAGGGAGGGAGTGGGAAAAGAAGGAGCTAATACCAAGTGCTTAAGTAGGAAGAAAGTGTTTTGAGAATGATGATGGCAACAAATGTACAAATGTATTTTGCATATGATGAGTGGATGGATGGATTGTGATAAGAGTGGTACAAAACCTCAATAGAATGTTTCTTTTAAGTTTTCATGTAGCTCTCTCTGAGTTTGTACTCTAAAATTCATATAGTAGTAATAAAGGAACATGGGATATTTACCAATTCATTCCGGTAAATGGAAATCAACTTTGGTCTCACTTATATAAGTATGCAATTCCACACACAGGTAGACAGATTGATAGATGATAGATACATGACAGATAGTAGATAGATAAAGGATAGATAGATGATAGATATATAGTCAGATACCAATTGAAGTAAAGGCAAAGGTCTTGATAGAACAGTGTTTTACAAAGTCGGTGATACTCCCCCTGGGGAGTGCTGGAATTATCCAGGAGAAGACTGCAAAGGCAGTTATCCACACTTTATTATGACTCATGGGTTATAATACAAAATTTTCTTTCTAAGAGGGGCACTGAGTACAATTTTTGATAAGGGGTCATAGACCAAAGAAGTCTGGGAAGCAATGCTGTATATAAAGAGATGGAGATAATTATAGGGCTTCTCTCTTTTTTAGGGCGTGGGTGGTGAACTTCATACTAATTTTGTGGTGGGCACTTTTGTATTCTGTCAGTTTACTTGCTTAGCTAATTAAGCATATGAGTCAAACTGTCTTTATCATTCCAAACTAAGTCAAACATAACTATTGAGTCCATTCCAACTCATTTTACCCTTATGTGTTGCTGTTTTAGGTGCCATGGAGTAAGGTCTGGTGCACAGTGACCCTATGCATAAAAAAATGAAACACTTCCCAGGCCTGTGCCATCTTCACAATTATTCCTATTCTTGAGCTCACTGTGGCACCCATGATGTCAATCCATCTTTTTTAGGACCTCCCCCTCCGCGTTGGCCCTGTTACTGTGCCAAATATGATGTTCTCCAGGTACTGGTCTGTCCTGATACATGTGCAAAGTACTTGAGACAGTATCTTGTAGTATTTGTCTTTAAGGAGGTTTCTGACTGTCCTTTCTCCAAGACAGATCAGCCTGTCTTTTAGCAGTCCTTTATACTTCAATATTCTTCTCCAGCACCACAATTTTCATTCATCACTTCTTCTTTGGTCTTTCTTATTCAATGTCCAGCTTTCACATGTATAGGAGGCCAACTGAAAATACCATGACTTGCATCACGTGCATCTTAGTCATCAATGTAACATGCTTGCTTTTCAACACTCTAAGGAGGTCTTGTATAGCAGATTTTCCTAATGCAACTCATCTTAATCATAAGTTCATGTAAATTAATATGATAATCTTGGGAACTCCTACATACAAAAGAATTAAATTTTTGACTACACAGTCAGGAAATCTAATTTGGTGTCAGTCTTTGGACTGTAAACTACCTGTAATGAAAAGTTGCAAGAACTCTTTAAAAACATCAGAGAAAAGTTAATTTCTTCATTTTATAAACCGAGAAATGTCTATGCTTCTGGGTGTTGATTGTATTCTATTTATTACATTACAACTTACTTTATGGTAAAAATAGACCATATTGTTCTCTGTAGAAGAATCTTTTTGAAATATCTGGGTGCACTTCATTGTTAACTTGGAGGCAGTAATCATGAGTTGCTTATCAGTTATAAAATAAAAGCCAGGGCTGAGCCCTGGTGACAGAGTGGTTATGTGCGGGACTGCAGCTGACAGGGTTGACAGTTCAAATCCAGAAGCAGCTCTCCAGGAGCAAGGCTGGGCTTCCTACTCCTACCAGGGCTGTGATGCCACAAAAACAAGCAAACAAAAACAAAACAAAGGCCAATATCAGTGATCTTAGTGACAAAAGATGAGAATCAGTTAATGTTTGTAATTATGCCAGTGTGATGGAAGCAGTGGCTTCAATGACCTCAAGTATAGATGCCAACATATTAATAATCAGGTTACTGCTAAAATTTATTAGAAGAATTTTCATATTTACTGAAAAAGCAATTCTGAAAGCAATTCTGAAAACTTCAACAGATATATTCCTGAAATTATCACCACTGAATGAAATGCACTTCAATGTTGGATAAATTTCAGTAGCTCTCCAAAGTGCTTTCTGGTCTTCGAAAGTTACAATTAAGATTAATGTGTTGAATGTTCTGAACAGACCTCAAAGAAATAAACCTCTTTAATTTAGAACAGTTCCAAACTTATTTGACTAAAGAAATCCTTTCCAGAGAACATCTAGTAATATTTTATAGAACTCATCATTTATAGGAAATGTTCTGTAAGAATAATCTCATTTGGTTTCAACTTTCTGGCCCCAGATTTTTAATTTTATTTTTATTTCCATACTCTACAAACTGGTAACTGTTCCTTGTTATACATCTTCTAGTATTGTGTGCACTAAATCTTTTAAGTATTCTGCATAAATAAGGATAAATGAAAACTGTCGTCAAGCTTAAAGACTTGGAGGAGGCCAGGATGGTTCTCTTTTTCTTAGAATCAGAGGTAGTTCATTCTGTCTGCTCTTTTTTTCCCTTCTGTGCACCAAGAACAAGAAGGCATGAGAGAAGCTTGGAAGGGGAGCAAATATGTTCCCATGAGTGTGTGTATGAAAGTTACATGGGAGCTACATATTGGAAGAGTTTGTATAAGTGCAAATGAAGCAAGATGGGGTGGTTAGAGGAGAAGAAAGGGGGATGAGAATCTAAGGAAAAGTCCAAAAACAAGGGACTGAATAAGGTACAAGGAAGTTCAGTTGAGACAATGCATGTAAAACTCTTTGCAAAGTGCATGAAGCACAGCATGGACTTAAAATTAGTATTGCCATCATTAACTGTCAGAGAGGAATCCCTTTCTTCTTCTCTCCCTCTCTGTTTCATTTTCTGCCAAAGAGAAGGAAATCAAAGCTCCTTCTCCTCTCATATAGAGTAAGATTTACAGAGATCTAATACAGCAGCATTCAGCTCTCCTTTGGGGATAAGAATAACTTGCCTGAGGGGGCAGAGCTTGATCGTTATTGAGCATTCTGCATAGTGAACAGTTGTTCCCTGTGCCTTAAAGAAGACCCACCTGCTGCCAGCTCTCCTCTGTCTGTGTTCTGGCTTAGATGACCACTGTTTGGCCTGTTCAAGCTTTCTAAATCCACATGGCATAGAGATTGGGCCGTTACTTCATTTTTCTCCATGTGAAAAGACCCACAATCCATCCATTGCTTCAGAGAGATGAGGGGAAGGAGATCCACTCATACTTGGGACTGTGTCCAAATTTAACCAGAGAGTGCTGCATTAGAGAAAATTGGCCACATTGAATTGCCTTTGACAGAATACCCACAGTCATGGCTTAAATGGTGAAGATTTCTTTTCTGCCTGCAGACAGGTCTACTGTAGACACCAAGGTTGCTCTGACAGCAAGACCCTACCTTGATTTTCTTGAGATTCCATGGGCTTTCATTCTAGGCTTGTAAGCTTGCTTCAAGCATGCTGGACAAGATATTGTCCAAAAGTAGCAGGGTAAGGGTGAAGGAACCTTCTCTTCTTAATCTTTGGAAGTTTTCTTATTATTCTTGACAAGGATTAAATCTTATTCTCACACTATGGCCATAGGGAAGACTGTGAAAGGGAATGTTCAAAATTTCCTGCCTCAACAAATGTTACTCTGACTCTCAGGCAAGGAAGAAAGGGACTGAGAATGGGCACCAGGTAGGCAGCCAGGTAAGCATCCATGCTATCTGTCCCAGGGGAACTCACAGAGTGAGAGGCATATTGCATTGCCATTGGTCAAGAAAGTCCTAGAGAAGGTCATAAGTCCATTAATGAAATGCTGGATCTTCAAATCCTAACATTATCAAGGAAGAGACAAAAAAGGAATAAATCTATTGCCTTCTAATAAATCCCAAATGCATTGGGGTTTCCTGTGCTATAAATATTGATGGAAACAGAGAACCTATCTTGTTCTGGAGTAATCATTGGTGAGTTGTAACCACAGTCTTTGCTGTATGACAGCTGAGAACTTAACCATGGCACCCCCAGGGCTTCTTCAGTCATGGTTCTCAAACCAATCCTACACCATCAAGTTTATTCCAGTTCTTACTGACCCAATACTCATAGTCACCCTGTACTCATAGAGACCATCTCTGGGCTTGATAAGACTGTGCTTTACATCTTTAGCAGCCCAAGGCATGACACTGATAGAACTCATTTTAATAATGATAACTATCTTAACTCATAAATTACATCTGCTTTGAGTTCTTTCAAAGAAGTGCCTATGAGATCAAATCGACAAAGGCACTTGAAAGGTTGAGTGCAAAGCTGAGGAGCCATTAAACTGAAGAAAATGATGGTGGAGTAATTTTGAAATGGAAAACTAGCATAGTAGCCTCACATGCAGAATAGAATTTTATCTCTGAGCTGTTATATAGGAAGGAGGTGTTGAAATGGTCATTCAATGTGTAAAATTTTATTCAACAATTTTTTAATGTTTTTGAAAAATAAATAAATAGCTGTTGTCTAATCTCTTCTATGTCATGTCAACCACAAGCATTACAAACCAGAACTACGTGGGTCCTATGCACAAAAGATAAAAAGACCAGATGGTCTTGAACCATCTTTACAACTGTTCCCTTGTCCAAGTCCATTGTCATAGCCACTGTGTCAATACATATCATAGAAGGTTATCCTCTTTTTTGCTATCTTTCCAGTTTATTAAGCATGATTACCTTCTCCAGGGGTAGATCTCTCCTGAAAACTTGTTCAAAGTATATAAGACAATGTCTTGCCATCCCATTGTCTCTAAGGAGGATTCTGGACCATATTTTTTCCAAAACAGATTGGTTTGTACTTTGAGCATCTTTCAATATCTTTCTCCAGCAACACAATTCAAATGCATGGATTCATCTTTTGTCTTCCTTAATATATATATATATATATAGTTATAGAATATAGTACTATACTAGCATTAGGCTAATAGTCAAATACAGATTCCTTATTTCTGTTGGGGAACCTTACAAACACATATGTTGTCAATGGAAGGTGTTCAGTTGGATTTTGTCTCATAGAAACCACACATGAAAGAACAGGACTGCCCTCAAAGAAGTTTATAACTTCTAACCTTTCCAGGAACCAAGTTGAAGGCTTTTCTTCCAAGGAGCTGTTGTGTGTATTTGAACCACTAACCTATCAGTTAGAGAGCTTAAGATTACACTAAACAGACCTCCTTGCTTCAAAGTAGAAAATTCTGGAGTTTTTCATATACAGGGCTCTCTACAGAATCATTTGTCTTGTGCGGCTTCCCTCTCTTCCTTACAGGCTTTGTTGAAAACATCTCTCGGTAATTCAACTATGGAAGTCAAGAAAAATGTGGGGCTAACTAGGCTGAACTGTAGCATGCAAGCAATGGGGAACTACTGATGATTTTTAGAGCAACTGGATTTCAAATGGATATGTCAAGCAACAAACAGCATATAGAAAGCAGTAAGAGAAATAGATCCCATTCTATTACTGATTACCACCCAAAAGGTATGGCCTTAAAATTACTTATGGAAAGGAAGTCTCCCTCAAAGCCTCACTCTTTGACTCTATAAAAATTTACTCAATAAAAGTTACAACATTTCTCAGTACAAAATCCCTGGCAAAAATCGATATGAGTGACTTGCAGAAGTCTATTGTTTGAACTATATTGTTCAAACATTTCTTTTTGTGTATTGCGTATTAACCTTGAATCATTCTCTTGTCTGTTTTTTTGTTTTCAACTTTTCCACTTATACCCATCGGAGAAAATAGAGGGCTTAAAAAAGTTCCTGAAAAAAAAATTCCATTATCATTTAATGCCATTTTTCCATGAGCCTTTTGAAATCTTCTTGTAAATGCATCCTTGGTATGAATGACCTGAGGTAGATAGTGATTTCTTTTATATAGAAAGACATGACAAGCTATCGAGTGAAGAAAGTCCCTTACGTAATTTTTGACCCTTAGAATGCATACTAAAAAGCCACCTGATTTGATGGTTTCCATGAAAATTGACCGAAGTTCATGACCATCCTCAGAATTGCCCTAGCAATCCCTCTGATAACTAATTCCTGGGTGATTGAAAAGCCTTAAAATATCACAGTTTATATCTTTACCGAGTAATAAACAGAGGAGAAAAAAAAAGTACATATGTTGTTTTTAGACCAGCTATTTGCAGTTGATATCCAAATATTTCTGTTTAATGTATTTGCTAGAATTTAAGGGAGAAACAAAATTTGTATTCACATCCACAGACATCTCAAACAAACTTTTATTGTAACAATCTAAAAATATAAAGAAATTAATTTTAATGTACGCCTCTCTGTAGTGAGATGAAACTAATTATGTAGCAACAATAATTGGACTCACTCTATGTTTCAAGAAATATGGGACTATATTTACTAATTAACTCTTATCTAGGGTAGCTTCCAAATCCAGGGTCCTAGGAAGAGGCCTTGAATGAAAATATACAAACAAACAATAGTACTAATAATACTAATGTCTCGTTGGAAAAAAACGCTTTTAATTTTCTCAATAAATAATATTCATAAGTCATGTTGGAGCTATCCGATAGATTTTGAACTGCTAACTATAACCCACCAGCTACTCTGCTAGAGAAATGAAGCTATTTCCATAAAGATTTGCATCCTTAGAAATCTTACAGGGGATGGTTTAAGTTGAAAACCATGCATGGCAATGTTTGGTGGTGAAATATGAGTATATTATTATGCTCATTTTTTGACTAATTATAACTGAGATTTACATGCAGTACACTATAGGTTATCAGGATTATTCATTAACTTTATGGTGTATACATATACTACAGAGAACATTGATTTTCCAAACTAGCAGTAACAAGTTACAAAACATGAAAGCTTTCTTGATGTTTCCAATCTTCTGCAGTTTCTACATTTAGTTTTGTAATATATGGTGGTAAAGTAAGGTCTTATTTGTTTCTACATTTACTGATCAAGTATTTTGTGACCTCCTGGGTTTTAAAAGGAACCTTTTTAAAAGGTGGTGTAGTGGATTAAGCATTGGACTATGAATCACATGGTTGAGAGTTCAAACCCAACAGCTGGTCCAAGAGAAAAAACTGAGACAATCTGCTCCCAGAAATATATCAGTCTTGAAAATCCTGAGGAGCAGTTTTCCCCTACTTTATAATATCACTATGAATCATATCGATTCAGTGGCAGTGAATTTGATTTTTTATTGGTTTGTTTAGTTTGTTTTATACACTGTTTGGCACACTGTTCTAGGCACAGTGGCAAGAAACACAGTAGACAAAAATCCCTCTGTTGAGATAATTTATTAGAAAAAACAGACAACAAAAATAAATAAGTGATATTCAGTAAGGGCTTTTAATACAAATAAGGATGCAGGGGAGATTACATCTGGTGTCAAGTGTGGATGTTATATACACCTTGAAATGAGCTAATCAGAGATGTCCTCACTAGCAAACTTGGTCTTCTCAAGTGAAGTACCAAAGGGAGATGCAGGACTGAGTAAACACTCATTGGGGAAGGCAACTAGCAAGCAGAAGAACCATTAGTACAAAAGAGATGACCTGTATGTTTAAAGAACAATCCTGAAGCTATGAGACTCAAGTAACTAGAGCCTTACTTGAGCAAAAGGATAATGATAGAAAGGCTAAAGGTAGTCATGGAAGAAATATCTTCTACTTGAGTATTATGGAAGGTCTCCTTGAGTGAAGACTTTTGAGCAGGCTCATGGAATGGTCTAGCTTACATTGTAACAAGATCATCTGCCCATTCTCATCAGGAGAAACCACAATGAAGTCAAAAGACAACAGAGGACCTAAAATCTCAGCAGAAGTAGCCTATCTACTGCAACGTAACTGGGCACAATCAAAGAAGATAAGTTAGATAAGCCAGTCCTTGCAAAAATTAGACTTACGGTCATCAAAAGACCAAAAGGTAGAAAGGGAATGGACAGACTGGGTCAAGGGAGTGTGGGGGGAGTCTTTGGTAACAACAGATCCAGTCTTTAAAATAAAAAATCAATCTATTAAAACTAGACAAAATGCACAGATACTTCACCAAAGAGGATATGTAAATGGCCAACAAATACATGAAAAGATGCCCGTGATCATTAGCCAATGTTATTGTTGTTAGGTGACCTTGTGTCAGTCCCAAACTATAGTGACGGACCCTATGCTCGCACAACAGAGCAAAACATTGCCTGGTCCTGCACCTTCCCCTAGGTTGCTCATGTGCTTGAGTCCATTGTTGCAAACCCTTTGTCAATCCATCTCCTTAAGTGCCTTTCTTTTTGTTTACTGCCCCTCAACTTTACTGAGCATGGCAGCCTTCTCTGTCAGTCAATAGGGAGAGGCAGATAAAAATTACAGTAAGATGCCATCTCAACTCCCAAACTGGCAGGGATAAAGTAAAAACAAAAACAAACAATCAAAAATCCCCAAAACAAATGCTCTCCAAGCTTTAGGGGCTTTAGGATTTTTGTGCTGCGGATATAGTAACTGGCACAATCAATGTGGAAAATAGTATTATGACATATCCTCAAAAAGCTATTAATAAGAATACTTTACGGTTCCAACAGGCCTACTTCTATATGTATGCCTAAGATATATAAGAGCGGCAAACAATTAGAGGAGTGTGCATCTATGTTAATTACTATAGCCAAAATATGGAAATAATCAAAAGGTCCATCAATGGACAACTGGATAGACAAACTGTGATACAGATATATAATGGACTGCTACAAAGTATAAAGAATAATATGGAGTCCAAGTGATTATATGGATTTTATGAAGGCAGAGGGTATCATGATAAGTGAAATAAAAAATCCTAAAAAGGAAAATATGATGTGGTCCTATTATAAAAAGTCAAGGGTAGATATGCCCACCAAAAACTATGTTCCTTGCTAGTTACCAGGCATGGGCAGAGAGTAGGCACTTGCTATTTATAGTGATGGGAAAAGCAATGCCAAATATGAGTGAAGTCAGTCCAACTTGACCAAAGTAAACAAAGACATGAAGGTGTACCTAAGTTGCATGCAAGAAAAGGGGACATTTTAGTAAATGTTATAACATTGATTTGCACTAAAGCAATAGCAACAAGCTGGTCTTCCCTGTAAAACATAGCATGGAATCATTGGGAACTTTGCAATGCAATTGAATTGATTGCTCTCTGCTCCCACCTCCACCCCCAATAGCAAACCTTTGAAGGAAAATTGATGTGCCTTGCAGAGCAGTGGTTAGCTCAGGATTGCCTTGTCCCTCAGGGGCACCAGCAGAGTATGGAAACATTGCTGGTTGTCACAACTCAGCATAAGGAGGTGTTACTGGCTCTCTGCTGGATAAAAGCCAGAGATGCTGCGAAAGGCTTGCACAGCAAATCCTCCAGCAATGAATTCTCCAGTCTCAAATACCAATCTTGGCAAAGCTGAGAAACTCTCTTTTGAAGCAACACTCATGAGCCATACTGTGATATTATTAGCATTTGCATTTTGCATGTTCTCACAATTAAATACTTGCCTGTGAGTATACCTATGCGCTGCCATCTCCTTTAGACACCCTGAGCATGAATGTTCCTCTCAGCTTTGCTCCATCTACATGGTAAAGTTGGTGCTTCCCAAACATACCGAGACCTCACTCTTCCCACTTAACTGAGTTCAAAACTGATGGCTGATGTCCTGAAAGTATTTGATGAGCAGTATTGGAATTAAATTGATGTTCAAGGCAATCAAATAATGTCCAGTTCCTTAGTGGCTTATCTGCTACTGATTCAGTCTAGTTGAAAGGGCTTGAACTGAATGCAAAATCATGTTGTGAAGTCCTAGCAGAAGTGTTTTTAAGAACTAGTAAATGATTCCAGATGACAATTCTATTTCAGTCTCAGTAGAACATCTGAGGAAGATACCAAAGTAGTTTGAAGCAATTCCCACCACCAACATGCCGGAGTTATACAATATGCTAGGACAGTGGTCTTCAACCTTCCTAATGAAATGATCCTCAGTTTCTCATGTGGTGGTGACTCCCAACCATAAAATTATTTTCATTGTTACTTCATAACTGTCATTTTTCTAATGCTATGAATCAAGAGACCATATATCAAAGGGTTATTCAACTACCAAAGAGATCGTGACCCACAGGTCGAAAACCACTGTGCTAGAACATCACATTGTAGCAGACAGGGAGGAAATGTCTAACTTCCCTGAAGAATTAGGAAAGTACTGCCATCACTCGATCACTTGTCCATCTTGTCCCAAATTCCACAGAATGTGTATGGAGAGTTCTCATTCTGACCTAGTGGCACCTGGCTTTCAGAGACTGAAAAGGATATGTGGTGATGCTGGTGTGTGTGGCAGGTTGGGTAATCTGGATTGTGCTTTGCTTGAAGTTTGCCTTAAAAAAATGTGAAGTATTTTTGACTGGGGTTGATAGGAGTTTTTCTCTACTGTGTTTATGTGTTGGGCCAGAAGCTCCCCCGAGATTTTGTGATCGCTCATTTATAATATGGTGCAATTGGATCATCATTATACTTACATGCCATCTGTTCCTGTTTCCAGTTCTGCTTTTTTACCCACTTGTTTCCATCTCAACTAGATTCATTGGAAGTGATGCACATTTGCTGAGAAAATCCCAAGCATATTTGGTGTAGGAGGACTTGTGGACCAGTGACTTGCAGAGTGCTGGGAGATAGAACTTCACTTAACACACATTTATCAGCTTGATTCAGAGTCTGCTTTTTTTTTTAAAAAGACACTGTATTTGGGGAGTTCATTAAACTGCACATTTCACAGTTTTGCTGTTCTTTTCTCTTTAACGATGCAATTTGGATTCAGGCACACACTTAGGAGAGCTGGAATTAAGCCAGTGTGTAAAATTTGGTGTCTGCATTCCTAATCACCATAGATTATGAATTCTGCACCACACATCACATCCCATCTCCTGGTGCACATATGCCACCCCTGTGACTCCCATGGCCATTGACCTATCCTTCCCCACTGCCTTTCAAATGAAACGATAAGACTGAGAAGCGTGGCTCTCAAGTCTGTGAGGGGGTCAATCCATCCCCCTGTCTCCAGAAGCATTGGTACTCCATTTTTTCCAGGTGTGAATGGTATTTTCTTGGAATGCTTTCAGTAAATTGGAATGGAAGGACTCAGGTACTAAGCACTACCTGGCAGTGGGTCAGGCAGTAATCAGGATAGCGATTGCTACAATGCCTTGGAGCTAATGGTAAGCCCTTCACTTGTGCCTTCATTTGTGCACACAAGAATGGTATAAGGCTGCTGTTGCTGCCAGCTACCCCGAAGTCAATTCTGACTCATGGTGCCAGAAAAATTGTGTTTCAAAGGGTTTTCAATGGCCGATTTTTTTCCTTTCTCCTTTTATTTGGAATTAGATCACCAGCCTTTCTTCCAAAATGCCTCTGGGTGAACTTTAGCTGCCAACTGCTCCACTAGCAGCCAAGGAAGTTAACAGCCTGTACCACCTAGGTACTCCTTTATGATGTACGTTAGTATATTTTACCATTTTTTGATATAATAAAAAGGAGGCTTAGTGATAGTAAACGAAGGGTCAAATTTTCACAGCTAGTTAATTTTTGAGCTAAAGTCAAAACCACATTTGTCTAACCTCAAAATCATGCTCCTAACAATTAACTTAATTCTGATGGGCTTATTCATGGAAACATTTCCTCTCGGTGGTAGAGAAACATTTAGTCTTTATCATTTCAAGATCTACTCCACAATATCAGCCTCAAAATCCCTCTCTCCCACTATCAAAGGGAGGGGGGGACTAGTCCTCATTCCCTTAGGAATGTAGAGTGAAAGAGGTTAGAGAGAAAGTCTTGAAGTAAATAAGGGACTTCAGCGAATAGAACCTGAGGCATACATGTGAATGAAAACTCAAGGTGGCAAAAGGTTGGTATAAATCCTCTAAGCAAACAGTTCTCAGCTTATGGGTCATGATCCTTTGGTAAAAACAGGGGTCACCTAATTCATAAGAGTAGCAAAATGACAATTGTGAAGTAGCAACAAAAATAATTTTATGGTTGGGAGGTCACCACCACATGAGGAACTGTATTAAAGGATCATAGCATGAGGAAGGTTGAGAATCACTGATATAAGGTATTGAAGTTAAGAAAATGTTCCTTTTACTTTCCTCCTGTCCCACCATGATGCTGGCCCTTCTTCTGCCCCTTGGCTATACCTCTCAGCTAGATTGCTCTTGCTCCAACACCCCCATGAGGTCTCAGTCCTCCTCATTGTTGGCTTTAACTCCCTGATTGCTCCCTGCATATGTCATGGCTTGTTCTCTGCTCCGTTCTCCTCCCTCTTCCTCTCCTCATGTCCCCGCAGAACTGCCAGTCCCAATGATACCTACTCAGGCTTGCTTCCCTTGCTTAGGAAGCAAAGCTATGGAAAGCGGTATAAACATATGTGTGTATAAACATACATATATAAATATATGTAAATATATTAGTTCATAAAAATAGAGGTATTGGTCTATGTACACTTATTTACATGGATATCATTGAGGAATTGGATGGATTTGGGACCACTGTTCAAGTCTTCCCTCAACCCAGAAATACTATCTTCTAACATCCTGGCATTCTGTGATGCTCACCCTCCAAGCATAATCACTGAAGACAAAATAGGTGCATAAGGAAATATGGTGAGGAAAGCTGATGGTGGTCAGATATCAAAAGATATCATGTCTGGGGCCCAAAAGGCTTGAAATTAAACAGCAGCAACTTAGCAGAGAAGCAACAAGCCCACATGAAAGAAGCACACAAGCCTGAGATCATGAGGTGCCGAAGGAATCAGGTAACAAGCATCAGAAGACCCAAAACAAACAAACAAAGCATATTGCTGAGGACAAGGTGGATTAGAGCTGAAACCCTAAACCCATCCATAGACAATAGGGCATCACCTCATAGAAGATTCACAAGAAAGGAATGTGTCAACCCAGGTGCAATACAATGAAACATGTAATATTTCTCTGGTTCTTTGAGACTTCCTCACCTCTCACTATAATGACCCCAGTCCTGCCTTTCAGTTCTGGGAAGTCTGGAGCATATACACAGTTACAGGTAAGAGCTCACAACTCATGCAATCCAGGCCAGATAAATCCCTCAGGGACAGAAATGGGAGTAGTGATACTAGGAGGGTAGGGAGAAGGAGAGAGGAGAAAGCGGAGGAATGAGGAACTAGCCACAATGATGGACACCTAACCCTTTACCCCAGGACCACCACAGGGGGATGAACAACAGAAACCCTGGGGGATGGGAGATAACAGTCAGTGTAAGATATGAAAATAAGGGCTGAGCCCTGGTGGCGTAGTGGTTATGCGCAGGACTGGGGCCCACTGGGATGGAGGTTCATTTCCAGCTCCACAGGAGCAAAGGCTGCTCCTCCTACTCCCACCACTAGAGGGCAGTGATGTCCCCCAAACAAAAAAATGTGAAAAGAATAATAATGTATATTTTATGAAGTAGTCATATAGATAAAAGGTATGGAGGGAGGGGAACAAAGAGGAGCTGATACCAAAGGCTCAAATAGAAAGTAAATGTTTAGAAAATAATGATGCCAACATCTGTACAAATGTGCTTGATACACTTGATTGTTGCTGTAAGAGCTGTAAGAGCCCCCAATAAAATGATCTTTTCAAAATTAATTATTACTTAACCTAAATAAGAAAGAAAGTTCTCTAGAAAACTAAAAAGAGAGAAAGAGAGATTGAGGACCAAAGGGAGGGAAGGAGAGATGGATGGAGGGAGAAGTTAAGGTTGAAGGGAAGGAGGAAGGAAATAAAGAGGGGGAGAATCAAGAAGGACATAGAAGGAAGGAAGAAGTAGAAGAAAGGAAAAGAAGAAAGAAGGACCACTACTACTATGATACTATAAATTAAAAACACACAGAAGAGTTTTTGAATGTGCAAACACATTGAAGAAAACATAAAGTAATATTATCCAATAATCCAAAGAATAAAAGAATCATATGCAATCATGCTGACATAAAGAAATGATAGAATTAATAAACAAATGGGGCAAATAGATAAATATTTACACAACAATCTCCAATTCTTTTTGTGAAAAGCCATTCAGATGACATCATCTATATCTCAATATCAGGGAGGGAGAACAATTCTGAAATTGTTTAATTAAGTCTTGCTCTGGAATCAAAGCCCGTGTGAGTTTATGAATAAGAAAGACAAAGAAATAGCCAGTGAGTAAGGAAACTCCCAAGACTCTGACTCTTACTCATCCTGCCGGTCTGGCACTGGCCTCCTTACATCAGAATAAACAGCACACAGTATATATGCTTAGGAAAGCCAGAAGGATGGAAACAGAACACTCAGAGAATAAGTGTTGGTACATGTAAGGGATTTCAATGATGAGTTGAAACCAAATGTTTATTAATCTAAAAAGGCATTCTGTTTTGAAAGCCTCCTCCTCATTTACAATAAAAAGTTGTTTTCTAAAGGGAGCCATCTCTGTGGTCAGCCTTAGAGTTGGGAACAACTGAAGTCAGAATTCTGGGAAAGAATGATTTTCCATCTAACTAGCATCTACAAACAACCCACAAAATACCTGTCTTCTCCCAGCTGGAAAGAGGGGGAGGGCGATTTGAATCAGCTTCCCAACCGTCCAGGGGTCAATCTTTGGTAATTCAAAGCTATGTCATAAACAGCCGCCTGAACAATATCAAGGCCAGGTTATGATCTGTCTGCTTGCAAAGGTCTTAAGGACTGTACCAATTGACATTTCTCTTCTCCATATCTCTAGAAACAGCTGCCATCCCACTTGCCTGGCAGCTTGCCAAAGAAACAAGGCAATTAGTTAACACAGAGCTGTCAATAATCCATGGTAGTTGGACTTGATAAAGTAATCAGGAGGGGATATCATTTAATCAAGGTCTTTGAAACAGGGAGAAGCAATTGGGATTGCTAATCAGGTAATTGCAGGGGGGATTGCTCAGAAATCATTTATATTAAACTGATGAAACAGCAAGTCCAGCCTACAATAAGGAGAAAGGATTTTTCATGCTGGTGTCATCCTTAGTATAACTGCTAATCTTTGTGCAGTGTGCAAATGAGATGGGAATCTATGCTTCCATCGTGCTCAGCTCCCTAAATGTCACATTTCTAGTGAGGGCAAAGCATAGATATTGACTAGACAGTCTCTAGAGAACCCAGTCTTTACTGAACCTTTGAAGAAAACAGATAACATTCAAAGTCACTTACATACTGAACTAATTATATCCAAATATGTGATTATGAATAACATGAGGTTATACTTTAGTAGGGACATATATATCCTACAGACCAGCGGTTCTCAACCTTTCTAATGCCATGACCCTTTAATACAATTCCTCATGTTGTGACAAACCCCCAACCATAAAATTATTTTTGTTTCTACTTCATAGCTGTAATTTTGCTGCTCTTATGAATCTGGCGACCCCTTGTGAAAGGGTTGTTCAACCCCAACCCCCAAAGGGGTCACGACCCACAGGTTGAGAACTGCTGTAGTAGACTCTTATCCTACCACTTGTTGCTAAGGATGTTCTTATTGTGAAGAGTGGCATGTTGTTTGGATGTTGGACATTATGCTCTGAGTATTTAAAATGACATCAGGTTACCCAAATGTGGGCACTTTACTGTGGAGGATACAGACTACAATAGACCAGAAAATGAACCTAGACATCTATTTCTTAAAAAGCAAAAACAAAAACAAATGTTACCCAGTGAAAAGCAGCAGAACACTGTCTGAAATAGTATTTAAAGGTGATCCCCTCTGGTTAGAAAGTAATCAAAATACAATAGGGGAAAAATCTCTCTTCAAAATATAGTTGACCTAAACAACATGGATAGAGAAAATCTCTCAGGCATGATTCAAAATGACAAGAAACAGCTGCAAACATCCATTAGCAAAAAAAAAAAACCTTCAAATGCATATTTGACTCTAGGAAAATTGAAAGTTGTCAAAATGAGATGAAATGCTTGAAGATAGCATCAGTGACCTGACAATGACTGGTATTAATTATTTTGAAAAACATAATCATATATAAATTGAAGAGGAATGGCATCACATTTGTCATCAAAAGGAGATTTAAAGAAGTCTCCTGATGTACAAAAAATATATCTTTAAGAGATCAAAAAAAGTGATAAGAAAATATACCTACAAGGAATATCTGTTAGTATGATTCTTAGTCAAATTTGGGCTTTAACAATTAATGCCAAAAATAAAGATATTGATGATACCAAGTTCTGAAATCTGAAAGTGAGCAAATACAAATGAATTGCATTCAGTCATTATTGATGATTGGAATGTAAAAGTTGAAAACAAAGAACAAAGACCGGAATTTAGGAACTATGCCCTTATGACAGAAATAACAATGAAGATTGTTCAAATGTAAGTTGATGCTGAAATAAATTAAACAATTTCCCACAAGCCAAAGTACAAATTTGAGTTTAGAGTTCATCTCAAAAATAGATTTTGATGTACTGAATACTAAGAGCCAAAAACAAATAATTATACAGTCTGGTGATTAAAATGACAGGAAAGAGGAAAAACTAAAATATATGTCAGAAAATGCCCCAAAACTTGTTCTTGAAGATTAAATAAAGCATACATAAGAAATGAAGATCGATAAACAGATAATTTCAAATGATGGCTCAAGAAGAAAATGAATTATAATAAAATGTACAAAGATCTAGAGTTAGAAAAGAAAATGGGGAAAAGTATGCTCAGTATTTCTCAAGCTGAGAGAATTGAAAAAAATTTCAAACCTGGAGTGGCAACACTGTAAAAACTTCTGTCGACAAAACATTGAGTGATGCAGGAAATATCCAATGAAGATGAAAGGACGACTTGAGTCACTGTGCTCCGAATAACTGGCATTCAATCACAGGAGGCATCATAGGGCCAATAGTCAACATTACAGAAAGAAAAGCCCAAATTGCAATGAAGATACTGGTGAAAAAGCAAAACTTGGGGAATTGATAAAATACCAAGTGAGATGCTTTCACAAACAAATGCAACTCTGTTTCTGATGCTCTCTCATTTATATCAAGACATTTGAATGACAGTGTTCTAGTCAATTAAATGGAAGAGAACCCCATCTCTGCCTATTCTAAATAATTATGTCCCAAAGAATGTGGAAATCAATGAATCATATAATTGCTATCAAATGCAAGTACAAGTCTATTGAATATCATTTTAAATTGGTACCTTACCATGGTAGTGCCAGAAATTCAAACCAAATTCAGAAGAGAATTTAAAATAAGGGATATTATTGCTGATGTCAAATAGACTTGGACTAAAGGCAGAGAATAATGCGTATGCTTATGTTTACATGGGTTTTCTTATCCACATATAGACATTTGACTGTGAGGATCATAGCAAATTATGGATAGTGTTGTAAAGATTAGGAATTCCTGAGACTCAATCATTCTTATGAGGAACTTTACGTGGATTAAGAGGCAGTCATTAGAACATATCAAGGAGATGCTGTATGGTTTATAATCAGAAAAGGTGTGCATCAGGATCTATTCTTTCATCACACTTATTTAAATGTGTGATGAGCACATATCATGAGAAACTCAATCAAAGCAGCAGTCAAGAAATCAACTGAAGGGAGATAGCGGCCAGTGTAAGATATGAAATTAATAATAATTTATAATTTATCAGGGGATTATAAGAATGGTAAGGGGGAAGGAAGGGTAAAAAGAGGAGCTGATACCAAATGCTCAAATAGAATGTAAATGTTTAGAGAAGAATGATGGCAACATATATAGAAATATGCTTGATACAATAGATGTATGGATTGTTATAAGACTGCTCCCCACCCCAATAAAATGATCTTTAAAAAAAAGAAAAGATTAAGAAGCAGTTACTCAACACCCAATACCAGTATCAGCAACATTCATTTCATTGCCATAGAGGGACAGGGTATACAAATGTCCCGAGTGACGTTCAGCTGTTTCTAATTTCTCTCTAGATCCCTTTTCCAGTTTGTAAATGTCACCATCTTACGCATGGCACTTGAGAATGCTTCCTGAGCACAGGAGGACTTGTGTAACTCAGCCAACCCTTTGGATTTACTTCAATACTGACAGGACCTTTGTGGTAATAAGTATGTGGCACACTCCTGAGTGCCTCACCGTGACTGAAACATGATTTGGATTTTGACTTCACATGCTCTTCAGTGCCTTTCCACTAGGATCACATGAGCCTCTAGTACTTCTGTCTCTTGAGAGCTGGCATGACAAGTATACATTTGGCCTTAGCATGTGGTTATATGAGAGCATCGGCCTGGATGAGGACAGGGGAGGAATTCTCAAGTTTCTGTAAGGATAAGGATAGGGCATAGTGACTACAGATTAAGGTCAACATCCCCAGCAAAATCTTATCTCATACTGAGACAAATGCATAGTCAAAGAAGGGCCCTAGAGATCAACCAGCACTTTCATTAGACTGGGGAGCAGTTCAATTTTTGAGGTAACTAATTTTGGTGTTAAGTGTTAGTCATTTTAGAAGGCCTGATAAGTGATATCCATCTTCTCCTTGGGGCTTTCTTCCCCTTTTAAGATTGGAAGAAATGGGAAATGGACAGTAGGTTCAGTATAATGGGGGTTAAAAAAATCATTGAAGGGAGATTTTTTTATAAAATATAAAAGATAGAAAGATAAAAATATCTCTCTTACATGATTTTTTTTATAAAGCTGTAGGAAAATGGGGCTTAAGTTTTGGGGGAGACACCATTTGACAAGATTCCCTAAGATCCACCCTTCCTGGTATTCACACAAGTGTATTCTTCTCCCTTTAAGCAACTAAGACCTACTAATGTTTTTCTAACTCATATGTCAAAAATAATAGCATTTCACTTTTGAGATTATGGTACATTAAATTTCATGTGTGTCTTGCTAGCAGACTCTTTTAGTATATCAACATCTTTTATTTCTGTCTTTGATAAAGTAGACTGCTATGAGGAGTCACTCAGATGGCAAGAAACTGAAGTCCCAAGGCAAGAGCCAGTAAAAAAAAACTAAGGCCCTTAATCCAATATCTTGCAAGAAAATAAATCACACTAAAAACCACAGGAATTTGGAGGCAGTGATTTCCCCAGACAAGCCTTCAGATAAAAAACCCTACCTCTGGCTGATGTCTTGATAGAAACCTGGAACAAAGGATCCATGTAGCTTAAGTCCTTAACAAAAGGGTAAGAGCTTGGGGGTGAGGGCGGGTGGGGAGATGGGAGATGGGGAGAAAGGGGAAAGGATGTTGTGTTGACCAGTCCAGGGATAAGGGAACAATAAGTGATTCAAAATCAGTGACATGATGGATGTGAGATGTCTGATAGGGATTGATCAAGAGTAATGTAGCTGATAGAAAATACAGGCATATACATAGGTGAATTTATGCATATATGATGACGAGGAAATAGATCAATGTGCATATACTTATAGGGTCAGAATTAGGACAGCAGATGGACATTGGACCTTCACTCAAGTGCTTCCTCATTGCAAGAACACTTTTTCTTATTAAATTGGCATTCCATGATGCTCACCTTCCCAACACAATCACTGAAGATAAACGTGTGCATAAGTAAAAGTATTGAAAAAAGCTGTTGGTGCCCGGCTATCAAAAGATGTAGCATCGGGGGTTTTAAAGGCTTGAAAGTAAACAAGCAACCATCTGGCTCAGAAGAAAAAAAGCCCACATGGAAGAAGCAAACCGGCTTGTGTGATCACGAGGTGCCAAAGGGATCAATAATCAGACTTCAAGAATTAAAAATCATAATATTGCATGCTCACCTTCCTGATATGATCTCTGATGACAAATGTGTGCATCATCAAAGGTGATGAAGAAAGCTGATGGAGCCCAGCTATCAAAAGATATAGCATCTAGGGCCTTAAAGGCTTGAATGCAAACAAGTGGCCATCTAGCTCAGAAGTAACAAAGCCCAATTGGAAGAAGCACACCAGACTGTGATGACAGGGGGTTGAAGGGATCAGGTATCAGCATCAAAGAACTAAAAATTATATCATTATAAATGAGGGGGAGTATATATTGGGGATCTAAAGCCCATCAATAGGTGAAATGGCATCCCTTTGCAGGGAGGAAGTGAGCCAGTTAAATAAAGTACAATGTAGTAACAATGAAATATGCAACTTTCCTCTAGTTCCTAAATGCTTCCTCCCACCCACTGCCATGATCCCAATTCTACCTGAAAAATCCCGCTAGACCAGGGGATGTACACTGGAGCTGGAAACATGGGGAATTTAGGATGGATGCTCCTTTCAGGACCAGGGATGAGAGTGGTGATGCCAGAATGGTGAAAGATAGAGTAGAAAGGAAGAACTTATTTTAGGGATCTACATATGACCTCCTCTCTGGGGTACAGGAAATGCTACACATCGGACAGTATACAATATGACAAAATAATGACAATTTGTATATTGTTTATGGCTCCTGGTGGAGAGGAAGGGGGAAGGGAGGCAAAATATGGGGAGCTGGTACCAGGGGCCTAGGTAGAAGGAAGATGCTTCGAGAATGATGATAGCAACATATGTGCAAATGTGATATGCATACAATTGATGCATGTATTGATTGTGATAAGAGTTCTATATGCCCCCCATAAAGTGCTTTATGAAAAAATAGAAAAACTGAGCTGTGTTCCCCACCCTCAACCAGGGGAATGGACAACAGAAAATGTGGGAGGAGGAAGACAGTGTTCAGTATGAGATATGAAAGCAATAAGTCATAAGTTATCAAGGGGTCATGAGGGTGGGGGGGTCGAGGCGGAGGGGTAAAAGAGAAACTGATATCAAGGACTCAACTAGAAAGTAAATGTTTAGAAAATGATGATGGTAACATATGTACAAATATGCTAGAAATGACTGATGTATGGAATGTTATAAGAACTGTAAGCACCCTCAATAAAAGTTTTTAAGGAAAAAAATCAGGGCTGAGATCCAAGAGAGGTAAAAAAGTAATACTCCTAAAAGTCGGTTCTTTGAAATGATAAAGAGAATCCACAGACGTCTTGCAAGCCTAATGAAAGAAAGGAGGGAACAAATTTCAATAATAAGGATGATGGGTGACGGAGGGACATTACAACAGACCCTGGATTAATGCAGAGTACTATGAAGGACTGTACTGCACTGATTTCGACAACTTGGAGGACATGGACAAATTCTTTGAAAAACAATTCCTCCCTAGACTATCCCTGATAGATGTCAAGAATTTCAACAGACCCATAGCAATAGAAGAAATAAATAAGGTAATGAAGGAATTACCAACAAAAATATCCCCTGGACCTGATGGCTTCACAGAAGAATTCTACCAAGCATTTAAGGAAAAGCTGGTACTAATCCTATAAGCATTCTTCCAGAATATAGAAAAAAGACAGCAAACTCACAAACTTCTAGGAAGCTTGTCTAACTCTGATACTGAAACTGGGCAGGAATCCCACAAGAATTGAGAACTACAGATCAATATCTTTAATGAACATTGATACAAAAATCTGTAACAAAATACTGGACAATAGAATACAAAAGCATATAAAAACAAATAATTCACCATGCCTATGTGGCAATCATACAATGTAGGGATAGTTCTACATATGAAAGACCATTATTATGTATTTGCCACATTGACATGGAAATCTATAAGAACCATATGATAATATGGATAGATGTAGAAAAAACATTCAACAATATCCAACACCAATTTCTGTTTAAGACACTCAAGAAGATAGGAATGGAAGAAAAATTCCTCAAAATAATACTCTATTTGTCAGAGCATAAGACTTACTTTCCCCTCCAAAGTGGGGGGAAAAGGAATGTGTATTTTATGGTCCAAATGTGTTACCGCAGAACAATTTTTTGTGTGTGATCCATGCCCCTGCTTACTGTCCACTGCTGTTTGCAAGCTATGAATTGCTGTATTTTCAGAGTCTCTACCTGAAGACTCAATGTCAACCAGGTCACTTGATAGACACAAAGCATGCCTCTAAATCTTTCCTCATTTGTTAATGAAAGTGATGATGGTTCTTAACACCAGTGTTGGGTTTACACTGTTAAATACTACCATGTTTCGCTTTATTTTTATAAATATTTTAGTATACTGGTACTATTTGGTTCAGAATATTTTGTCTTGCTTTCCTGTTCTAAATACTAGATGCATCTTATGGTCCCCAAAATATGGTATATACGAAAAACCAACAGCCAACATGATAGAATGGGGAAAATATGAATACAATTCTACTGAAAAGGGGGTCAAACAGGGATGATGCTTATCCCCACTCTTATTTGACTTTATACTGGAGGTTTTAGCTAACAGCAAAAGGAAAAGAAAAAGCATCAAAGTATTTGCTTGGGGAAAGAAAAGATGAACCTATCATTATTTGAAGATCATGGTTTTATATATGGAAAATACTGAAAACAAGGGGAGTATTGGAAGCAATAGAGAAATATGGCAGAGTGTCAGAATACAAGAACAACCAATCGAAGTCTACCAGATTGCTGTATACATTGGATAAGACCAAAAAGAGGAGATCAAAAATGTGGTACCCTTCACAATAGCCAAGCACAAGTTGAAATATCTAGGGATTTACCTGTATAAAAGAACAAAAGATTTATGTGATGAAAACTACAGAACACTATTACAAGAAACCAAGAAAGACCTCAACAATGGGAGAATAGAGCATGTTTGTGGATTGGAAAACTCACTACAGTAAAGATGTCAGTTCTGATTAAGGCACTATATAAGCTTAATGCAGTGCCATTATAATTACCCTCATCTTTCTTCAAAGAAATGAAAAAACTGATTACCAACTCCATGTGGAGAAGAAAGAAACCAGAATTAACAGACAACTCCTCAAAAAAGAAGGACACAGTGGAAGGACTTGCTTTACCTGACTTTAACACATATTATACAGCCACAGTGGTCAAACACATGGACACTGAGCTAGCACACCACCCAGCAATCCCCTTACTGGGCATATACTTAGAAGAGACAAGAAAAAAAACATGGCCAGAATCTGAGTTTCAATGCTCATCATGGCACAGTTCACAATTGCAAGGAGTTAGAAACAACACAAATTTCTATCAACAGGAGAATGGACTAAAAAACTGTGGTACATACATACAGTGAAGTACTACACATCACAAAAAAAAAAAACAGTGATAACTATTTGGGGGCTTTTCTTTTGGGTGAGTCATTGTTTTGTTGTTATTTTGTTTCTTTTTGTCCCTCTGTTTTGCTCTGCTTTGTTTTTTGTGCATATTGTTGCCTCTGCAGGCCTATCTAGATAAGATAAGCTGGATAAACTATCTGAAGAAACCAATGGGACGGGGGACATGGGAAAGGGAGAGGCATGGGAAAGGAAGTGGTGCTAACAAATTCAGGGACAAGGGAAAATCAATGATCCAAAATTGGTGGCAAGGAGGGTGTAAGAGGACTGGTAGGGCTTTATCAAGGGCAATGTATCTGAGAGGAATTACTGAAACTAAAATGAAGACTTAGTATGATAGTGAGACAAGAGAAAAGTAAAAGAAAAGAGAGGAAAGAATTAGGGGGCAAAGTGCGCTTATAAAGGTCTAAACAAAGGCATGTATATATGTAAATATATTTTACATGATGATGGGGAAATATATCTATGTCCAGATATGTATAAGTTTATTATTAAGGTAGCAGATGGACTTTGGGTATCCACTCAAGTGCTCCTTCAATGTAAGAACACTTTGTTCCATTAAGCCGGCATTCCATGATACTCACCTTCCCGAACTGATTGCTGAAGATATAGCAGGCACATAAGCAAATGTGGTAAAGAAAGCTGATGGTGCCTGGCTAGCAAAAGATACAGCATCTGGGATCGTAAAGGCTTGAAAATAAATAAGCGGCCATCTAGTGGAGAAGCAACAAACCCCAGATGGCAGAAGCACACCAACCTGTGTGATCATGAGGTGCCAAAGGGATCAGGGATCAGGCATCGAAAAACAAAAAATCATACCATTGTGAATGAGGGGGGCGGGTGTGTGGAGGACCAAGAGGCCATCTGTGGGCAACTGGACATTTCTTTACAGAAGGGTCACAGGGAAGAAACAAGCCTGCCAGGGTGCAGTGCAATAATGATGAAACATGCAACTTTCCTCTAGTTCTTAAATGGTTCCTCTCTACCCCTCACCCCACTATCATGATCCCAATTATACTTACAAATCCAATTAGATCAGAGGATGTACACTGGTACAGATAGGAGCTGGAAACACAGGGAATCCAGGACAGATGAAACCCTCAGGACTAATGGTAAAAGTGACAATACTGGGAGGGTGGAGGAGGAAAGGTGGGGTACATTGTGGATCTACATACAATTCCCTCCCTGGGGGCAGGACAACAGAGAAGTGGGTGAAGGGAGAGATTGGGCAGTGTAAGACATGACAAAATAATAATAATTTATAAATTATTGAGGGTTCATGAGGGAGGGGAAACAGGATGGAAGGGGTAAAATGAGCTGACACCAAGGGCTCAAGTAGAAAACAAATGTTTTGAGAATGATGATGGCAAAAAATGTACAAATGTATTGGACACAATGGATGGATATATGGATTGTGCAAAGAGTTGTATGATCACCCAATAAAATGATTTTTTTAAAAAGAAAGTCTGTCATATCATAGGGGGCGGGGATTCAGGCATGGATAATACTTTTTATACTTTTTCTGTCCCCACAAACAAGTTTCAGGAAGTAGATAGCTTGGAGATTCATCTTCAGAGGCTGCTTTTGGAGTGTAGTATGTATAATATTTATTAGGGAATACCTTCGAGGTTTGTTTCAATGCTATTCATAAGGTTTTCAGCAGCTAATTGGTCTGAAGTTAACAATCAATTCTTTCTTCATAGTTTATTCCTAGTCCAGAAACTCAGTTGAAAAGTATTCACTTTGGGTGACTCTTCTGGTGTTTGAAATACCAGTGACATAGCTTCCGTTTAGAAGGTTAGGAACCACATACTCCTTTCCTCACAGGTATAAGGATATGGCCTCAAATGGTAACACCCATGTTGTGCTTAGATGCCATGAAGGCGATTCTTAAT
Organism: Nesogale talazaci; assembly: GCA_004026705.1. Taxonomy (NCBI): domain Eukaryota; kingdom Metazoa; phylum Chordata; class Mammalia; order Afrosoricida; family Tenrecidae; genus Nesogale; species Nesogale talazaci. The sequence continues at coordinate 161,443 of PVJH01000705.1, read as the reverse complement.
CATTGTGACCTCATGTGACAGAATGTCCTCTAGCGTTTTCCAGACTGGGGTCTTTTTTTCCAGGAAGACTATTGGGTGAGCTCCAGCCATCAGCTTTTTGGTTAGCAGCTAAGCATTTAATCACTACACCACCAGAGCTACTGCCACAATGTAGCAATCCCCCCTGAAGTATCAATAGTCCACAAAGCCTCTCTTCCCACTGAGGCTATGGCGCTGTCTCCTAGAACACGCTCAAATTTTATCTCCCACAGTGCTCTCTACTTTGCTGCTGTTATACAATAGACATCAATGGCCACACAAAACTCACATGTGATGCTCATGAATACAGGATTTATTAGGGAAGGTAACAGGGCTCCATCCAGATGTGAAGTGGTCAGGATGCTCTTGTTTTCAGTCAGAATATGCTCCAAAGTTCTTTGGGGCTCCTAATAAATTCCCAAAGGGCATGCAGGATCACTGTGAGCTTTAACCAGATGATAGGCAACTGCAGTCTCATGAGTCAGCAAACCCAACTCTGTAGAGTAAGTGCCCAGAGGCATCTCAATACGGAGGCCAGGTTCCTGCTCCCAATCATTCCATTTTACTTACTCTGTGGTCTAGAATTTCCACCCCCCGGCTTCATACTCTGGCTCCTATTTCTTTTGTTTTTGCTTCACTGTCCCTTCCCTGATGTCAAGGCTGTGCTCTGGATCAAGGAGGTTCAATGCAAAGAGATTTGGGTAAACTAAAGGACTAGGGCCCTTCCTGACTCTTACTGGTCCTGAAAATCCCTCCCACTGCTTCTGAGATGGTCTACTTTATATCCAATAGAATGCCACAATCGCTAACATCTGAATCATAAAATACAATCAGTAACTTCTCCTACCATTTCACCCCCACCCACCAGGAAAACGAGGGTAGTTTGTTAGAATCACAAAGGCTATGACTAGAAGAGGCATATTAAATACATTACAGTTCAACATCTTTCCGTTTACTCTCAGTAAAGGTAGCAGACCAGATTAACATTTTCCTTTGACTTTCCCACTAGCATTCATTGGTTGCATCTGATGCTTTCTGAGCTGGAAATAGTTTTCATTCTAACATCCTGATGTATATACAGGCGGACTTTAAAACATCCAGGGAAAAATTGAATAAAAGAGATAACATAATCCTCATACTTAGATGCAAAATGACAAGATAAGGCTGAAAGATTTCCCAGGTCCAGGTCCTAAAGCCAGTTGTGCTTTTCGCTAAAGAATCTCCACTCTTTAGCTAATGAAAAGCTTTTGAGTGGTTATCTTTCTTCAAGCCTGTGTAGTATGATCATTGTTTGAACTCAGTAATTGGTGGAAGTGTAGAGTGGGTTGGGAGAGAAAGAAACCAGAAGTGTGGAGAAAAATTGAAGACATCAAAGAGCTGTGGAAGAGACCTACGGTGAGCTCAAGGGCAGACAAGGAGCTAGAAGGGGAGAGTTGTGGGGTGGGGGGGAGTTGTCTCTGCAGGATGATTTTAGAAACCAGATAGTCAGAGTTTGAAGACTGATTAGATATGAATGGTGTTATTGACATCAGCATGAATTTATTTTCCAGCTCAAGCTGGAGGGAAGGTCAGAGGAGAGTATCATCTTTCTACTGAAAAATTATATTCATTTTGAAACATGCTGACAGACATTAATGGATCTTCAGGTGTTAAATGTTTGGATAGGCAGTAGAGCATTTCTAAACATTAGCTCATCTAAGAGTAATAATAATAGTAATAAGAAAGCCACAGGCATTGAGTCAGTTCTGACTCATGATAAGGAAATTCTGGGATTTTGTAAATCCCTATGGGAGCAAGCAGCCTCATCTCCTTCCTAGGAGTGGCTGGTGAATTTGAACTGCCCTCTTTGTGGTTATTTGTCTAGTGCTTCTCCCAATAGCACCACCAGGCTGTGGACTAATCATTCAGACACACTGCCAATGACCCACTTATGATTAGTAGACGCTCTATAAAATAAAGTAGAACTGCCCCCATGGCCTTCTGAGGCTATAACTTTACAGGAGCAGAATGTTTCATCTTTCTACCTCAAACCGGTTGATGGCTTAACTGCTGACCTTGCAGTTAACAAACCAATGTGGATCCTATTCGTTATAGACTCAACATGCTAGAGAGAGGAGAAAAGAACTGTGGTAGGTCCACTCTTGTGATCATACCTGTCTAACTTTGAAGCTCATGCATGCTTTATTCCTGTAACCAACTCATGACCTCTTCTTTTTTTTTTTCTTTTCTGTCCTTGCCCTCTGGGTCATTCTATCTCTGCTGCTACTGTGTCCTTCCCAGCACTGGCATCTGAAGGGTTAAGGATAAAGTAACTGACCCTGCAAACAATCTAGGTGAACAATTTGCGATATGGAATGTTGATGTGCTGAGGAGGGGAAAAAAGATGTTCAAGTTGCCAGGAGTTCTTGCATAGAAACAAAACGTCCATTCATGTTCTGCTGAGTTTTCAGGACCTAATTAGATGTGGGACCAAATATTATAGTTTCTTCACTCAACAAGCGCACTGATGAACACTGATGAATGTTTGGAATAGCTTTTTCAACCTCTTACTCTTTCTCTTCAGGAATTATAGATGTATTTAATGTGAACAAGAGTACAGATGAACCCTACTGAATGTTGAAATGAGCATATTTTGAACCTTGTTTTTAGAGAATTACAGGCAATTCAATGTTAAACATTGGTTTAAATACTGCAGACATGCTATTGTGTCCTCTTTTTATTTTCTAGGATAATATACTGCATTTACAGAAAGCTTGTACTTTTATTAGCATTTCCTTTGCATGGAATCTTATTTGATCTACTAATAACTCTATTAGGTTGAGTGAGTCAGAGGGTTGAGTGAGTTGCAAAATATCACTCAGTTAATAAGAGTCAAGACCAAGTTTCCAACTTGGTGATTCCAATTTCAGGTTTTGTCCTCCCACAGTCCTAGTCCATTTAAGAATTTCATAGTAAAAACCGCCACCCAGACCACATGACGCCTATAATGTAGGGGTGGAGCTTATTTGTTTAGATATTGATCTATAGAAAAGAACTTTTGTATGTATATTAAAATAGAGTTTGAATGGAATGAATATAGGAGGGGTTTCGTGGATGTTGTTGTTGAAGGGAGTTCTTTTCTTTCCTTGACCTGGAAACACAAAGCAAAAATAAAAGACCAGAGATGGATTCATTTTTATAGAGTCATGGGCCTGATGGCATTCAGCTAACCCAAGGAATTTCATAGTGTTTTCATTGTTTCTGTGAAACCTTGTGGACTGTTCAACTAATGACTTAGAGTTTGGACTTGGAAAATAAAGACAAACAGATAAGTCTTAGTGATATACAAAGGCTGGTCTCTTTCGCCTTAGATTTGTAGACAGGGATTTCTGTGTCATTCAGCGATTAAGGGTGCCAAATGTAGCCAGGAACTATTTCAGCAATCATAGGGGTTGTTTTTCCAATTGGTCCAATCTGCCAGACTGGCAGACAGAAAGCTAACAGAAATATTAAATATAGACAGCTTCTATAGTTGAATCTTGTTTTTCCCGTCTCTGCTGGAAGCCACTGTAAAATAGTTGCCTGTATGTAGGTCATTAAAAACATGCACAGATACACAAACCACGTTGTATATTTGTACTGTTAAATTAAGTCTTTGTGGACTCAAGAACTGGGTGCCAAAACAGTTGTTGCAGATGTATTAAGTGACTGAAGCAGTCCTTCATGTTGAACGCTCTACCCAGATACTGTCTCCTGGCCCCCCGTCACACTGTGAAGGATTCCATTCTCTGTTGACCCACACACCTTGGGGAATCATTTCAGGGGAAGCACAATTCTGGAGTTTCCAAATTCACACTCTTGAGCTCTCGTAAATTTGATGGATGTGTGTTTGGAGAACTTGAGATAGAATCGTTGGTTTTATTTCCAGGATTTGTTTCCATGCATGGCTAAGAAAGATGCATAATTACATGCAATTCTTTTCCCAGCCACAAATGTAACAAGAACAAGCTCAGTTCACTTCTGCGACCACAATTTATGGAGAGCAAAACCCACCCCTTGGATTCAGAGAAATGGTGATGCAACTGCATTGCCACATGCATATGTGGCTTCCCCAGATGCCCCCAAGACGCAGAAGGGCCTGACACAGCCCACATGGTCCCCTCGTTCTTGTTTCTTATAAATATCCATTTACTATTTTCTCAGATCTCTTTTGAAATTTGTTTTTACCTTCTTGGGTCTCTATTCATAGTAAGGAGATCATTTAATAAGATAATATAAAATACATTTTGGTGAGGAGAGAACTGATCAATGATTTTTATAGGATACAAAAATTACAAATAATTAGACCTCTTGGCATAAAAAAAACACACAGAAAGACTCATACCATTGTCAGGGCTGGAAGATCCAAAATCTATAGTTCTGACAATAGGCTGGAAACTCTGGAAATTGTGTCCCAAAGCAGTAGGCCAGGTGGAGAAGCAGAAATTCTGGCAGGATGCCTTTAGTCTCACCCTTCCTTTTCCCTTCATTGCTATATTTGGATCTCTCTGCTAGGTCTCACTGATCTTCGTAGGTTCTAACGCCACTTCTTTTTGGTGATTCTGTTGCTCATTTCCCTTGCAATTTTGAATAGACACTTAAAACAATGGTGAGGCTGAACAGTGTAGAAGAAGACACTCACTAGGGTGAGCAGCACAATTTCTGAAAGGGTATGCTACTAGTTATTTCTCAGTGTCACTTTATAAGGAACAAGGAGTACTGGCCTTCAATCCCTCATATTGTATGGGTTTAGCAGACCGAGCACAGTTGTGAAAAGTTAGGGACCTGTTAGAAGGAAATCAATGATCCAGAAAGAAAAAGAAAAGAAACAGAAAGTTAAAAGAATAGGGGAGTCCAAGTGCTACTTTTCTTTGGGATGTTTCCTAAACTGTCAATAGATACTTTAACTATGTGGGAACAAGCACACATTTAAGCACAAAGTACAATGGCCATGTCTTCTGGAGAGAAATGAGGAACACGAGTCTTTCCCAGTCAGCAAGGAGAAGAACTCCCTGATGAAAGTTACTTAGAAGTTGGTTGTGTTTGTTTGATTATAATATAAGAGCAAGAATGAGAGAGAATGATGGAGTTTCAGTCTAAGGGAGTCACAGGTAGCATACTTTTTTTTGAGAAATTCCTGAAAACATGACAAGGGCCTGGCTGAGAAGAGTCTAGAATCTGGGATGGGGGTGGGGGTGCTGGTAAGGGCTAGAGAGTCACTTGCCACCTGCCTGTTTCTTTAAAAATTGTTCTTATAACTTGAAGGAGTCGTGGAATGTCAACATAGTCTGAGAAAGCCTGAGTACTTGTTAAGAGAAGTACTATCATTTCAGTGTTCTTTGTCTGCCAATCAAATACTGTCTCTAAGATTGAATATTTTTGTAAAGGAGCTCTGAAGGCTTAATGAGCTAGGAGTCAGGCTGCTGATGACTGAGACAGTGATTCAAATCCACCTCCCCAAGGAAAAGATGAGGCTTTCTGCTCATGCAAAGGTTGACAATCTCTGAAATTCACAAATGCAATTGGCCCCTGCCCTATAAGGTCACTTTGCAGTGGAACCAACTTGATGGAAATGAATTTTCTTGGTCCGTAGTGGTCATCATTTGTCTGGTAGCCAAATATTTCTCCTCAAGAATGACGATTTTGATGAATGCAAGTCTTCAATTTCAGACCCCATGAATTTTAATCTTGGTTGGTTTGGTAACTCTAAATGGCATCTATTATCTCTATTTTCTTCGCGTGTACATGGACTCTCCTTCACTGTAGATTCGACAGTGTAGCGTTTGAGGAGTAAGTGAGGTAATTTAAGTCAGGGTACAAAGTAAAAGCATGTTGATGAATCTGGTCCAACTCATCATGGTCCTATAGGACAGAAAAGAACTGCTCCATGGAATATCCAAGGTTATAAACTTGAAAGAAACAGAATGCCACAACTTTCTCCCACAGAGTGGCTAGTGGGTTCAAACCTAGACCTTTTGGTGAGCACACCAGCACCTTATCCACTGTGCCACCGTGGCTCCTCAAAGTACGTAGATGAGGTCACTCAAGGTTCGCTGCAATGATCATTCTTATTAATAACATCACTAACTGAACCCAATGATGTGAAAGGCATGCTCATGGTATTAACTGGAATTCTCTTTTCAGATTGTGGCCTCTTATAGGCTAACTTCCAGCAGTAAATAAGCTTTTATTTCCACTTTCTAGAGGGTTGACTTCCACATTTACACCCTACAATGTGAACCTATGCTACTTTGAGTTCAAGTGTGAAATTGTGCTATGCTAAAGCTTAACTCAGTCAGACTTGCCTTTTTCATTTTCTCTTCCCCCTTTCAACCAATGTGGAATTCCATAGACTTTAAAGCTGGCTTCACACTCCACTGTAGTAAATGCTAGAGGTCAATTTAAAACATGGCAGGTGTGGTTAGTAATATCATCTGGCACCTAGATCTCCCTTTTATATTATGTGAAGTAGTTTAAAAACACTAACCTCTGTGGGGTTCTCAGAATAGTCCTGCTTTGAATCACTCTTTTACTATATGGGTGGCAAAATGCAAGCAGGGAAGCTAAGTGAACTTATTCAAATTGAGAAACAGAGAGCTTTTTGAAACTCAGAGTGATCTTTGGAACGTCAACTTCTTGCTTTCCATCATCCTCTTCTCTTCTTGTTTTTCTTTGGAATAAAATGTGTTCTCTGATATCTCTATATCATCTCTATGTAGAAGAAAATGGAACCCCCTTAAAATAAAATATTTGAGACTTTTTCCTTTCTTTTGGTGGATAGAAATGTTGCTATTGAACAGAGAGAGCAGAGGAAGGGAATAAGCCTGCATAAAGTCTACCAGTTATCACAATTGCTGCTGGGGCCAATGGTGTAGCTAAGATTTCCTCTGGAATTATGGTATTTATGGTTCAGAAGGGGTAGTAGAGGAAGAGAAGTTCATAATGGTCGCTGAATACTCACTGTTATTTTCTAAAAGTGAAAATTTCAACAGAACCCTCTGTGAAGGTTTAAGAACTGTTATTGTTAGTTATGAAAACTCATGGAAGAAATAATATAAACAAGAAAAAGGGAAATCTTGTTACTCCTAAGTAGTTGTTAAGGTCCCAGTGCACCTGAATATTTTGTTTATCACATCCTGTTCTTTCCATTCCTATGTATTATTTTAGGATAAGAGAGCACTGCAAATCATTTTAAACAAAGACTCCACCGTGACTGTATTTGACTAGCACCTTAATGGAGGCAGGGGAAAGGGGAGAAGGCTATGGAGAGGGGTCTGCTTTGACATGATTGGCATCTCCAGTATCAGTGAAGAGATAGTTGGTTGAATCAATTAAGATTATTTTATTGTTAGTACTGTCACTGTACTGCAATGTCTCACTGAGCTTTTCAATTTGGGATAAGGGAATTGGTCCTGTTATTGTTTAAATACTTTATTATGTCCACATTAATGACCTGTCTATAAAGCTGGATACCTCTTGGTTCTAACCAGTTTAATGATTACTAAAAATTGTTTTTCAGGCATTTTGATCTTCTTCCTAACACCTGGTAAGGCATTGCTGTTTCTGGCTTCTCAATGTGTACAATTTATGAAGTGAACATTTACTCTTTTAACATTTTGTAATTGTGTTCTGATTTTAATATGGGACCCTTTCTATTCGACACTAGGGTAATGTAGTTCACCTTGTATATCAGACTTTGATGTTCTTTCATGTACATTCCTTTCTTTTATGAGTTCCCCATTAAAATTGAAATAGACTTTGAAAAGTATTCCTAAGTGATAATATTCCAGTTTCTCTATTATAAGGTATGAAATGTGAATGTTCTTTAAATGGTCTATGTTTTATTCTTGGTTAAAATAATGGATATTCTTCTAGCTTGCTGTTTTCTTAATCTGATTAATAGTCCTGCTGGATGATGAGTCTGCAAAAGAGAACACCCTTTTCTATGCCACTCCGTGCCAGTGAAACTCTGAAGCCAGGTATTACTATTGCCTTTTAAAAACTATCTTGAGCTGTAACAATGCAATGTGGAGGAAGATGGGAAACAGCTGGTTCTAGTATCATTTCCTAGGAAACATTTATTTCCTCTTTTTTAAATAGAAATATAATGGGGAAAGGGAAGATCCAATTTACCTTTTGATGGTATATGCAGTTAAATCATTGTGGCAATCACCTAATCTGGTGTCAATTTGAGGATTGAGAGTGTAGGAGTGGAGTCTAGTCTGTCAATATGGAGATAGCCAATGAGCCAATGAGAAAGCCTGGCTTTCTCCTGAGAATTCTGGGAAATGTGGTCATTCCTTCTTGAGGGAAGGAGACACTGTTTCGTTCTCTTCCTTGGAGACACTCGACTGACAGGTTTGACTCCCTCTGAGATATCCCAGAGGAGAATCCACATGGACCTACCATGATGAAACCAGACCTCTGAAACCAGAAAAGCCACTTGGAGACTTTTGCCTGTGAGTGTCGTGCATTTGACTTCATTGTGTATGCCTCCTAAGTATGAAGCGAACTCTGTAGACTTCTGTCAGACGTATGGGCTAACATTGGAATTATTGGACTTGATCTGAACTGGGTGCGTTCTTTTCTTAATGTGCAGTTGCTCTTGTATATTAAGCGTTTCTATGGGTTTGTTTTTCTCATCTACCCACTTTTCACTTATCAACTTGACTAGGCTATTTTATGAAAGTGACATTATGTGAACATGGAGAATGGCTATATCAGATCACAAAACAGAGGGTGACTGCATCATTGCTGAATTGTGTGACTACATAGCCTCTAAGTTACATTATTATATAACTGCTGAACCATGGAGAATCATGACTCCTACAAGTTAACACATTTCCTTAGCAGTGTTTTTTTTATGGCCAGCCCCATGTGGTTAGTGTGTACAAAGACAATAAATTTTTATTACGTCATAAATGAAAACTAGCTGATAAAGAGATAGTAGAAAAGTGAAGAGTAGGTGCATTCTCTCTCAGTTTCCACACTTACATCCCTATGCACAGTTGATAGTTGGCCAACCTGTACAATATTAGAACAAGCATTGAGTAACCCGGACCTTAGCTTCCTTGAAAGTAGGTCATGTCAAGCTAGTAGACACTCTGAACAAACCAACATCCCTGATTAGCCATATGACAGAGATATCAGAAGATATTTCAAGTTCTCTGAAGTTGTCTTGCAAAGGCAATTTTTTAAAAATTCTGAATGCCACCTTTCTTCCAGATTTATCAAGTGTCTTGAAATAAAACATCATTCTACATCCTGACCTTGAGTAGAGAGTATTCCACTGCTCAAAGAATTTGCTTTTTTGGATTCCATATTCCATCTAGCTAAGGACATTTTAATTCAATAATTTAGAGAATTTGGGAATAGCTCCAAATTCCTCCTCAATTTCTGCCATTTGACGCAAATACAAAATATAAAATAAGTATTCAAAAGAATGAGTAAATAATTCCCCTGGCTGATGTGTAAACTAGCCATTAATAACAAGTCTGGTTTATATTAATTAGCATTTGAATATAATTAATGAAACTTGTGGAGAGGGAGAACAATTGCACAATTTTAATACAGGGAGCTAGTTGTCTCTATCTATGAGGAAACATCATTTACAAAACAATAACAGCAGGGATAGATAAGAGGAAAGGAGAGGGGCACAACAAACCCAAGGAGAAGGGAAGAATAAGTCATTTAAAATTGATGGTGAGGAGGGCATAGGATGCTGGGGCAGGGCGGGGGGGTGGGGAGCAGCTCGATCGAGGGCAATGTAGCCAAGAGAAATGACCAAAATCCATATGAAAGCAGAACATGATGGTGGGACAGGGGGAAAGTAAAAGAAAATAGAGGAAGGAACTGGGAGGCATAGGACATTTATAGAGGTCTAAATATAGATGCGTGTATATATATGTTATACATGTAAATACATTTATATATAATATCATGGGAATAGATTTTTTGCTTTGTTTTGTTTTTGGGGGGATAGATATATGTACATATATTTATAAAGTATTATGGCAGCAGGTGGACATTGGCCTCCATTCATGTATCCCCTCTATGCAAGAACAATTTGTTCTACTAATACAGCACTACGTGATATTCACCTTCCCTGACAAAATCACTGATGACCAAATGGGTGCATAAGCAAATGTGGGGAATAAAACTGATAGTGCCTGACTATCAAAAGACAGGGTCCTAATGGCTTGAAGATAACCAAGCATCCGTCTAGCCTAGAAGCAACAAAGCCCACATAGTAGAAGCACACCAGCCTGTATGATCTTGAGGTGCTGATGGGATCAAGTAACAGGCATCAAATGCCCAAAACAAAATAAACAAACAGCAATCATATTAATGCAAATAAGAGAAAGGCAGAGTGAAGACCCAAAGCCCATCAGTACTCAATTGTACACTCCCTGAAGGGCCACAAGAAAAGAAGAGTCAGTGAGGGTGCAGCTTAGCACTGACAAAACACACAACCTACCTCTAGTTCTTTAATGCTTCCTTCCCTCCCCCAATACCATGACCCCCAATTCTATCTTACAAAACCAGCTAGACCAGAACATGTATGCTGGTACACATAAGAGCTAACAACACAGGGAAACCAGAATGAATAAATCCCTCGGGACCAAGAAGTAGAGCAGTGATACTAAGAGGATAAGGGGGAGAGTAAGAGGGAGCCAATCAGTATGATCAACATATGCCCCCACTCCCAGGGATGAACAGTAAAAGAAGTAGGTAAAGGGAGATATCAGTCAGTGTAAGACGTGGGGAAAAAATAACAATTCATAAATTATTAAGGGTACTTGAGGGAAGGAGGGGAAAGAGGGAGGGGGAAATGAGGACCTGATATCAAGGATTGAAGTAGAAAGAAAATATTTGTAAAGGATGATGGCAACATATTTACAGATCTGTTTGATACAATGAATATATATATATATACACATATATACATATATATGGATTGTGATAAGAGCTGTAAGAGGTCCCAAATAAAAGAAAACCAACAAACAATAGTAACAGCAACAAAATCTAATACGTTCTTACAGTTCTAATCGGTTCTTACAGAATCTAATCGGTTCTTACAGTTTTATCCTAAAAAAAAACCAAATTACCCCAAAGCTTTCTGATGTTTACTACTCTGATAAGTTTTAAATATACAATCAAAAGAGCTTTGTTTATTTGACAAAAAAGATAACATTAAAAATCAGATGAAGCACAAATTGTATCAGAATGGAGATCAAGTGATAAGGTTTTAACTGTTCAAGTTAGATTATCACTTTCATCCACTATTGTCATCTCTCTGACAGACAGATTTATTCTCAACTTTCAAAGATGGTGGCAGGGAAGTCACCAGAGTCTTACTCTCTGTGTCAATGTTGTGAATATACTTTGTGGGTTTCCACTCTCATCCATAGCCTTCTGCGCTCCCAAATTTCACAATTTAAGCTCTGATTCTATTTCCAAATTTGGATTTGGATTATATAACTTACAATTCTTGGATTATGGATTAGTTGGTGTGCTCTTCAGTTTACATGGATGGCTGAGGTGGAGTCCAGTTCACCCAGTGGATTTCCCACAGGCTCTGACTGATGCAGCGCATTGAGCACGCCGTGGGTCTGAGGACTCCAGACATTCTTCTTTCTGTGAGGCAACATCTCATTTCCTCACCAAACTTTCCTACAGCACTCATATCTTCTGTGTTTCCTTCATGAGGGCAAGTATCAAGCAGGACCATATTGTAGGAACTAAGTATTCTTAGCTGGAAGTTAGGATTAATTGAAAGTTCCCAAACCATTCCTGAATCTACCTTTTTTTTATCTGTTTCTGGTTCATCTTAGAGATAGACCAGTTAATTCATGGTAGATAATCTTATCAACCATATCCCTTGAGCAGAAGATTCTTTTGCTTATGATGCCTTTCATTTATCCATGAAAGCAATGTTAAAAAACTATTGATCAAGGAGGATCCAGCAAGTGTAGGCTAACTGCAATACACAATACATTTGTACATGTTGTGTTATTAACATGTGCAAAATGCAAATCCTTGCATGACTGGCCGTTTGTTGCACAAACAATGGGAGTTGATGGTCAGGCAAAACTTATAAAAACATTCACTGAAAAAGTCAAACACAGGTCTGTCAGAATATATATATATATATATATCAAGTAAGGCATTGCAGTAGTAAGTAAATGTTAACATGCCTACTGACAGTTCAATATTCTTGATACAGATGACTTCTTCATATATGATGCGGTTTCTGTTGCAAGCCCTCAATGGTTACAGGTATGTTTGAGGTAGAAACTAGATCAGCTAGAGGGTTTTCCACATTGCATTTCTCTCATATGATCTTTGGAGCATTTTGTGCCCTTGAAGATGGGGTTTGTAATAGGATATCCAGTATGTTAGTCCAGGAAGACTGGAGAAACAAATTCATAAACATGCATACATAAAAAGGAAGAGGCTTATATATAAGAGGAATGGAACATTGAGAAAGCATCCCAACCCAGTCTAGTTCAAGCCCACAAGTCTGATATTAGCCCATATGTCTGACACCAGTCTATAAAATCTTCTTCAGATTCACGAGGCACATGCAATGACATCAAATGCAGGACAATCACAGATCAGTGGGTAGAAATTCTTTGTATCCAGTGACATTGTATTCATCCTAGTACAGACAGGAGTCTCTACGTGGTGTTTCCAGCTTCAGAGGTCTGGCTCCATCAAGGTAAGTCCATGTGGATTCTCCTCTTGGATGTCTCATGGAGTCAGGCTTGGTCTTGTCAGTAGAGGTCTCCAAGGAACTGAGTAGTGAGTCTCTCACCTCCAAGGAGGAAATATGATCAGATTTCCCAGAATTCTCAGGAGAAAGCCATGCCCACATAGAGGTCTCATTGGCTATCTCTATATTGACAGGTTAGACTCCACTCCTACACTTTTAATTCTCAAACTGACACCAGAGCAGGTGACTGCCGCATCCAGTGTCCTGGAGGAAGCACTGTCTAGGCCTGATGTAACTAAGCTAGACTGGGGATAGAAGGCAGACAGCTGTGCATTAGAAGAGGTAAGAAAGTGACTTCCAGATTTTTAAGAACTTCTATTCCTCCCAGCGACAAGTCCCTTGAGAAAAGACTACTAGAAACCTGTCTAGACCTTCTAGAGACCAGTCTCAGGTGACCAGTATTTTGATAAAGAACATCATGCTTGGTAAAGTGGAGCAACATTGAAAAACCGCCTTTGTGACAGATGGAGACAGTGGCCGCCACAATGGGCTCAATCTTAGAAACTCACAGGGGCACTTCTACCCTATCCTGTAAGGTTATTATGAGTCAGCATTGGCCCAATGCCTGTGAGTTTGGTTTTTTAGCTTTGGACATACTCTATAGAAATATACATGCACATCACTGTTACTTTTGTGTACAATTGCTATGATTCTGATCTATAACGACCTTATTAGACATAGAATTACCTCATGCAGTCTCCTAGGAAGTTATCTTTACAGGAGCAGATAGCCAAGTGGAGCCACTGATGTGTTTGAATCGATAGCCTCTCTTTCAGTAACCTCATACTTTTACTGCTGTGTCACTAGGGCTCTCTCTCTCATTCTCTTGTTAGATAGGTCGGGAGACTGAGCCACAGATATGCTTCATCACAAGAAGCTGACTGAAAGAGTTTTCATCCCTAACTAAATGTAGTTTTGACATTAAAAAAGAAAAGAAAAACAAATGGAATCTGACAGTTAAATTTATCTTAAAGCAAAATACTATAGAGTTGACAAACTCAGAAAAGTCCAAGAATAAAAGAAAAGAAAATACACTCGCAGACAAAGAGGGAGCTGACTAACCTCCCATCTGTTTTGCATAGCCGAATTTCAGGTGAGATGTCATAGGAAAATCCAATTACAATTGGTTGGAATTAAGCATATCATAGTAACATAAAATTCAGATTCCTCTAAGCACTTAGGAAAGAAAAAGAAATAGTATTCAACCGATCAAAATCCAGAAAAATAAATTGTCCCGACCACGTGGCGCATCATCACCATGACCTTTGGTTGTAATTGGTCTGTCATTCTATGAAATGGATCTGCATGCTTCTGATCACTTTCCAGATAACGCTACATCTGCAGGAAACGTAGATGTAAGATTCAAGAAGCGCTCACAAACCACAATGACCAGCCTGGACACACTGCGGTGGTTGGCAGAGTTTCAAACCAAAGGAGATTTTAGGGGTTTTTTTTCCTCCTTTTTTTTTTAAACTTGGGGAAGAGTTCTCGAAGGCCTGTGAGCCAGGGATGGGAATCAAAGAAGGAGTCAGGGAGGTCGCAAGGAGGTGTCAGACTTCAATTTAGTCCTATCCGTGGAGAGGCCAGTTTCAAACGACATCAACCAGTACAGCTGTTTTAAAAATTGCAGGAGTGGAACTGGAAGTCAAGAACGTGGGGGAAAGCTCCTGTAGGAGGTGTTACAACACAAAGGAGGCGCTTCCTGCATATGTAGAAAAAAATAACGTGTCCAAGGAAAGCGGGCCTCAATTGCCTCGGGAAGATATAGAACCCATCAGCTCCCTACATCCCATCCTTAGAAACTCCGTGGGACAGGGCTGATCTCTGCTATGGGGTTCCAATGAGGTGCAACCGACTCAAGGACAGTGGGATTGGCTGAAGGGTCACATGAGATTTCCAGCTATCTTTGTCCCAAGAAAGTGGCACGACAAGAAAAATTGCAGCTCCCAATCGTTGCAATAAAGTATTAAGGAGATTTCTACAGGGTTATTTGGGATCCTTGACTCCTTGAAGAAATGAAGATGCTGGCTCTTTCGTTAAGCCACCCTACCTTGCATGCAAGGGTTGTGAGATAGTCAAGTCAAACTTTTTCCCTCTGAGGAGGGAAGACAGATAGTTTCCTGCCTGTGAGATAAGGAGTAGTGAGCTAATCGGGCAAAGAGCCCAGATACAGAGCTTCAAAGAACACCTTCAAGAACACCTTCTAGATCATCAAAGTGGGTTTGGAATAAGCTCTCGAGGGCGCTGGACGCATCACTTTCTAGGCCTTACAGAATGTATCTAGACTATGGGTACAGAAGGCAGACAGCTGTACACTAGGAAAAGGTGAGAGAGTGACTTCCAGACTTTATAAATTTCTATGCCTTCCATTCCCTTGAAAACTGACATGTAGAGACCAGTCTTCAGAAGGGCCTTCTAGAAAACACTCTCAGGAAACCAGTACTTTAAGAAAGACATCATGTTTGGTAAAGTGGAGGGGCACTGAAAAACAGGAAGACCCTCAATGAGATGGATGAAGACAGTGGTTGCCACAAAGGACTCAGACTGGTCAGTGTTTCATTCTGTTGTGCATAGAGTCACTATAGGTGAGAACCATGTAAATGACACCTAACAATAATATGGCTCCTCAAACTTCAAGACTACGTAACTAAAACTGGAGGGCGACACCCCAAACCACACAATTTGTTAATAGATAACCAGGACTACTAGACTCTAGACTTTCTTTCAGTCTGTGGCTGGTGAACCTTTGTTTCTTATCAAATCCGATGATGTGATCACCTTGCTCTAGACCAGGGGTCAGCAAACTTGGGCTCAGGAGCCATATTCCACTCTTTCACTACATACCTGCAGCTTCGAAGTGAAATTGAAAAAAAATTAAAGGATTTTATTCAAATAATGGTGGTTTCATTTGCTTACAAAAATATACTTTTGGCTCCCAAATAGTTTTTAAACTGTTGTGAGAGACAGGATTGATTCTTCCATCTCAAAAGTTTGCAGACCTCAGCGCTAGACTCTGTGTTCAATGGAGGAGCTGAGAAGAGAAGGAAAGTTTACAAGAAAATACAAAAGAAGACTTTAGCAAACAGGGGTGCTAGCAGCAATGATAAAAATAAAATAAACTCTCTATATATTCACTATAAATATCGACAGGTATAAATAACACTAACACACTATTCTAGAAAAGAATAAACCAAAACCAAACTCATGGCCAGCAAGTTGATATGACTCAGAGTGACCATACTGGAGAATTGCCCTATGAGTTCCAGAGACTGAGCTTCCTTGTGGGATTAGAAAGCCCTGTCTCTCCAGAAAAACAGCTGGTGATTCCTAGCTGTTGACTCAAAGCCATAGCCATTATGGTACCAGGGATCTTCTGTAGAAAAGAATAAGTAAGTTAAACATTTCTGGCTAAATAAGGCAAAAAAGTTTGTAATATGGTCTGGGACATATTTGATCTGCATGATCAAAAAGTTGAAATGCCATCCCCTTTAAAAATGAAGTGTTGAACATATGCTTAATGCAATACATGTAAGGTGTAAAGGAAGCTTCAGTTACCAGGAAAAGTATTCTAGGTGGAAGGAAGATCTCATGTTAACACTGACAGATAATCAGGGTGCAAAAAGGTCATGGGAACTCTTGAGTTACCATTATTATTAAAGAACAAATGATTATTATTATTTCTTCTGTATTATTAATGATGATCATCATTCGGATGCCAGAATGACTGACTATACTTTGCATTCATCATTGTTCTTCAGCTACTTCTGAATTATCAGTTTTAGTCTGTATAGAGAAACAAATCCACAGAAAATTATATGTATATAAGAGAGAGCTTTCAATAAAGGATAAGCGTACATTAATAAAGCATATCAACCCAGTGCTGTCCAAACCCACAAGTCCACCTTTTAGCCCATATGTTTAACACCAATCCACAAAATTCTCCTCAATCTCACAAAACACACTCAATGAGACTGAGTGCAGGAGGAAAACCCAATCAGTGAGCATGTCAGAATCTCAGCGCTGGCAGGGTCTCCACGGGAGTGCTCCAGTTCCCAAGGCTTCATCAGGTTAGGTCCATGTGGTTTCTCCTCAGGAACATATCACAGGAAGTGAGCCTTGCCTGCTGAAACAGGGAACTGGCTAAGACAGATGGAATCTGAACCAATCATTAGAAAGCAAGAGACTTGAGAACTAGAAAGGAGAGGCTCATTTATCTCTCCACCATAAATTAATCCCACATATGGCCAGGTTGGCACAATAAACCTTAACTGTGAGAAATCGCTATAATAATCACACCATCTCCCAGCTATATTTGTACATTCTCTGGATATAGGAAAGCATTGGAGAATGGCTTAATAAACAATAGCATTATGTGAGGGGCCAGAATTTATGGGTAGTATTAAAAGTGGATATATAGCACCTTTGTTAAAGACAAATTCCATTCACCAAAACAAAAGACTAATGATGTTTAGTTATGAAATTCTTTACCATATCATATAAGATGAAAAAGAATGCAATAGAAATACGACTGACAAAATATGATGTCAAAAGTGAATCTTAATGTGCCAATTACACTCATGGACACACCCCATATTTTGCCACAGAATAAGGTCATCTCTGGAAGGCATACACGCACACACACACATACACACCTGTCAAGTCCCTGCTGGTCTTTGAAGCACAAGCTTCCAGAATCACAGCACAACACAAGCCAAGAGAGTCGGACAAACTGACAGACAAATGGTGGACAGGACCAATTATCAGAATATCTCAGTAAGGCTCAGGTCTCATCAAAATTTTATATAGTGAGGGTAGTGGTTCAGTCAAAATTGGGAGTTTTTGTTCTAAATCTATTAGGGATCTGTGTGTGCATGCACACACATGCAGGAGGGTGATGAGGTGGGGTGTGTTGTTTGGTTAAAATGTCCATTTTGATTCATATTATGGTCCATTAATAGCAGATTTGGGGATTTTCTTCTGTAGGCAAGGCTTGAACTTTCAACCTTTTGATTAGTAACCAAATCACTTGTTTTACCCCAGAGCTTCCTTGAGTACCTGGAGGGAGAAGGAATAGTGGAAAAAGCCTTAGACAGTGAGAGAAAAATAATCTTAAAGAGAGGTAGAAGTTACACCAAGAATTCATACTTCAGCATCCAAGAGTGAATGTATTGAATTCTGAAAAACAAATTGGATGCCGATAATACTAGAAGGTAGCAGAACCTGTCCAAAGTGTGTACAGCTCGAAGTGGAATTACCTGCGGGCAATGAAGACTCACTCACTGGATGAAAACAGAGGGTTTTATGTTCTGAATGGATCACCCTAAAAGAGTCAGGGGAGATAGACAGTGGAGACTTTGGTACAAAATTCTTAACTATGTATCTCTAGGTTGCCTACAACCATTTTGAGCTTTTGAGCTTGCTTATATTCCTATGGTGTGTGCTCAACGCACTTTTCCCTTTTATAATAAATTATCCTAAGAGAAGAACAAATAGAGAAGAACAGATAAAAGAAGGTGGATAGGCTCGCATTTTCTCATAGGAAGAACTACCTGTGTTAGTTACACAACCTGTTGCCAATTTGAGGCTTAAGAGTGAAGGGGTGTAGTTTAGCTTGTCCATGCATGTGCAGCTTGTGACCTCATTTGGAGGTGCTAAGGAGATAAATAGTTCTTTTGAGGTAGGACACACATTCACTCCCTATTGAAAAACTCTCTGTTGAAAAAACACCTGGAGATATGCTGATGGCAGCAAGAGCCCTGGAATTACAGCAGCCTCATGACAATGGTGAGATGCTTCTACTGCCACTGACTTGGAATTTTCCTGCATTTGGTGTCATTGCAAGTGTTCCGTGAGTCAAAAGAGGACTTGATAGATTGGTATTGGACATATGGACTAATATGAGACTTAGGGACTTGGTCTGAACTGGGCTGGAATGTTTACTTAATATTTAATTGCTCTTGTATATAACGCTCTTTCTTATACACATATGAGGGTCCATGAATTTATTTCTTTCGTCTACCTGGACTAACACACTACTTGAGCTACATGCTCCAACTGGAGGGCTAGCATGCTGAGTAAGGGTCTCGAGTGCGACCTCTGAGGAGATAGCATTTCCTTTGCCTTTCTTCTCTAGGGCAGCCACAGTTTATGGCTCTTTCTGTAAGTGTTCCCTACTTAAACTTTGATCCCACGTGGCAGCAGTATCAGCATCTATTTAGTGTGTAACTGAAATGCACGATCTAAGACTCCAACCCAGACTTAGTGAATCAGAAACTGTATTATATAACATTTCCAGGGGAGTTTTGTGTCTAATAAGTTTGAGAAGGACTGGGTCAGAATTCTCTCAGGCAGTGAGATTGGTTTTAGATTGGTTGCGAAGAAATAGGGCTTGGTTGTGTTGTTGGATTGCAAACCACAAGGTCATTAGTTCAAAACTGCCATCTGCCTCATAGAAGAAAAATGAGGTTTTCTACTCCCATAAGGAGTGACTACTATCCTGGACATGCACAGAGGCACTTTTAGTTGTCAGCTACAGTGTTCAGAGTCAGAATTGACTGGATGGCAATGATTTGTTCTTGTTGCACAGAAAGATTTTTCAGAATTTTTCACAGCTCTATGCACTAGGATTACACTAGCAGGAGCTCAATAAAAGCTAAAATTTCAGGAGGCGAAATGTTGTCAATCTGTTTTCTGTTCCTTTTAAAAGAGACGGGGGTCAAGATGTATTATTTTGACAATATAATTCACGAGTTCTTTTAAACATGAGATTTGTGGAACTAAGAAGGCAAGGATGGCAAGATTCTGTCTTACATACTGCAAAAAAAAAAAAAAAAAAACACCAACCCCTGGAGAAGGACATCATGTCCTAAGTAGACAGAAGCACAGCAAACAAGAGGAAAGCCCTCAATAAGATGATTTGACACAGTGGCTGCAAAAATGGGCTCAAGTAAAGAACTGAGAGGTTCTCACAAGACTGGGCAGTGTTTCTGTGGTGTCTAGGAAGGGACTTGGCAACACCTAATTACAACAAGGAATACAATGGGACAGAGTTCTAAATATGTAAAACTGGGAAGATTTCCCCAGATTGTTGGAAATGTACATTTAACGGGAAATAAATTGACCGTTAAATTTTTTCTATACAGTGTAAAGATCTGACTTTGGCCACCACTTGATTGCTAGCTAGTGAGTGCTGGTTAGGATAATAAGTTAAAAAAAAAAAAAGAAGACGAAGAGGAGTCGAACAATCATGGAAGAGGAATTGGGAAAGAGTTAATAGGCATCAACTTAATAATAAAAGAAAGTGTGTGATATGCTTTGGGTTGAAGTTTTTGTGTCGTAAATTTAACATATCTTGCTACATTAAGTATGCCATGGTATGAGAATATGTGGTCTTCTGATATCATTAAATGATAATATTTAATACCTCCTCATTAAGTTTAGGAATCATTGTTCTAGAAAAGTATTTGACTGTGAGGCAGATTGGCAGAACACAAGACCCCACAGCCCACTTAGATAACCCATTACCACTGCAGAGAAGAAGAAAAAATAGTAATAAAAAGGGAACGTGTCACTCTATAAGCAGAATTTTTGTGGTTTGCCTTAGCAAAGTGGTAGAGATTGCTCGTGTTTGAATCACAATGTATACATGCCTGAAATTCTAGTGATTGCAAAATTATGGTCCTCAAATACTGTTGATGGCAACATATATCGCTACACACTCTTGAGGTAGTTTGGGGTTAACCAAACAATCCACAACAAAATCTAATGTAAATGAAAAGGCTAAGCCAAAAATAATTCATAGCTAGAATAGTTGGAAACCGTGACCACGTTTCAGACCACACTGATAACCAAGTGTACTTTCTGAAAACTGTAGGAATTCCACAATTTGTGCCTAATTAGAGTTGGGCAATTTTGTCAGCGTTACATAGCAGTATCGACCGGGGATTAGAATCCCCAGTAAGTGCTACTGAAACAAGAATTTCATTTTGTGAGTGCAATATTTTAATGACTTGAACTCATTCATTTAACAGGTGGCTAATATTCTACCTTTGGATGATTGTACAAAGGACAGTTCATGCATTAAGCATCATTTTGCCATCAAGAGCAAATAAAAGAGTTTGTAATGAAAGTGCAATATGGATCGTAGCACACATTTTATGACTACTTCAGAGTTATTTTTTATCAATGTTCTAGGGGGCTATCGAGTATCACTGGAATTACAAACCTTTTGAAGAATATTCTCTTTTGTTTGTTTTTATGCTGTTTTCTTTGTTTTATTGTGTTCCTATGAAAGCAGGAAAACCATTGATATTTGTAATAGGATTAAGCCTTGAATATGCTACATACATTTCAATTCTTAAGAGATCCACGTTTAGTTCTAATAAATGCAACTCGTGTATGCTCACCAGTGGTCTGTGAGTGGAGATTTGTGCATTGCAATGATGCAGAGACAGGTGTCAGTGGGGCTTCCAGACTAAGACGGACTAGGAAGAAAGGACTGGGTACCTACTTTGCAGAATCAGTCAGTGGAAGCCAATGGGTGACACACAAATGACCACGAGGCCTACATTTGTCCTGGCAGCTTCTTATCCCATGGTGCCTGGGATGTCATCAACCAGAGGTCAGTTTGACCTCAGCAAACAACAGTAAATTCTAGAGGTTGATAAAAGATGTCTCCTTATTTAAGTCCCGTTGGTTTCTCAGGAAGATTTAAGCGTTGAAGCCAGAAAAAGGTATCTCCATGAGCCAAGGACTAGACTATAGGTACTGGATAGTGGAAACACAAGTGCACATATTTTGACTGTCCCTTTTCCCATGGAACAAGATACCATGTATCATCTCCTTACATTTAGATACTGTTAAGGGTGCTGATGTTGTTGAGTGCCTGGGACCCAGCTTGTGACAGATAGAGACTCCTTGTGACAAAATAGAACAGATCCAGGGTTTTCTAGTGTGGAATCTCTACAGAAACAGTTCAGCAGTTCTTTTAACTCCAGAACCATCGGATGGTTTTGAACCCCCAATGTTTTCATTAGCAGTCAAAGGATTAACCATTGGACCACCAGAAATCTTTTTGCTGTCAGGATATTAGTGATTAATTCAACTCTTTTCCCCCACCACACTCAGTTACGGTGGTCCAATAAAGCACAAGGCACAGTTAAATTTGAATTTTGGATAAACAACACAATTCTTGGCCATAAATAAATCCAAAATATTGCACTGGACATATGCAAAGTTATCTTAGTTGCTTCTCTCAACAATTCAAATTTTAGCTGGACCTTGTCTTTTTCTTGGCTCATTTTGGGACTCTAAATTCAACATTGAGGGTATTTGACAGTGGCCTGGTTTCCAGGTATCTATGTCACCCATATACATGTTTCAGCAATAGAACAGCTTTTTAACACTTAGAGTGACATAAGGAAACTATGAAAAGAAACTCTAAATTCCAGAATTTGATGAATTCAAGGAATGCAAAAAAGGGGGGTAGGGGAGAGAGATTTCAAGGTTTAAGAGATCAGTGGCATACAGGAGTCAGGAATACTCATTTTCATGAAGACAATTTGCTTAGAAGAGACACAGGGAGGGATTGAGAAAAATGCACAGTAGGGAGCATTGTGTGTGATTATTTCAAACCTGCAGTCCCTTCCACGTCAGGAGACGCTGCATAATGGGATGGACTATAAGCAAAGCTTTCTCCTAGCGCTAGGCATCGCAGCAGAGTTTGCAGTTCAGTGTGTGATTCTGAACTGTGGCATATGGTGGTGTCATCCTACTAAATATTTCTGAATGTTTCCAAAAGTGAGGTGGGGTCACTTAGATCCAGAGTAACAGGGATACGTCTCTGTTCTTTCATCTCCTTCTTTCTCTCCTTTCCTCATTCATCAGCATCCTTCCAGAAAAAAAAGATTTTTGATATTTGCTTCAAATTAGCTCTCTCTCTCTCTCTCTCTCTCTCTCTCTCACACACACACACACACACACACACACACACACTCACTACACATATTCTCTCTCTCTCATGTGACCACGCAGACACACAGAGATAGACAGATAGATAGATAGAGAGAGAGAGAGATAATCATTATACCTCAATCCAGCTGCACCATAAGCAAACCAGAATCATTATGCCTCAGTCCAGCTGCACCGTAAGACAAAGAGAGAAAGACAACTCAGCAGATCAAGCTTACCCGGAGAACAAATTGGGACACACCACGGAATGGGTTAGAGTTTGGCATCCTCCTTTCTTCCAGTGGTTTCACTGGATAATCTGCATGCTAAAGTATCATACTGCAGTATGGTGGATCTTTGCAAATTGTACACAACCAACCATGTGTTGGACAGACCTAGATGGGAAACCTAATGGTGTTCTCTATCATCCACTTGAATTTCAGTCAATGTTTGATTTAGAGCTTCTTAGGAAATTCAAGGCAGATCTTGCATTTGCCTTTCTGGTATGTTTTATTAAGCACAGACATATCTGCAGAGTGCTCAAGGACTGCTAATAAAACAGGGCTAAAAAATATCCATAGCATCACTTGTACACACAGTCTAGATATTCAGTACTTTAGGCGAAAATATCTGCCTGGTAGTCCCCAGATAGTGCTGGTTATATTCGCTGCAAAGATTCTCTTCCTCTCTCACAGAGTAGTAATTTTACTTTATACCATAATGACCACGTCTATGTTACTTACTACAGGGTCTCCAGGAACAAGAAAAAGAGATTATGTGCCAGGCAGCTGTAATTCCTCTGAAGTCTTTTCCTTTAGATGGTTCCTCTTTCCAGGATTTAGAAACAGCCCTTCCTGTGATTCCGTAGTGTAGAACACGGTGGGGGGGGGGGGTCGTCCCCCTGCCAGATGAACAGAGCTATCACATGCTGCACATTACCTCTGCTGCAGGGAGCTCTTTCCCTTGCCAGCTGCAAGCTCACCATCAGTGTGTGACCAGCATCTTGCCACCAGTCAGGGAGCCAAGAGGCTGAGGGTCCTCAGCAGGACCCTCCCTCCTCTGTCTGGCAAGTGGCAGATAGCAAGACAATCACGTGATTTGGAAATGCTGCTGCCCTGATTCTAATTTGTTTCTGCCTGCTACAGCCAGCACAGTCTTTAGAAATAAGCAAGCAGCCAGGCTGCTGGTATCCTACTCTTTGGTGACCCATGAGTTCTGGATGATATGACTTTCTTTTTTCCAGGACAAGCAAGCGAGGTTTCATTCTCCTCCTGTCCACAGGCACACCTTGTTATATTGCACTATGCTTCATAGATATTTTTCTTTCTTCTTATTTTCACAAGGAGAAGATTTGCAGTGACGCTCCATGAAACAGGTGTACTGACACCAGTTGTCAGTAGCACATACTCACTTCATGCCTCTAATTCATCGATTAGTCATTCTCACAATATTTCAAATTATTTTTTAGATAATGTCTTTGCACTAGAACCCTGGTGTGGCATCATGTTTATAACTTAGTTGCTAATGGCAAGACTACCAGCCAGTAGTTATACTTCGTTGAGGAATTATAGTCTCAGAAACATACAAGGGTTGATCAACCCTGTCCTAGGGAAACACTGAGTGGGCATAAATTTGATGGCAATGGGTTTATTTTTGAGGTGGAAGGGGACTGCAGGAGAGTGTCAACATGATTTTTACCTGCACTAGGCAACCCCCAAATTTGTTGACTTGCTTATGTGTGCTACTTGTTCTATTGTGGTGATTTGGGACTGAATTTGAATTTTAACACACACACACACACACACACACACACACACCTGGGTATTTCATAAAATAGAAGGTAAGCTAAAATGTATTGTTGTTAAGTTTCCAGTTCATATAGGCACAGGTATTTCCAAATGTAATATGTTTAACTAGGTCTCAGTGAATGAATGCAAACAAGTTCTCTTGGCAATTTTCTTGTGTTGGCCTCATTTTTAACAGCAGGGCTAATAGCAAAATCTTAACAAACTCAAGTGAGCATCTTCCCACCACACGGAAGCGTTGTGACAAGTTTAGGGGAACGTTTCTGTCCCTTGAGAAATCTTTTTGATCCCAAAACCTGATTCTATTCCCTGGAGAATTATGAAACTACCAGTTTGGTGTGGTGTAAACCCAGGAATGCAGTCTCCTTCAGGAAAGGTTAGCGAGATGGAAACAAATTGTTGTTAGAAATAGTATTTTGCTAATTTTTGTTTAATATGGGTTTCTATGATTGGTAACCATGTTTCTGACCTGTTTGTCATCGTGGTTGTTTTGGGGTACCCTTTTGTCTATCCCAACTCCTAGTGAGTACGAGTGTTTAAAGTAATGTTGATTCATAGGACCCTTAGACGTCCGAAGCTGATTGCAAGGAATCCCTTAGGAAGTGCCTTTGTGAGCAACTGCAGGAGCCCTGACAATATGAAAACAAAGAAATGCAGGACCATCGACTCCAGGCTGACTTCTAAAAATGCCCAGTGGACTTCGGAGACTGTAACTGTTCCCAGGATCAGAAAGCACAGTCGTTCTCTCTCAGAACTGCAGATGGTTTTGAACGGCCAGCCACGTGGACTGAAACCTCCATTATTGGGTTTTACCTGTAGCATCAGACCTGCTAATGCAGTTCATGTTTCAAAAGTACTTGCACAGGCTTAGTAGTTTCCTGATCTAGAATCACACAGACCATACATCAGAATATTTTCACCCCTACACCAGAAACATCAGTTACATGAAAACACACATAGAGTTCCTGGATGGCATAATTAATTGGTCAAGTGCTGGACCTTTAGCTCAAAGGGTGGTAGTGGAACCCCATACAGAACCAAAGTCAAACAAGTAAATCCTGTTCCACCAGGGCTCCTTCACAGCATCAGCAGTTCCCAAAGCCGCAGCCACTTGAGGGAGTGACAATGAGACTTTCTACTCCGGGGAAGTGTGACAGCTTAGAACATCTGCAGGAGCAGTTCTTCTGGCCTACAAGGTTGGAATTGACTTGGTGGCCAAGAGTGTATTTGACTTTGGTTCTGTATGGGGTTCCACTACCACCCTTTGGGCTAAAGGTCCAGCACTTGACCAATTGTGCCATCCAGGAACTCTATGTGTATTTTCATGTAACTGATGTTTCTGGTGTAGGGGTGAAAATATTCTGATGTATGGTCTGTGTGATTCTAGATCAGGAAACTACTAAGCCTGCGCAAGTACTTTTGAAACATGAACTGCATTAGCAGGTCTGATACTACAGGTAAAACCCAATAATGGAGGTTTCATCTCAGATGCACAATCGCCAAAGTCTGGAAGTGAATAGCAAGTGATGTAAAACCCAGACCAGTGAATAGCTGAGCAAATGCTGTCCTTGTCAGGTTCCAGTGAACTGGTTCCAAGTCCTAGAAACCCACTCGAAAGCAGAATGCAATGCTATCTGGCCCTCATTATTCTCACAACCCTTGTTATGCGTGGTCCCATCGATGGCATCAGAGTGCCAGTCCATCTCCTTGAGAGACTTCCCTTTGTGTCTTGGTGCTGTACTGACCTCTTCAGTCAAGGACACTGCTCTTTTCCAGGGACTCAGGCCTCATGATACTAGGTCTGAGGAAGATGAAATGGAGTTTTGTTCTACTCAATTCTAAGGAACACTAAGTATTTATTTCAAGACAGAATGTGTTCATTCTTCTGGCAGTCTGTGTATTTTAATATTATTTATCAATCCAGTAATTCAAATGCAATTTTTTTCAGTTTTTTAATTAATCGATCAGCTTTCTCATACTAATGAGGCAATTAAAATATATATTTACCTTTAGCAAACAGGGGTTTCCTTCGGAGACTACACTAATAATTTGCAATCCATGCAAAGTTAGTATTAAAAGCATTCATCCTATTTCACTTTTTTTTTTGTATAATCACACTCCATTTAAATATGTGTGACACCTCATTCTCAATGTGTTATCTAATGAAAGACCTGTACCTGTTAACTTATATTAATATAACTTCACTCTAAAATTAACACTTGATTGCATTCAGATTTCTATTTGTCTTTCAAAATTCTGTTAGACAATGCCTTTTTTAAAAATCTAGGATCTAATACACTGCTCTGTGTAGACCACACCCAAAACCCACTGTTATGGATGGAAGTCAACTCCTAGAAACCCGATAAAACAGACTAGAATGACTCCTTTAGGCTTCCAAGTCTGCAAATCTTTACAGAAATCAGCTGATCTTTCTTCCTCTGAGCAGCCAGTAGGGTTGAATGGCTGACCCTGTCTAACGCTTGCCCTCTACATCACCAGGGCGCTTCTGCTCTCCACTTAAATAGCTATTGGTTGTTGTTTTGCTCTTGTCAGTGCTATTGCTGCAGACAGCCAGACTCACAAGATATGAAGCTGTAGAATTTGCCCTACAATGACTTACATAAGAGTCTTAAAACTCCACCCTGACCACACTACTCACAGTAATGGAGATTTATGATTCTCTCTGTCCTCCAGTTGACCAAATTCACTGATATTATTGACAGCTATGAACATCTTTCTTAAAATAGTCCCTTTATGGTGTCCAAACCTTTCAGATGATTCACACTTATTAACACTTGTATGCTATCTTGCATGTTTGGGAGTCAATGAGATGTCTTGAAGGAAGTTGGTATTATGACTGAAAGAGTTAGTAAGGAATGGAAGCAAACCAAATCCAGATACAAGCATGCCTTTTCTCCTTCCAGTTGCCCATGAAATGAATAAGCAAAATACTAATATTATGCAAGGTCACAGCAATTCAGTCCTTACATTACTAGAAAGGAATCAAAAAAATAGATCACAGTATTCAGGCATAGTATACTTAAAAGATATGTCCAAATCAATAATTATGTCCCATGTCATAACTTTTAAATGGTCAAAGAGAATGATAAGTAAGTGGGCACTCTTATGTTTAGCTGGTGGATATATATCCACTTTTCAAAGAGCAATTTGTTAAGTTGGAACAACAACTTGAACATCTGTGTTTTCCTTTGAATTAGCAATTTCATATAAAGGAATACATCTCAAGAAAAAAGAGTTGAGGCGAAGTGCACAAAAATATTTGCTGAATCAGATTTTTATAATATTGGAAACTCAGAATCATCCAAAGGTCTAGTCATCGAGAGCCTGTCATGCAAATGTTACCTTGACTACACAATGTACTAACAAAAATCTAACCAAATTCTTAGCTGTTGAGTTGAATTTTACTCTGGACTAATATGCATCAATTCAAATGTCTATTAAAACATAAAAAGGTGCTTATGATATGATAGTAAGTGAAAATAACTTCACTTACAGAATAGTTCAAATGCTATAAAAAGAAATGAGAATTATAGGTGTAAAAAATTCCAGTAGTAAGGTGCATGTCAGGGTTTTCCAAGGATGGCAGAGGTAAGAATAGCTTTTATTTCTTGCTTTTTTTCTCCCTACTGTACTATGAAATATCGTCATCATTACTATGCATTTCTTGTAATTTACAGAGAACAGAGTGTTCTCTTAGATTGTAGTTTAACTTTGGTGATCAGGTTGGTACCTTTGCATGATGACAAGGTAAGCATTCCATCTAACCATGCTGCTGTTCGGTAG
Source organism: Nesogale talazaci (assembly GCA_004026705.1). NCBI lineage: Eukaryota > Metazoa > Chordata > Mammalia > Afrosoricida > Tenrecidae > Nesogale > Nesogale talazaci. The sequence continues at coordinate 133,075 of PVJH01000705.1, read as the reverse complement.
CACCAAGTCAGTTCTCCCTCATGGTGACCAAACACAACAGAGAGTAGCATTGCCCAGTCCTGCACTGTCCTCACAATTGTTCCCAGGCTTTAACTCATTGGGGCAGCCACTGTGCTAACCCATCTTGTTGAAAGCCTGCCCCCCGCTTTTTTCCCCACTGCCTCTCCATGTTACCAAGCGTGCTATCCTTTTCTGGGGACTAGTATATCCTGACAACATCTCCAAAGTATGTAAAAGTAACCCTTGCCATCCTTCCCCCTAAGGAGCACTCTGGTTGTCTTTCTTCCAAGACAGCTCAGTTGTTAGCAGTCCAGGGTATTTCCAACAGTCTTCATTCAACAGCACCATGACTGAAATGAATCCATTCTTCTTTGGTCTTCCTTACCCAGTGGCATTTTCACAAACATAGGAAACAATTGAATATATCATATTTGGGGTCAGATATTTTTTAGTCCTCAGAGTAATATTCTTGCTTTTCAATATTCTAAAGAAATCTTCTGCTACACTCATTTCCCATGCCTTTCAATCTTCTCACCATTGCTTCCATGAATATTGTCAACCCAAGAAAGACATAATCCGTGACAACTTCAATTTTCCTTCCATTTATCCTGATACTACCTATTGATTCATTTGTGAAGTTGTGGGTTTTCTTGATATTGAATTGTAATCCATACTGAAGACTGCAGTCCTTGATCTTCATCAACAAATGCTTCAAGTCCTCCTCACTTTCAGCAAGCAAGATTGTGCCATCTGCTTATAGCAGATTGCTAATCAGTTTATCTACAATTCTTGTGCTGTATTTTCCTTCATAAAGCCCAGTTTCTCTGATTATTTGCCTGTCAAGCAGAATGAACAAGTATGGTGAGAATATACAACTCTGGTGCAAATCTTTCCTGGTTTTAAACCATGCAGTCTTCCCTTGTTCTGTTCACACAACTACCTCTTGATTTATACACAAGTTTCACCTGAGCACAATGACGTGTTCTAGAATTTACATTCTTCTCAAGTTTACCCATAGTTTGCTAAGATCCACACATTTAAATGGCATAGCATATTCAATAAAATACAAGTAGGCATTTTTCTTGAACCAAGACTTATATGACAGCAGATCTGATATGCCTTGTTCCCTGTCCTCTTCTGAATCTGACCTTGAACTCTGAAATGCATTGTTGGATGATCTTCAGCAAAATTTTATTTACATGTGATGTCAGTAAAATTGTTCTACAACCTTGAACATAATGTTGAATCACATAGTGCTATACAATAATAAACATACCCACCATTCAATTTCACTATTATCTGCCATGCCCTTAAAATTCCTTCCATGGGATTCTTGGTCATAGGTGCATGAGCATTAAACTATAATTTCTCTGCCATGCCCACTTCTAGGGATGGAGTCCATCTGACTCTGGTTGCATCCGGCTCTGAGGCTCTCTCTTTTCTTGCAATCTTTCATGCAGAGAACAGGTTGGGTGAGGGGCCAGCATCCCACACCCCCAGGGACAAAGACAAGAAGGGAGGAAAAGGAAGAGAGGTGGTCCAATCTCCATGCCGACACATAATGCTCAGAGGAATACATCCCTCTGGAGACCCAATGCGCCACAGAAAGAACTGGGCAAACAATGATTACTGGGTGCACGAGAGAGGGAAGGAAAACGGGGTACGGACAAACACATGGACAGGGGAGGGGAAGAACAAGTGTCTGGAATCGATGGAAAGGAGGGTGTGGGAGGCCTGGTCGGGATTAAGCAAAAACAATGAATCTGTGAGGAAACACTGAAATGCCAATGAAGGTGGAACATGATGGTGGGAGAGGAGGGAGATGGAAGGAAATAGAGGAAAGAGCTAGAAGGAAAAGGGCACTTGCAGCGCTCTAAACATAAGTATGTCTATACATAAATACAACTATCTATTATAAGGTGGGAATAAATTTAAGAACATATCTATAGGCCAAATATTAGGGTAGCAAGTGGACCTTGGGCCCTCACCCTGGTGCTCCCTCAATGCAAGAACACTTTGTCCTATGAATCTGGTATTCCTCAAGGCTCACTGGCCCTACATGATCACTGAAGTAAAATGGGTGCACAAGCAAATGTGGTGAAGAAAGCTGATGGTGCCCAGCCATCAAAGGATATATTGTCTGGGGTCTTAAAGCCTTGAAGATAAACAATAGACCATTTACTTGAGAAGAGACCACACCGACACAGAAGAAGCACAATAGCCAGCGTGGCCACATGGTGGTGAGAAATCTAAGCAATATACATCAAACGGGGGAGGGGGGACCTACATATGGGGATGTGCACTAAGGACATGTGGGAGCGTGAGCAAGAGTGGTGTAGAAAGCTGATAGTGCCCAGCTATCAAAAGATATAGCATCTGGGGTCTTAAAGGCTTGAGCATAAACAAGCAGCCATCTAGCTCAGGAGCAGCAAAGCCCACCATAAAAGAAGCTCACTTGCCTGTGGGACCATGAGATGCTGAAACAATCAGGCATCAAAGAACAAAAATCAAAATCAATGGACCAATTGACTCCCGATATCGCTGAAGACAAATGGATACAGAGGCAAACAGATTAGAAGAAACAATGGTGCACAGCTACCAAATGATTGAATGTCTGGCGTCTCAAAGACTTGAAGATAACCAAGTAGCCATTCAGCACGGAGACAGCAAAGTCCACATGGAAGAGTCACACCAGCATGTGTGATCAAGAGGGGCTGAAGGGAGCAGGAATCCAGCATCAAAGAACAAGAATCACATCATTAAGAATGAGAGGGAGAGCACCGTGGGGACCTAAGGCCCACTGGTGGATAATTGGTCACCCCTTTACAGGGGAGTCATGGGGAGGAGACAGACCAGTCAAAGGGCAGCTGGGCAGTGATGATGCATACAAATTTCCTCTAGTTCCTGAAGCCTTCCTCCCCCCAACCATCATGGTCCCAACTCTACCTTACAAATCCAGATGGACTGGAGAAGGTACACTACTAGAGAGATATGGGGAAACCAAGATGGATGAGCCCCTTCGGGCCAGTGGTTAGATTGGAGCTGCTAGGGGTGTTGAGAGACAGAACCAACTGCAAGGATATACACATAAGCTCCTATTCGAAGGACAGGCATCAAAGGAGTGGGTTGGGGGAGAGGCCGGGCAGTGTAAGATATGACAGAACAATAATAATGTATAAAGTATTGAAGGTTGGTGGGAAGGAGAGAGGAGGGGAAGAGGGGAAGGGATGGAAAAGCTGGTACTAGGGACTCCAGTGAGAAGGTGGATGATTGGAGAATGATAATAGCAGCACACATATGAAGGTTCTTGGCACCGTATGTTTATATTGTGAAAAATGATGTACGAGCCCCCAATAAAGTGATTTTTTAAAATTTCCCCTGAAAAATATATATAATTTCTCTCTTTGTAGGTTGCCAATGAAAACCCATCTTGTATGTTACTTCTTAATGATAACCAAAATGATTCAACCAGGGGGATCCATAACTTGACAATTTCTCTCCAACTTCAAAAACAGAAGACATGTCATGTTCTAAGTGACAGACAAAAGTATCTCTCATGCAGCCTTTCTCAATTGCTGTCGCATGACTTTTACTTACGTCCTAGCAGATAGCTATGAGAAATGGAAAGAGCATCATTACTAGGTGGAAGAAGAAAATACCTGCTTCCAGAGAAAGAGCAATAGAACATTCGTGGTATCTGTGTCTACCGAATTTGTAAAGGAATAATCGATTATTATTGCTCAAGCAATGTGGGTGACTTGGGGAGCCTCTCAAAAGTTTGTAAGCCAATCCATGAGACAGGGGCAGCAGGAGGATGAGAATGTTTATGTAGCACTAGGAGGCCAGGGGAGGAGCCCTGAAGGGCACAAGCTGGGCTGCCAATTAGCAAGATGAGCAGTTTGAAGCCACTAGTGGAGCAACCAGGGAAAAAAGAGGGTTTCTACTCCTGTAAAGAGTTAGTCTCAGGAACCCATGGGGGCAGTACTGCCCTGTCATATAGGATCTCTTTGAGTTGGAAACAACTCGATACAGTGAGTTCAGTGTAGTGCCCACAAAAAGGCAGAATTGACTTTGTCCATCAAAATCTGCTTTCTCAAGCAACAGGTTAGAGATATCTATATACAGAGGGTTTGGCAAAGGAGGTTTTCTGGGGCATCCTGTCTGCATATATTGTTGAGCCAGTAGGAACCTTGTGGCATAGTGGCTATAAATTGCGCAGTTCACTGAAAATCAGCAATTCATAACCAGCAGCTGGTCCTCAGAAATAGATGACTCTCTCTTCTCATAAAGAGATACAGTTTGAGAAACCAAAGGGGCAGTGCCACTCTGCCCTATAGGATCACGGCGAGTCGGGATTACTAGATGGCAGTGAATTTGGGTTTTTGCTTGTTTTATTCTTCAGATGGAGGCAGGGTAATCTTAACTTCTAAAGGGAAGCATCAAAGGCTGGTTAGTTCATCGTGAATTTTAAGAAAAACAAAATTCTAAAATGGAAACAGTAGGGAAGCAAAGTACAGGGGCCCACCGCAACATTGTGCCCAGTCAGGTCATGATGAATGTGGGTGTTTGTTCATTGATTTACCCCTGGAATGTCTAAATATCTGGTTCTACATAACCCTTTCTTTTTATTTGTATGGCTTTCTTCTAGCACAAGGTTACAGAGCATATCTCAAAAAAAAAAAAAAAGAATGAAAATGAATGAATTGCTGTGAAATTGTTGTCTGTTTTCTGTGAAGACAAGGGTAGGATCTCCCTCTCTTTTCCTCCCTTTCTCTCTTCTCCCCTTTCCCCTTCTTTCCCTTCTCATATTCCGTTTGTCTTCTGATATGTATTTGAATATAAATTCTGCCCTCCTTGTTCCTTGAGAAGTAAGTATATGTAAAGTATTTTGTTTTTAAAATAATATTATAATATTACAGCATGCATAAATTCTGTGGTGTTCTCTCGTGTAAGATGGAATGTTTACTTGGGAATTAATTGTTGATAAGTCATCTTGCTTGCATGAATTTTCCTTAAAAGATTTTCGTTCCTAAATTTTACAGATGCCCAGTAGCTGTTTTTCAGTTGGTATACTCATGGTGATTTCAAAATAAGTGGAAACCTTTTTCCTTCATTCTTTTATTAATGTTACCAAACATCTGCTAAGAGTCTCCAAGGGATATTTTGCACAGGACTGAAAATAACTGCTAGTCATGCTAAGAGCCTGCTACTTTGTGAATGCGCCGTACAGCTAATCTGCGTCACGGCTTAATAAATCCAAGAACAGTGGTTGTAATCTGGAGTTTGCAGCCCAGCCGCTCCCTTCTATAGAAGCCAGAGGTGCGGGGATGCAGAGAGGGAAATTCTGTTTCGACATAAAGAAGTGGAAGTAGTTAGAGAGTTCCTGATGAAGATGCTCTGTACTTGAATTTTAATGTTGTCAGCTCTAGGCTGTGGTTCCCAATGAATAAAATACCAACTTGAATTTTAAACTAAGATTAAAATCATTTTAGTTATGGGAAGGAGTTCCCAATTAGTCTTGAAGAGAAGCAGGAAAAAGCCTACCATCTCAAATTGTCTGGAGATAAAATACACAGGTCTGGTTGATCCTCTGTAATCTCTGTGTAGCAAAAATGAAATCTCCCAAGATTGTGGCTTCAGGCCTTGCAATAAACCTTCATCATTATAACTTTCTCCCTGTGACTTGTCCACAAGCTCACCCAACCCCTAGAGTACATCTCAAGTTAAGACTGTAGCAACAATAAAAACAAAACCCAAAGCCCACGGTCATGAAGTGCATTCCAATCATAGCAGTCTTAAAGGGTAGAGTAGGACTGCCTCACGGGATTTCCCAGAAGGAAAATCTTTACAAAAGCAGATTAAGCATCTTTCCTCCACACAACAGCTGATGGGCTGGAACAGTGGGTCGATCATTTAACAAGGAGCATAATGCCTTAACTACTAACCTACCAGGGTTCCTATGTAGCCGAGCTCTTATGCTTCTCATGTCGGCCTTCTGATCTTCCTGTAATACTGACAGCATGAGGGCAATGTGCTGACAGGAAAGTGAGAGCTGGAGAGGGATCTATCAAAAATGATCCACTCCACATATTGCAAAGCCAGGGAAAAACTTAGTCTTGTAATCCTAGTTTAGAGATTTGGGGCCAATAGTTGACTTTTTTTTCAATTATAATCACACCCAGAGATAATTCTCTTCCAACAACTTCCCTAGTGTGTCTATTATACCCTGGGTGTAAGACATTCTAAGAAATTTCAAGGGAAGTGCTTGAGCTAAACTTTTGTAGAAAGAAACCTTGTATGTAGAATACTGCTGCCCACACATTCAATGTAAAGTTTTGAGAATGGCAAGCATTGACATCTCTGTGTTCTCCACCCAGTGTGTATGTAATGCAATTGAATATAAATCATTATAGCCCTTACCTCATAGGACTGGAAGCATTTGATGTTGAAAACCAAGGGTCGCAGCAGCCTTCAGTATGGATTGCAACTCAAGATAAAGAAGACCCAAATTCTCTCAACTGGACCAATAGGTACCGTGAGAAATGGAGAAAAGATTGAAGTTGTTAAGGGTTACATCTTGCTTGGATTCACAATCAATGCTCATGGAATCAGCAATCGAGAGATCTAAAGATGTGCTGCGTTGGGTCAATCTGCTGCACAAGACCTCTTTAGACTATTTAAAACCAAGGTGTTACTTTGAAGAGTGAGATGTGCTTAACCAGAGCTATTGCCTCCCATGCCTGTGAAAGCTGGACATTGAATAAAGACCAAAGAAGAGCAAAAACATTTAAATTGTAGCACTGGAGAATGTTGAAAGCACCATGGACTGCTAAAAGGACAAACAGATCTATCATGGAAGAAATACAGCCAGAGTTCTCTTTTGATAAAAGGATGGCAGACATCCTCTTACATACATTGCATATATTTTCAGGAAAAATCAGTTCATGGAGAAGGATATCATGCTTAGTACAGTGGAGGGGCAGTGAAAAATGGAAAGGCCCTCAACGAGATGGACTGACACAGTGGCTGCAAAAAAACAGATTCAGACATGGGAACCATCATAAGGATAGTGCAGGACTTTGCAGTGTTTGGTTCTGTTGCCTGTAGAAGTGCTATGGGTCAGAGCTGACTTGATGGCATACAACAACAACAACAACAACAACATTTAACAGGGTTATTAGATGGGACAATTGGAGTAAAACATGCAAAGTGTTTAGAATAAGCTATTCTGGGACAAAATATGCACAGCAAATATATTAATATGACAAGTATTACTTAATTCTATATCTCAAACTTGGTGCTTTAATATGACAAGATAATCAGATAATTCTATTTTTTAAAACCATCAAGAAATGTTCCAGGATATAATCTCATTTCATAGTCCAAGCACAAGGAGCTCAAGTGGGTAGGGGTTAAACTGGTCAGCAGGTCCAATCTACCAGCCAGGAAGTGATTAAAAAAAACAATGCTTCCTATTCCCTTAAGGAGTTAGAGTCACAGAAACCCACAGGGGCAGTTCTACCCTGTCTTAGAGGGTCAGCATGATTAGGAATCAATTTGGTGCTAGTGAGGTATAGTCCAAGCACAATAAATTCTGTAACACAATAGTCCAATCTAAGGAGACATTGTTTAGAGCTGAAAGGATGTGTAAAAATCTGTATTGGTGATGGGATTTGGGATGATTGATTCCTTTTGGTTTTCCTAGACCTGGTTTGACAACTCAAAAACTCAAGTCACTGCTGTTGAGTTGGGGGCTGCCATTTAAAGAGTGCTCAGTAGGTTGGTGTGAAATAAGTAAAGGCAGCAGATAAAGATCAAGCGATTGGGGAGGAATATAATATAAGTCATATAAGAAAGAATATCTATGATAAATTCAAGAAGTTTATGAATGGAGGATTTAGAGTTGGTATATTATAAAGTTTTAAAGGAAAAATTAACCCTAGATGTTGAAGTTCACATATAACCCTCTGGAGATAGGCAGTCAAGATATCTTATGGTTTTAGAAAATAGAGCCTGATTAGATATGAACTTGAAGATAATGTATTTGATGATTCTGAAGGACATTAGGAAGCGCTCACAACTAATGGTGGGACTCACAATAATATTAATCTAGTCCCAAAATCTTTGCAGGACCGCAGTCATTTTGGCCCATGAAGTTAATCAGTCTTCTTGCTGTTAGGCTCTGACAAGTCAATTCTGACTCAGCATGACTTTGTGTAGAGCAGAAGAACACTGCCTGGAGCTGTGCCATCATGACAATTGTCATCTTTGAAGCCATTGTTATGTCCACTGTGTCAATCAGTCTCATCTAGGGTCTTCTTGGTGCTGATTTCCTACTTTACAAAGCATGTTGTTCTTTGCAAGTACTGGTGTCTCTTAATACATGTCCCAAGTACAGGGAAAGAATGTTCAATGTCCTCACTTCTAAAGCACTTTCTGGTTATACTTCTTCCAAGACAAATCTGTTTATTCTCCTGCCAGTCCTTGATACTTTCAATATTATTTCCTGACAGCATAATTTGAAAGCATCCATTATTCTCTAGTCTTCCTTGTTCATTGTCTAACTTTCACATGCATATGAAGCAATTAAACTACAATGCTTAGGTCAAGTGTACCTTTATCCTTACAGTAATATCTTTGCTCTTGAATTGATTAAATAGATCTTAAATTAGCAAAGGAAGATGTCTGTGCTTGGGTTCCAGATCAAAGAAAAATAAAAAAATACTAATGACTGGAATTTCTACTCTCATCTCCCTGATATAAAGTGTTCTCAAATAATGTGATTAGACAAGTCTTAAATGGAAAACTAAGAAAATTTTTGCCATCCTTAAGCTTAGACCTTAGCCTGGGCACCAAGTTCAATCTGGTCTCAAGAAAGGATATACATTAATGAGAGTAATCTACTGAACTCTATGTGAAAGGGAAAGTAAGAATAAACTAACTAGATAACTGAATTTACCCTCCCATATGGGTGAGGTCTAGGCCACATTTCCATTCATGAGCCACAGAAGAAAAAAATAAAATAAATAAAGAGCCATATTGCTGGGTATTATCATTAACACATGTATCCCAGGAACATGACTGAAATGTGACAAATTAAATGATTAATCCCTTCTGTGAAGTGACAAGACTAAGAAGTCACAGAACAAAGCAGATGTTTGTCTTTTCAGCGCTCGACGTGTAACATGGCTTAACAAGGAGATATATTAGAGGCAGAAAGAATTTGTACCAAATCTGAATCCATGAGACTGAAAGAGAACTTTGATGGCAAAGATGTTCGAGAGAAGTCTGATGCGATGTTGGGGTGAGAGAGAATAATATTGAAGATGATGATCATTTTCTCACCTCCTGTGACTAGGAACATGATGCTATCATTTGCAGAGACAAGGAAAGAAGAAGCACTATTTATTTCTATTCTTTTGCACTTTTAGAATAGCTTTTAAATAAAACACATCTGCTAGTATCCTGAGGCTAAGCAAAGCTATAAGTTAATTAACAAGGAAGCTTACTATGTTGCAATGTTAAGAAAAGGAGAATGCTGAATTTAAACAATCATCTTTCTTTTTCTAGAAAGTAAGTTTGCACTTTCATTTGCCATTGAGCCAGTTCTGGTTCACAGTGACCCTGTAGGACAAAATACAACCTTTTGTCAGTTCGAGAGACTATTCAATAAACCTTTAGAGGAATAGGCAGCCTGTTCTTTCTCCAAAACCCCTAGACCCACCATCAATGGAGCAGATAGTGGGTGTAAGCCACCAACTTTGCAGTTAGCAACTGACTCGTAACACACCACCAATAGAACCGGGGTAAGTTTTTTTAAAGGGAACGTTGACTCAAGGTCTTGAACAGATGATTGATTGATTGATTGGCATTCTTTTGTAATCTTAGAGAATGTAAGAAAATATCTGTTCCCATTGCTGTTTGTTGCCATTGAGTCTGTGTCAACTCACCATGACCTCACGCATAACAGAACACAATTTTGTCCAGCTTCTGTGCAGTGTTGATATTAGCATGCTTGAGTTCCTCATTGGGCTACTCCAACCTAGAGGTCTCCTTTTTCTGTGCTGCATGGATCAGTATTCTGTTAAAATCAATATAAAATTCATTGGCTAATTTTGAAAACTGGATCAGTAAGTCTTGCTTCCTAATCAGCCTTATCCTAAAAGTTCCATTGAGACTCGTCGACCTTGGATGACCCTGCCGGTATTTGAAATACTGATGGGAGAGCATCCAGCATCATAGCAAAATGTGACTTACCAAACCTGACACACTGGCAGCCGGCTGTGGGGGTAATCTATCTAAAATGTGCTAAAAGTTTTTGAAAAAAAATCTTAAAAGAAAGCCCCGAAAATTTGAAGACATTTCATCAAAATTGCCCTTTGCACAACATTTTAATAGTTGGACTGAGACCTTCACCTCTGGGAATTATTTAAACAAAAATTTAAGTACGTAAGAGAAAATGCTTTTTTATTAAAAGTAACCCTGGTGTTAAAAAAAGGAAAGAAAGATAACCTAAACCACACTACTGACATGGAACTAACAGCCAAAGGCATTCACTCTTTTCTCCACCCAAGGATTTTAACAATATGAAAAGGAGTATTTAATTAAGTGGCAAAAAGAAAACTAATATAAAATAAAGTAGTCCTGATCCTGCTAATTCTTCATTTGCTTTTCATGCTTGACAGTGTTAATGCTACAGTCTGTATATCTGAGAAGAGAGGAAAATGCTGCTGGTTCATGTTGCTACTTTAAAGAGCTGCTTAAATAAGGAATACACCTCTTTCATCCTACAAATGTTGCTGCTTTTGTCATTCTTAGGTGTCATCAAGTTGGGTCCAATTTACAGAACCCTATGCACAACTAACAAAACATTACCTGAGTCAGTGTCATCTTCACAATTGTTCTGAACACATTGTTGTTCCCGTGGTTGCAGCCTCTGTGGCAATCCAGCTCCTCAAGGGCCTCCTTCATTGTCACTGCTCCTCCACTTTACCATGCACGATGTCTTTCTAAAGGAACTGGTCTCTCTGGCAATATGTCTAAGATACTTGAGACAAAATCTTGCTACCCATGCCTTTAAGGAACATTCTGTCTGTACGTCTTCCAAGACATATTGGTTTGTTTGGGGGGCAGTCCATGGTACTTTCAGCGCTTATTGCCAGAACTATCATTCAAATGCTTCCATTTTTCCTCCGTCTTCCTTATTCAATGTCCAACTTTCCCGTGTATATGAGGTGATCTAGTTTTAAGGATTTGAGGCTTCTGTACATCGAGTTAGAATCCATACTGAAGACTGTAATCCTTGCACCTGATCAAGAAGTCCTCCTCTCTTTTAGCAAGCAACTTTGAATTGTCTGCATATCAGAGGTTGTTAAAAAGCCTTCCTCAATTATGATGCCATTTTCTTCTTCATATAATCCAGCTTCTCTGATTATGTGCTTAATTCAACAAATAGGATATACTAAAATGCATAAACCGCCTATGCAAAAACATTATTGATCAGATTTATTGATGATATATTCTTATCTGTTCCCTCAACAAAAAAAACCCCCAAACTCACTGCCATTGAATTGATTCTGACTCATAGACACCCTATGACACAAATAGAACTACCCCTGTGGGTTCCTGCGATTGGAACTCCTTATAGAACTAGAAACCCCCATCCTTTTCCTACAGAGTAGCTGGTGGTTTCAAACTGCCAGCCTTACCATTATATCAACTCATAGCCGTTATGTGACCAGAGTTTCTTTATCTGTTCCCTGGGTGATATTTATCTGAATTCATAGTAGCCTAGGTTTCTACATATATGAGAACTGATTGAAGATGAAAAACCTGTCATATGTCATTCTTTTCTTAAAATTCACATAAATTCTATCCACTTTTTAAACATTTCTTCTCTGACCTAAAAGTCACTTGAAATATTCCTTTCCTTATGAAATGTAAGTCAGGGCTATGAAAAGGAAAATTTCTCCTGTGTCCCAGTCTTGTTTATAATAGTAAATCCATTTGAAATTTCATAACTGGTGTCTACAAGAATTCCAATAAAAACTTGACACTTTGAGGTTGAACCAGCCAACACCAATTTCCAGAGGAAAGAAAAAAATGGTCAACAAACCAATGAATAGTGCAAAGGATTAAATATGCCAAGACCTTTGCTATTTATCATTGGTGTCCTGGTAATTGTGATTTATCAGAGAATGCTGCAGTGCTTGGAGTTCATCAGCCTTCTACTTTGTACTGAGATTCAGGCTTAATGCAGCTGCTTGCCACATAAATCATGGCTGCGTATCAAAGACTCCAGATGTGCTAACCTTCAAGCTTTACATTATTTTTTCCTTTGTGTTTCTTTATTAGGGACCCTTGATTCAAAGGCCGAATTCACAGTATTCTTCTGAAATAACAGCAGCTATTTGAGCTTCAACTTTATGACATTTGATGGCCCACTTTTCCTCCTTTTGCTTCTCTTGGTGTCAGAATGACCAAGATTGAAGGGTGTTATATTCTTTTGAAAGTCAAACAATGGATTCACTTAATCCCTCTTGTTCTGAATAATTAAAAATTAGCTTTCTAAATATTGTGTAGAGAATTCACAGATGACAACTCTCTTCTTTTAATCAACTCCCTTAGAATGATTCACCCTAATGTCTTTACTTGCCAGTGCCCTCCCTGTCAATCATAATTCACCTCAAATGTCCTCTGAAGGTCTCTACAATCACTTTATTTATGGTGTTTGCCATCTTTCCAACCTACTGGCATTACTTTATATTCCCAAAGGAAGTAACTGGGTTGCAAACGAGTTCCATTTTTAAGTTTGTTTTTCAGTTGAATTTTTATGTAAATCACAATAGTTAAATATGGTTCAACTCTAAACTTGGTTTAGTCAAATGCTTACTTTAGCATATAGTAAAAAATATAGCATTCTATTCATAAAATCTCATTCCACTTTCATTTACATTATAGATCCTTAGCACACTAATGCAGTCATGATGATAATATGTTGATGTATGCTAAAGTAGCACCAATGATTTATTTTGAAACATATACCTTAGTTCCCTCACATTTTTAATATAATCTGCTTTCAGGATTGTTTCATCACCATTTGTGGTATAAAAGTGGGGGATTAGCAACCCGAGGACTGCCAGGAGCTGAAGTGATCTTTTCTGCTGTTCAGTGCCAATGAGTTGGTCCTGACTCAGTCACCCTATGTTACCAGAATCAAACATCAGCAATTATGCAGGAGGCTCAAACTGTTGGCAGACTTGGGCCCTTTGTTGCAGCCCTTTGGTCAATTCATCTCATGTAAGAGTTTCTTCTTTTTCATTCACTCTCTACAAAGCCTGGTGACCTTTGCCAGGGACTGACGTCTCCTGATCACAATTCCAACATATGTGAGGCAAAGTCTCACCCTCTTAGCTTCTCAGGAGTATTCTGGCTGACCTACTTCTTTTTTTTCATTTTAATCAAAGATTTTATTGGCACATAATCCATATAACATGCAATTCAACAGTTATGAGTGTTATGATCATTACTACAGACAATTTTGGAACACTTTCTTCTTTCTTGTTCTTGCTGTTATTAACTCCCTATTCCCCCCAACTTCCTCTGCCATACCACCAAGAAACTATTAGTTCAGTTATTGTCTCTAGCAATATACGTATACTAGATTTTGTATACAGAGAAACATGCAAAAACAATAATAAGAGATGAAAGCAAAAACATACCAAAAAACCTAATAACAATAATAAAATAAAGCAGAGGCAACCATCAATAGAAAAGGAAGTCGAAAATATTTAAAAACCTCGACCAAATTTAAAATGGGTAAAAAGAGAAATCAAATGACAAGGTGTTAAATCATTGCATTTTCAACGATTCACTTTGCAATGTCCTCTGCAAGGCTCTTCATATTACTCATCCTTGGTCAGAGGAGATTCACCTTTGCATTCCCTCCACCCCACCCTCTCTCCACCCCTCCAGCAGCTCCAATCCAACCACCGGGCTGAAGGGGCTCAACCATCTTGGTCTCCCCACATCCCAAGCTCCCCTCTCTACTAGTAAACCCTATCCAGTTCATCTGGATTTGTAGGGTAGAGGTGGGACCTTGATGGTTGGGGGAGCGGAAGGCTTCAGGAACTAGAGGAAATTTGTATGCATCATCACTGCCCAGCTGCCCCTTGACTGGTTGTCTCTTCCCCGTGACTTCTCTGTAAAGGGGTGACCAATTACCCACCAGTGGACCTTAGGTCCCCATCCTGTTCTCCTCCTCATTCATAATGATGAGATTCTTGTTCCTTGATGCTGGATACCTGCTTCCTTCAGCCCCTCTTGATTACATATGCTGGTGTGCTTCTTCCATGTGGACTTTGCTGTTTCTGTGCTGAATGGTGACTCGATTATCTCCATGTCTTTGAGAGTCCAGACATTCAATCATTTGGTAGCTGGGCCCCATCGTTTCTCCTACTCTGTTTGCCTCTGTATCCATTTGTCTTCAGTGATATTGGGAGTCAATTGGTCCATTGATTTTAGTTTTTGTTCTTTGACGCCTGATGCCAGATTGTTTCAGCACCTCATGATCGCATAGGCAAATGAGCTTCTTCTTGGCTCATGCTACCACATGGTCTACACATGTTCTCAGTGGGCACAGTGATATGTGTGTTTTGCCTAGACCTTTCACCACCGTGTGGTCATACTGGCTGTTATGTTTCTTCTGTGTGGGTGTGGTCTCTTCCCAGGTAAATGGTCTATTGTTTATCTTCAGGTTTTAAGGCCCCAGATGATACATCCTTTGATGGCTGGGCACCATCAGCTTTCTTCACCACGTTTGCTTGTGCACCCATTTTACTTCAGTGATCGTGTTGGGCCAGGGAGCCTTGAGGAATACCAGATTCATAGAACAAAGTGTTCTTGCATTGAGGGGGCACGAGGGTGAGGGCCTAAGGTCCACTTTGCCACCATAGTACTTGGTCTATACATATGTTCTTAAATTTATTCCCACCTTATGCTAGATAGTTGTACTTATATATGGACATACCTATGTTTAGACCTCTGCAAGTGCCCTTTGACTTCTAGCTCTTCCCTCTATTTCCTTCCATCTCCCTCCTGTCCCACCATCATGTTCCACCTTCATTGGCATTTCAGTGTTTCCTCACAGATTCATTATCCTTGCTTAATCCAGACCAGGTTCCCCACACTCACCTTTCCATCTGACCTACTTCTAAGACAGACTTGTTTGTTCTCTTGGCAGTCATGGCATTTTCAATATTCCTCTTCAACACCATAGGTCCAATGCATGAATTCTTCTATGTGATGCTTTATAAATTTCCCATATTTCATATTCCTCTGAGGCTGTTGAAAATACCATAGTTTGGGTCTGTGCACCTTACTCCTCAAAGAATTAATATTACTTACCTGCTTGGGGTTTGGGTTTTTTGTTTTTAAAGAAGCTCTGATGGCATAGTTGTTATATACTGGGTTGCTAACCACAGTATCAGTAGTTTAGAAGTAGTACAGAAGAAAGATGAGACATTTGACTCCAAAAAAGAGTCACAGTCTTAGAAATTCCAAAGGTACAGTCCTACCCTGTCCTTTTATTTCACCATGAACCAGAATTGACTCAATGGCTGTGAGTTTGATTTGGACCTGCTTCTTTTGTGTTACCCACAGTTTCTCAGGAGAGTGAAATTTCTGCTATGGCAGTGACGTTTGCTCCCAAGAGCTTACCTATATCTACAAAACAGGCTTCAGAACTGAGTCACTCAATAAATTTTTGAGTAAGCTCAATAAATAAAAGAAAACCAAGTTTAAGGTAGCATCCCTCAGTGTCTTACTGCTACATATGATCTCAAGATTGTATTATCATCACTTTCACTTCACTTCTTCCTTTGTAAAATACTGAACTAAATCAGATGAAGGTCAAAAGTCCTATAGCTTTAACTTTGATAATTCTATTCTTTTTTTTTTTTTGAGGATTTATTTATTTTTAGGGGGGGGGCATCACTGCCTTCTGGTGGTTGTGGGAGCGACTCAGTGCTGCCCCTGATTGCTGCTGCTGTATTTGATCCACCGGGCCCACAGGCCACAGTCCAACACTCAACCACTTACGCCCCTGGGGCTATAATTCTATTCTATTAATATTGTTTGTGGCAATCAAATCCATTAGATTGTTTTCCTCTATTATAGGACCACTTACATTATAGCCCAGCTGACTTACTAATTTGCTTTGATTCTCAAAAATAATTATGCTGATTAACATATTTTCTCTCTGTGGTGTGTGTATGTCCCTTCTATTCTAACTTGGACTTGCCATCAAGTTAGAGAGGAGAAAGGTCCCTGTTTCAAATGACACCAGACTCTGGCTGCACCATTCAGGACTGGTTGGGATTGGATTCACTGTAGCTGGAGTGGAGCTTGAGAAGTGTTCCTGAATCTCCAATTCACTCATAGTGATCTGTGGTTTTTGGAAATCACTCTTTAAAATCTACCCTTCACTTTTGTTGTTTTCCTTCAATAATTCAAAATCAAAGTCCAGAATACAGGTGCTATCAATTATATATATATATATATATATATATATATATATATACATGTGTGTGTATACATGTGTGTATATGTGTGTGCATATGCATATATAGGTATATATGTATATGTGTGTATATGTGTATATCATTGTTTTTATTCTCCTTTGCCATATTGGATTGCTAGCTGGAAGATAAGCAGTTCAAAACCACCAGCTACTTCAAAAGAGAATGATGGGGCTTTCTGCCCCCTTGAAGAGTTATAGGCTCACAAACTCAGATGGGGCAGTTCTGCTCTGTCCTATAGGGTCATGATCAGTTCCAAGAACATAGGCAGTGAATTATGAGGAGTAATGCAAGCACACCATTTATGTGTGTATTTATCTTCATATTGGTTCTCCCCAGCAGGACTAAGTTCCACATCAGGGATTTCCCTCATTTTCATGGGTTTTGTTCCCTGCTGTGATTATGTAGCACACTTATCATAAAACTTACAGCAGTGTGTGTATCACATAATCAAAAACCAGATCCATTGCATTCCAGTAAATTGGGAATCAGATATGTCCTATAGGAGAGAATAAACATGTCCATAAAGTTCGCAATGCTATAAATGTTTACAGGAAGAGAGTGCCCCAAATTTCTTCCTTGGAACAACTGATGGGTCAGAACCTATCATCTTTCTGTTAGCAGTTCACCCACAGCTCCACCAGAGATCCTGGATTCTCCTAAGGGAAGAGGAAAAACATTTTCTCTTTCTATTTGGCTACTCTACTTTCTATTCTTCTTGGTATCTGTGTATGAGGTAAGACAGAAACACTGGGTTTCCACATGGGTTAAAATGTGTTTACTTACTTATTCTTTATATGGGATAGCATTAGCTTTTTAAGTACCACACCCTTTCCTTTCTCATAAATAATTAGACTTAAAACAAGAAGTATCAGTTGAGCAGCATTTCTTCATTGATAGTAGATCTCCTTAAGGGTTCTTCAGGCAGGATCAGGCAGCTCTGTGAAGCCTTCTCCCAGCAGAATGGAGCATTTGCTATTCATAGGATTCTAACAGGCAGAACAATAAAGGGAGCTAAGGAGCAAATTGCCACACCTTAATCAAAATCAAAATGAACCCTCTTTCTCAGGGAAAAGTGTCACTGATCCAAAACATGTCATTGACACCAGCAAACAAGAAAAATGAATACATGGAGTCAGAAATGTGAACTTCTAAAAATTAGTTAAACTGTCGCAGGTTAGGGAATGCTATTTTGAAAGTTAAATAAGCCAAAGCAATTATTTCCCCTTCTGAAATTCATTTCTTCACTAGTTTATTTATATATTTATTTATCCATTCATTCTACAAGTCTATGAACTACTAGACATATCTATCTGGGAGCAATTGCAGAAGCATGACAAATATCTTAATAAAAGTGCAGATGAGATGCAGTAAAGGATTTGGTTAATTCTACCTTTGGAATTTAGGAAATCGTTTCCTCAGCTAGTGACAGTTGAGCCACATTTCAGAGACTAAGGAGAAGTTTTCCCTCAGATCAATGCAGGAAGAACAAATATGAGCATTAAGAAATGGTTTTTCAAAGGAATCGAGATGAAAAAGAACAAATCAAAACAACTCAATCTTTGCTAGGTCCACAAGAAGGATTGTTCTACTATCATCTTGAAGACTAATCCCAAATCTGGCTTTCACAAACACATATACACCTGCCTTTCGAGGCTAGCCCAGCAGAAACACCAGTAGTTAAATTCAGACATCTCACATCAGAATGCCTGGGAGAAACATTTTAGTGGGAATCATTTGTTTGAATCACTATGGTGAAGAAATGTGTCAATTGACTGACCAGTTCAATGGCCTGAACCCTCTGTAAGCATTTCCAAGATGGCTATTCATAATGGTTGGTCCTCTTGTGGGTGAAACGTTGCTGTTTCCCCATGGATGGTGCTGGAATGTCTGGATTAATAGCTCTCACTTTTCTCCCTTTTACCTCCTGGGTGCTTTGGCCCTGATTTCATGGGAATCCAATGGTTGCTTGGTAGAAATATGTGCACAGTTCAGACAGCTAATACATCCTTTTGAAACAGATATTTGTTTGCTACCTTCGCTCTTTCTGAACTCTTGATCCTGGCTTGGCTTCCTTCACCTTCTTGCCTTCCCCACCTCTAGGAAGGAATTAAGACTTGTCTGTGTCATGATCTCCATAAGCACTTTTCTTCACCCTAATAATTTCACCCAACATCTTAGAATATTAAATAAAATGAACCATAAAGTAAGCTTAGTCTTCTTAATACTTCAAATAAGTGTTCAACTATTTAAGTTTTTAGGGTTACAATCAAGATACTTTATTATGTAGGCATTCTCTAGTAAATAGGCTTAGTATTCTTGATAACAATTAGTGCTTCATCTCATTTTATGATACAATTGAATTAGATTTAAATAATTTTCTGAATTTCTGTACCATCACAAACATCATAATGTTTGATGGAAGAGAAAATATTTTACTTGGTGATTAAAAGGGGAACAAATTAAAACTTGTTCTTGCATAAGTGAGTCACCTAATGAACACTTATTTTTAAAATGATACAAAGTATTTTCTAGAGATATCTTTATTTCATCGTTATTTATTTTGATCTCCTATAAGAAGAATATAACCCTATCCTTGAGACACTTGCTAATGAATATAAAAATCTATATATAGCCTTAAGGATGGTTTGAACATCAATTTTAAAAAAAATTCTCACAACTCAAGCAATTGGCAGCATCAGGATAAGCAAAGAAAAGATTACAATGTCCAGGGATTTCCTTTTACTTGAACCCAAAATCTATGCTAATCAATTATCTCATTTTACTTGAATCCAAAACCCATGCTAATCAGTTTATTGCTAATCCAGAAATGAAAAGTTAAACCACATATTGCACTATGAAAATCCACTGCACAAGATCCTTTTAAAGTGTTAAAGAAAAAAGATACCACTTTGAGCACTAAGGAGTTTCTGATCCAGCCATGGTATTTTTAATCACCTCATAAGATTATGAAAGTCTAATGTGCTTTGGACATGTCATCTATCAGGAGAGATAGAACTCTGATAAAGAACCCCATGTATGATAAAGTAGAGGGTCAGAAAATGAGAAAATGAGTCAGCATGATTGATTAACCACTTTAGTGCAGCAATGAACTCATACACAAAGACAATTGTGATAATGGTGCAAGGCGGGCAGTGTTTCTTTCTGCAGCACAGAAGGGTGCTATGAGTCAGACAGACTTTATGGCCCTTATAATCAACAGCATACCAATTGTTTACACATTTTTGGTCCAGTCCTAATTCTAAGACTCTTACATACATATGAAAGTCTTCAGTCATCAGAACCATCCCAATAGGAAGGTACTAGGCATCATCCAATTGAGTCGTGGTGCTGCAATCGTCGATTACTAACCAAAAGTTTGGCCCCTCAAGTCCACAGCTGCACTATGGGAGAAAGAGGTGGCAGTCTGCTTTTGTAAATGTTACAGGCTAGGAAACCCAATGGGACAGTTCAAGGAGGTCCTTATGAGTTGGAATTGACGATGACAATGTGTTTTCAATAGATTGTTCCTGTTTTGTAGAAAGGGAAACTGAGTCACAGAGCGGTTCAAGCATAGCTCATGGAACCAGTGATCAGGAGTGCTGAACTTCTAAACTCACTTGTCAGAGTTTGTGTCATTACTTACACAACTCTATTTTCTTTTTTTTCCCCAGTGGTTTTATTGTGGGCTCTTACAGTTCTTATAACATTCAATGTAACAGAACTCTATTTTCTGTATTAACTAATTATGCCCAGATGAACTACTCCTTCTCATTACCTGGGTATTTCAGGAAAAGCTAACAGTGACATGGAGATGTACCTAGAATCAGAACCAAAAGAAAAGGGAAAAGGGTGGGCCTGAATAGTAACATTTTACATGGAATATTTATGCCACCATAATTCAAGTCTTCATTCCTTCGTCAATAAAGCAGGCACGTGGTCAAGAGCAGCACCATTTGTGCTTGATTATTAATCAAAGCGTAGGTATTTCAAACTCACTGGACTCTATAAGTAAGAATGCCCTGACCATCTGCTTCTGTAAGGATGCTAGCCAACAGAACCCTATGGAGCTCAGTCCTATGCTGTAACACATGTTGAAATTGGCTTTAAAGCAGCGGGGTTGGTTGTAGTTTGAGTCTGAAAAGAAACACTAGTCATCACAAAATTTGCCTCCTGGTTCTGCTGTCCCAAATAGGCATACCTCTCCCCACTCCTGTTGTTGTTGTTGATAGTAGACACTAAGGGAAACCAACTGAAGGTGCAATGGTATTTTTTTAACTTGGAGGGCAAAAAATGTCCTCTATGAGCCCCAAATAACCCATTGATGTTCAGCCCATTGCAAGTCATGGATATCTAGAGGACAAAGTAGAACTTCCCCAGAAAGGGTTCAAGACTTTCTTATATTTTTCTCTTATTAATTGGGGTTAATACATGTATCAAATATTCCATTGTTCAATTATGCCCAGTAAAATTGTACATTTGCTACCACAATCAGTTTCCAAATATTCCTCTTCTATATGAACCTCATTATGTCATTACCCTTTCACCTCATCACCTCTCCCCCAAAAACCCAATTCCTAATTCCAAAAATCTAGTTCAAAAAACCTAATGTTTCTCTCCCCCAAAAACCTAATTCCACTTGCTGAGTCTCTAGGTTCATTAGTCCATTTTCATACCCACAAACATGAAAAAGAACATATACTGCAACTTCAATAAAGTGACCTCCTGACAACCTCCTTAATATGACCAACTCAAAACAAAACAAATACAGCCCAAATACATAAGATACATAAATACATAATACCCAAAATACATAAGATTCTGGAAACCAGAAGACTGTCATTTTGATGGAAACAAAGTACCCTGTTTGTCTCCCACAAAGTGACTGATCAGTTTGAGGGGTTGGCCTGAAGTTCAGGTAGCAGTTGATTTCTAACCACCTGGAACACCTGTGCCCTTTAAAGTCATTCACTTTTGGCAATGGTGGTGGTGATTAAGGAACTGTTGAGTCCATTTCAAATCACAGTGACTCTATGCCAACAGAATGAGACCCTGCCTGGTCCTATGTCATCCTCATGATTAAGCTTACGTGTGAACTCATCTATGGGTCAATTCATCTTGTCTTCCTCTTTTTTTGCTGCCCTGATATTTTATCAGGCATGATGCCCTTCTCTAATTAATTGTCAATCTGTCCTCCTCTTGTGACTTAAGTATTGTTTAAAGTGATTCTGGAACTATGATACTGGTATTCAAATGCCAGCAGGGTCACCCAAAGTGAACAGATTTCAGCAGAGCTTCAAGACTAAGACCAGACTACGAAGAAGAAATGGGCTAACTCCTTCTGAGGAATTAGACACAGAAAACATTATGGAAAGTCATTTGGAATCCATGCAATTTCCAGAAGATCCATAAACCATTCATTAAAATAAAGCGTTCATTAACCAAATAAAAGCCTAAATTTCCATCATAGAATATTTACATTCCATTGCCAAGTTATTGAATTGATGTGTTTTTAGGTCCAAACACTCTGGAAAGTACAACTTCTAATAAAAATCCAAATAGCATCAAGAGGGGAAAATCCAGATTTCTGAACGAAGTAAAATTCCTTAAGCTGATTAAAAACCAATATCACACTCATATAAAAGCAGACCACTAAAGGTCACATTGTTTTAACATGGAAGATTAAGGAAACAGATATCCCTGAACATAGCTGGACATCATTGTTAAATTCAAAATACTTAAATCAATTTTTAACATCTATTTCTTTTGCAGGATGCCATGAAATCCCAGAGTCATTTTAAGTCTAAAAGTTTCTCCATAGAAATAACATTATTGACAGTACAACATCACAGAAGGAATGAAGGAAGGTTTATTAAACATCTGTAGAAGATCTGTGAGATTAAAGTACTTTGTCACTCTGTGGTATGTTTAGTCCTTTCTCTTGAGAACTTCTTGAAGTTCATTGGGTGGAACTGCGTTCCCTTCATTGAAGAAAATGCTCTGCAATATATTTAACCTCAGGAATTACACCTGTTTAAATAGTCAAATGGAATCTCTGGGGAAAAGATAATCCCATTACTTAGAGAAATAGATAAAAGGTATATTGAGGTCCTAAACTCCTAAGACCTATGAATTCAACCTTATTGAGAGTAGGACCTTTACAGATGTTATCAGTTGACCAGAAGTCACACTGGAGTAGGATGAGTTCTGATCCAATCTATTTTGTGTCTTTTTGAAAAAGAAGCAATGCAGACTTCAATGGTGGAGGAAAAACCTTATGAAGATCTATCTACAAGCCAAGGGTGTCTGAGGCTACCAGAAGTTGAGAGAGGAGAGAAAAGATCTTCCTCCAGAGACTTTGGAAGAAGCATGAATTCTGAAATGGGACCAGCCTGTGCATCAGGACTACTAGCATGCAGAACTGTGAGGCCATTCATTTCTGTTGTTATAAGTCTCTTGGTTTGCTACCTTCGTTATAGCATCCCTAGCTGAGTGGCTTATCAGTCAATGTTGTTGATTGCTGGTAACAGAAAGAATTCTGGTTAATATGAATAATAAGTGAGCTAGAATACACTGGGGCTCCCTGAAAGCCAGAGTGTTGGTTTTTCTCCAGGGATCATGCTTCAGTGACATCTTCCAGAATTAGACACTTTCTTCATCACTGGGCAGAACTAAGGCAGGTTGTAGCATCCAGAATATTCCCAAGCACTTATGCAACTCTCTCATTTCCCCAAAGTAAATGCTGTGTAGACTCTGTTTCTTGGTATTCCCATCTTAAGTTTCAAAATTCATGTGCATTTGAATTGAGGAGCCTGAGTTATGTGTCTGTTACCTAGCTTCAAAGGAGGTAAATATGTAAGCCTGACATTCACAAGTTATAGATTGTATTGTGGTCTCTTCCACAAGGTAGACATATATATTGTCTATAGGAAAGATGGCCAATTCAAGAATGGTCTAAAGAAAGAGAATGAATACTTTGTGTCCCTGTGGTATGTTTATTCCAGAAAAAAAAACAGGTCTGCTTTATTAGAGTTTGGTTTTTCTTAGTGTGCTTTTTTTTTGGTCTAAAGAGTTATGATCATCACTAATTCTTTAAGTACACAATGAAATTAGAAAGGATTAGGAGTAAGATGGCCTGGTTTCAGGCCAAGTCTTGGCCAATTAAACTCATAAACCTCCACCCTTATGCTACCTGTCAGCATTAAGACACACCCTATTTCTTTATTATCTAGAGGTTCTACTGTTATATTCAAAATCCTCATAATAGTGACATAGAGTTGTCATCACTATTTATTGAACACACTCATATAGGCAATAGTCCAATACCTAAAGAGTTGAAAAAAAGGAAGAAAACAAAACAGTAAAGATGAACAGATGAGAGAAAACCAATTCTAAATAGAAAAAGAGGCCAGAAGAAACCTCATGTATGATTCATTTTAAAACTGTGACCTCAAAGAAATGAAGGGGAAATGTCTGGGGTATAAAGGACAGTCTAAGTATCTCTCCTACAGCAGAATGGAAAGTGTTCTGGTGTGCCTGAAGCACAAGAAGAAAGAGGAGACAGCAGTGGAGGAAGTGTGAGAGAGCTGAGGCTAGGCCTGACCCCATTGAGGCCTTTGGACCAAAGTAAGGACTAAGATTCCTAAGGATTCCTAAGAGTGCAAAGAAAACCATTTTCCAAGAATGAAAATCATATGATCTCATTTACTTCTGTAAGAGATTATTCTGATTGTTCTGTGGATAAGTCACTCTGAAATAGCTGTAGATAAGGTAAGACCATTAGTTCAAAATCAACTTCAAAGATCTGATAAGATGATGATGATAGATACCATCACCACTTGGCATGGTGTGATGTTCAGGGAGACATATTCCAGACATCTTTTAAAACAATCTTTATAGTGAATTAGGTGGGAGTTTTACCTTTTAGATCATTAATTTCTTATGCAACAGTATAAGCTACTTACTGACACTCCCCCACCCCTTGCCCATCAACATGCCCTGCCCACTTCTGATTTTCCTTCTCCCACTTGTAGATGACTGTCTTCCCATTTAAGCAAGCTAATACCTGTTGACTGGGGCTCATGAGCCGTAAGCAACTCTTTGGGTACATAGGAGTACATGTGGCTCAGAAATAAAATTAAAAATAAAAATAACACAATGATATAAGTTAATGTTGATGATAGAGATGTAAGGTTCATAGAACACACAGACATATGGACACCATGTTCAAGATGAAACCAATCCAAATACTCATCAGTAGAAGAATGGATACAGAATTTTCAGTAAATAACATAATGGAATATTCAGCATCACTGAAAAATTGCTGGTGAGACCACAAAGTACTTCATGGCATGAATAGTCCTAGAGAACCTTATCCTAGAGGAATTCGTCTATCACAAAAGTTGGATTTATATGAGACTATTGTAATGGAGGGGGTGGGAAACAAAACAGTCAAAGATTCCATGCCAAAGAGAACAAACTTTGGAGGTTGAGCAATCTATCGAATATAGGATTTAGTAATGGATTCAATGGGGCCATATTAAAAGAAAAGACCCCTGGTATCTCATCTGCTAGGTGAAACATCAGTGATTTGAATCCATTCCCTCACTTTCCAGAAGAAAGCCTAGGAAATTCAAAGTCTAGGAAATTCTTCAAGGACAGTTCCACTCTGTCATATGAGGACACTATTAAACAATCCCCATGAGGACACACAAAATCATCAACAGTAAGAGAGGGAGAAGAATGAGTAAATTTCTTTTACTCCTTAACCTTCCTCTTTGGGCTAATAAAAATGAAGTTCTACATTTCACAGACACAGGGTGGAAGCTTAATGGGCACTCTCAGAGAGGGGATCATGACTCCCTTTGAGCACGTGTTAAAGGGGAAGCGCACATGGGGAAGCTGTGTGGGAGCCACCAACACTGGTGCAGTCAGTAAAATCAAAGATCTAAGAAATGAACAATCAAGATGAGCTTCCTACAAGAGAACTAGGTGATTATAAGGGGGAAACACAAACAACCACATTGCTATAAAAAGTTTGATGTGAATAGGAGACATATAAATAGAGACAACACCCCTCCAAAAAATCACTACAATAAAGACAATTCTGAGCATAGTGGTTAGCATTGAATTGCTGACCTTGCGGTAAGCAGTTTGAAATCACCAGCCAGCTCCGTAGGAGAAAGACAACTTTTCTTCTTCTGTAGAGTTTCTATCGTGTAAACTCACATAGGCAGCAGTATCCAGTCCTGTAGGATCACTATAGTAAATAGAAATGTAGAGGGAAAAGAAGAATGATTAGACTAGTGAAAGTATACACTTGTGTTGGTAAAAAAAGATGGGAAGTACCATGAACTATTGCCAAAAGGACAAGCAAAAGGGTTTGGGAAGAAAAATGGCCAGTGTGTTCCTCAGAGCCCAGGATGGTGAGATTTTGTCTTACATGCTGTGGACATATTGTCAGGAGAGACCAGTCGCGGCAAAAGGACATCATGCTTGGTAAGGTAGAAGGGCAGCAGGAAATAAAAAGCAGGCTGTCAATTAGATGAATTGACACAGTGGCTACAACAGTGGGCTCAGGCATAGGACCAATTATAGGGATAGGACGTAACCTGGGAGTGTTTCGCAGAGGGTTGTGCAGAGGGTTGTATGGATCAGAACCAATCTGATAGCTCCTAGCAGCAGCCATAACTGCTGGTGTCAATGATCCAGTAAACCTGGCATTTAAGAATTTGAAATTCTGCTTCATTGAACTCAATTGAAATTCTCCCTTTCTGTCAGGATCTATTCATTACATCCCTGATGAAACAGTTTAAGGATGATAGTTGGGCACAAGAAAAACAATGTTATTCTGGTCTTTTGACAAGAGCAGCAATAGTTGAGTTCTTTATATAACTCTTGGGCCTAAGGAGTTCTTTCTCAATGATGTAGGTTGCCTTGGTAAAGTCAGGTATGACATGAATAAGGCAGGAGGTGGCATCATGGGTTCGAGGAGATAGGCCATGATTCAGAAAGAAGACGTCACAGGCAAAATTAGCTAAAATAGCTATTTCCACCCGGTATCGATGATTCAGCAGTGTGTGTTTCATGAGCATGTTATTTTTGGTCCCACTTCAGCCAGCCACTGTCTGTTGCAGTCATTGAGCGGAAAATCTTATTAGGAT
Source organism: Nesogale talazaci (assembly GCA_004026705.1). Lineage (NCBI taxonomy): Eukaryota > Metazoa > Chordata > Mammalia > Afrosoricida > Tenrecidae > Nesogale > Nesogale talazaci. The sequence continues at coordinate 106,335 of PVJH01000705.1, read as the reverse complement.
CCTATCGACGTTTGTCTGTTAAGCTTATGAATTTTGGAAACTTATAGCTAACTCTATTTTTTTTATTCATTGGCAGGGGGGGGGGGAATCACATAACTTTACAACCAGATGCTAAATCACTAAAAGATTCAGAAGACTTCATGTTGCAAAATTGAATCCTTCAAGGAGGAAGAGTATTTCAGTTACAGAAGAGAGGCCTGTACTATGTTCTTAGACATATGTGAGGGAGTTTGTCTAGGTGTTTGAAAGTTTTTGTCCCATTTTCCTTTAGTTGGGAAAAATTAATGTATTCATAAGCTATCAAGTTGACAGAAAAAGAGATTTAAAAAGTGTTTTGCAGTTTGAAAATCATATTAGATGTTAAAATGTCAAAAATGAAACTGACCTTTATATAGTGATATCTGCTTAATGCAATGTGAAAGATTCAACCACCCGATACTCTTGATGAAATGAAAAGTTGCACACATTTTCCTAAACTGTCGGGATTTTGGTGTACTGTAAAACCAATCAGACACCATTTTCTCTTAGAAGCAGAGTCAGATTTTTATAATTTAGTTAACATGCTGGAAAATCACACATAAATGACTTGAGGGAAAAAAGAGACATCTGGAACCTTTGTAGACTAGGTCCAGGGAGGAGGGCCCAAGGGACTTGTCAATGGAGTAAATGACTGCCTGCCTGGGAGAACCTGTCCTCAACTACTTCCCCACAGACCATCCTTGGCCTGTCGCTGTTGTTAAATTCCACTATTAGTAATTCATTTCTTTGTTAAAGACTTCTGTTTGTGCAAAATCCAAAACTGGATTATCTTCCTATTATTTGTTTTTCCTGCCCCTCCCCACCAAATTCCATCATTCTTTAGCAATAACACCTCTATCTTCTACTCTCGTCAGTCTATTTTCTTTAAGGTCATTTTATTGGGGCTTTTACAGGTCTTATAACAATCCATATATCAATGGGTCAAGTATATTCGTACCTATGTTACCACCATAATTTTCTAAACATTTGCTTTCTATTTGAGCCCTTGGTTTCAGCTCCTCTTTTTTCCCCCTCCTTCTCCACCCTCCCACCCTCATGAACCCTTGATAAATTGTAAATCATTATTATTTTCATATATGTATAATTTCTGTAAACAACCAACTGCTTTCTCTCTTCACCCATGTTTCTGTTGTTTGTCCCCCTCAGGGCAGGGGTTAAATTAAAGGATATTATTCAAATAATGGTTATGGCATTTGTTTGTTAAAATATATTTATGGCTCTCAAATAATTTTAAATTATTGCCAGGGACAGGATTGGCTGTTTTGTCTCAAAAGTTTGCCAACCTCTGCTTTAGAGCAAAGGCTCCAAAACTAACTTGGACCACTAGCCCCATTGCAGAAGAAAGAAAGAAAGAAGAAAGAAAGAAAGAAAGAAAGAAAGAAAGAAAGAAAGAAAGAAAGAAAGAAAGAAAGAAAGAAAGAAACCCAGTTCCATGACCTACAATGCCCTGGCAATTAGAAAGTGTTGTGCTGTAGCCCATAATCCAGTGTAAAGTGTTGTTATGTGCTTTTGTAGCCTCAGACTGAGTCTTTTAGGCATCCTCTGGGAGAACTATAGCCCACTTAAGAAATGTTGTGCTAGAATTGTGGGAGACCTGCAGGGAGTGCATGGAGCTGCTAATCATAGAATCAGCAGTTTGAAACCACCTCCTACTTCAGTTCACAAAAGAAAGTGGAGATTTTCTACTCCTCTAACGGGCTGCAGTATTAGAAATGCACAGGGGGAGTTATACCTACCCTGTGTTCGTCCAGGTAGACTAGAGAAACAAATCCATGGACCCACTCATATGTGAATAAAAAAGAGCCTTATATACAAGAGCAATTGAATATTGAGAAAACATCCCAGCACAGTCCAGATCACATCCATAACTCTGATATTAGCCCATATGTCTGAAACCAATCTATAAAGTCCTTTTCAGACTCATGAAACTCATGCAAAGATGCCAAATGCAGGAAGATCACAGGCCAGTGGGTGCACAGCCTTGTGGATCCAATGGTGGTAGAAGCATCTCAGTGCTGATAGGGGTCTCCACATGGCTCCTCCATTACCCAGGGCACAGGATCTATCAGTGCAGAACTGTGTCTTGTCAGGAGAGTGCCTCTCTTAAGGAGGAAATAGCAGAGTTCACAGAATTCTTATGAGAAGGCCATGCCCACACAGAGGCCTCATTGGCTATGACCCAATTGACAGACTCAACTACACCCTTTCACTCTTAATCCTTTCAAGTCCCAAATTGACACCAGATTATGTCATTACCACATACCTCATCCTGTTGAACTTTAAAACATTTATTCCAGTTAATCCTCTTAACCCTGCGAAGAAGAAACCAAGGTATTTGAATTCCGGTTCCTTTCCAAGGTACTATGGTTTATAAATAGAACATCTGTGACCCAAATGAAAGTCTGTTTACAATACCCTTCTTTTTAATCATGATTGTAAATAATCTTCCAACATTGAGATGCTGCAAAAACTTCAGAATCAACTGTCAAAGAAATCCCATTGCATTCTTTCTCCATCTATCTCTTTGACCACCTTCTCAGTACTAACAGATGTCTACCCATCCATGTGGAAACTGCAGCCAGAATCTGATAGCAGGACAAGCTTCATGGGATTTGGAGTTCATCACAGAGAGGTCCCTCTCTTCACATTTTTAAACAATCATTTTATTAGACGCTCATACAACTATTAGCACAATCCATACACACACCCATTGTATGTCATGAATATTTGTACACTCATTGCCCTTATCTCTCCCAAACATTTGCATTCTATTTAAGAACTTGGTATCAACTCCTCGTTTCCCCTCCCTCCCTGCTCCCCCACCCCTCATGAGCCCTTGATAATTTATAAATTATTACTTTGTCATATCTTACAGTGTCCAATGTCTCCCTTTACCCGCTTCCCCATTGTCCGTACCCCAAGAAAGAGGTTATATGTAGATCCTTATAATCGGTTCCCCTTTTCCACACCACCCTTCCACTAGTCTTACCACTGATCCTGAAGGAGTCATCTGTCCTGGATTCCCTATGTTTCCAGTTCTTATCTGTGCCAGTGTACATCCCCTGGTCTAACTGGATTTGTAAGGTAGAATTGGGATCATGATAGTGGTGGGGAGGAAGCATTGAAGAATTGGAGGAAAGTTGTATGTTTCAAATTACTGACTCATTTGTCTCATTTGTATCCTGACTCATTTGTTTCCCAACCACAACCCTTATGTAAGGGTATGTCCATTACTTACAGATGGGCTTTGGGTCCCCAAAATGTACTCCCTCTCATTTACAATGATTTAATTTTAGTTCTTTGATGCCTGACACCTGATCCCTTTGACACCTCATGGACACAGAGGCTGACTTATGGTTGACATGCTGGTACAAAACTTACATCAATTAGAGCAGAGTCAGCAGAAAAATCCTAACAATAACGAAAGGATAGAAGTAGTAAAAATCATAGCTGAGATGCGGGAGAAGGAAAATAAAAAACTATGGAAAAATTAATGCAGTTAAAAGTTGGTTCTTGGAATAGATTAACAGAATTGATAGACCGCTGGCAAACCTAACCTAAAAAAAAGGAAGGGAAAAATGTCAATTGCCAGGATAAGGGATGAAGCAGGAGACATTATGATGCACCCTAATGAAATCAAAAGAACAATCACACAGTACGATGAAAGCCTGTACCCTAGCGAATTCAACTCCTTGGAAGACATGGACTAATATTTGGAAACACAGTTCCTCCCTAGACTATCCCAGATGTATGTCAAGAACCTCAACAATGTATGTCAAGGCATATGTCAAGAACCATAACAATGAAAGAAATAGGAAATATTATTAGGGGACTACCAACAAAAAATTCCCCTCGGGCACATGACTTCACAGGAGAATTCTACCAAGTATTCAGGGAAGAACTACACAAATGCTTCCAGAACATAGAAAAAAACGGAAAACTCTCTTCACGTTAGCATGTATGTATTTATTTTGAATCATTTACTTATACACTGGAACCTATAAATAACCGCTCCTGCCTGAAAGTCCTCTTTGATTCTTGTCTTTTCTTCACGTCCTGCCTCCCCTTATGTCCCTCTCTGCTTTGCCAGTAATATCATGTATTCGCTCTGTCCAAACACTCCTGATCATCTCCCTCTTTCTCTACACTGACACTTAATGTCTTAACTTAGGTCCCCATCATAATTTTCCTACATTTCTGTAGAGTGTGGATTGTCTTAGTCACCTTGTGCTACTATAGCGGACATCACACAAGCAGGTAGCTTTAAGAAACAGAGATATATTTCCTCACAGTCCTGGAGAAAAGGTGGGCACTTCAGTCAGAATCTGATAGGAGGGTCAGATCCATGGGTCCTTGTACTTGGTTCAGAAGTCTGAACTTAAATTGTGGAACTACAGGGAGGCACTTGCTCATTAGGAATATCCCCAGTTCCTTGACATATCTCAGGATCTGTCTACCCTTGATGTAATTATTTGAGAAAAGTCATAACTCTCACTTTGTCTGGGAAAGGTGCAGTAGGAGAAGGTGAGGAGAAGCAAGGATCTATTGTCACTTTGAGAACTAACTATGTGATCTGAGGATTTGAGCTGCAAAAATGTGAGGCAAGAAACACAAATTACTCCATCTCCTATTCAAGTCAACTTCAAGGTTGGTGGGTGACTTGAACTCACCCAGCGGCAGAGAAGAAAGGCTTAATGGCCTGCCTCCATAAGGATGAAAACCAAGAACACATTATGGACCATCTCTGTTCTGTCCCCTGTGGTGTCACCATGGCTCAGAATCCACTTTGTTCAGTTTGACATGAAAAATGAATGAATGAATGAATGAATGAAAAAGAATGATTGCTTATAAAATCTGATGAGAACTGAGTGAATCTCATGTATCTTTTTTACTGAAGAACTTGTCAGATGTATCTCTGTGGAAACATATAATATGTCTAACCCATGGTTATTGAGGTTCTTCCACATCCTAGGGTACTTATGTAGCACTCTCAAGGTCATAAGTCTTCCTCAGAGCAGACAACCTCATCATTCTCCTTTGGACAAACTGGTTGAACTGGTGCCTTTCTGGTTATCATACCAAAGTTTACTTAACAGATCTACCAGACTCCTTCAGATAATGTGCAGCAGTTTCTGAAGATGCTATATTCCAGTGGAACATTCTACTGGATTGATATTTCATGGAAGATATTTTTAACACAATAGGAAACATCAAGGAACATGGAGCTAAGCTAAATTGGGATAATGCATGTAGTAGTAGACCACACCTTTTAAGTAATAGATGATGATGATCATGAGAAGAAAAAAAATATTTAAGAAAAATGCTATGCCCCTTAATATAAATCAATGAGAGGTGTGAAAACAATTTGGGGGTATAGTTTGAGGCTTATGACTTTTGTAGGCTATCTCAAAGTATAGCCAATTAAGACTATGATTACTGAATGATGTAGTTCCAAGCACCAGGGCTAATGTTAGCAAGATAAACAACTAATGTTTACTGCAAGGTTCAGATCCAGTTTTATTAGCTATCAGTGGCTGCTTTTTTAAGCAAATGACCAAGATATATTTATGACCAGCCAAAATTATCTGATGTGTGGTTTTGGTTAATTGCTTCCATGTTAAATTTCAGAGCCAGTTTCTATTTTGGTCCGACACATTTGGTGATCGCCTGACTTGTGTGCCAAAATGAGCTCCACACATATTAAAACAAAACAAAATCCTGACATTCTTATATTCGAAACAGGGTGTTTTGTTTGATTGTTTATTACTTTATAATATAAATATTTAGGAAATGTCACTCTTTGGGGGTCTACAAAGAATGCGGATTTGTCATGTGGTTTTCAGTTGCTGTCAAGTGAGATCCAACCCACAGTGACCCTGTGTACAGCAGGAAAAAGCATTGCCTGGTTCTGCGCCATCCTCATAAGTATAGCTATGATTGAGCTTATCATTGCAGCCACTATGTCAATCCATCTCCTCAGGGCTCTTTTTTGTTAACCCTCTACTTTACCAAACGTGTTGTCATTCCTTAGGGACTTTTCTCTCTCGATAATATATCCCAAGTAGTTGTATTTGAGACTAAAGTTTATAAAATTGTAGCCCTATTTATCGTAAATTTTATTTATCGTAAATCCCAGTGGGTTATTTTAATCTTTTTTAACTGCCTTATGATCACGTATTCTATTTTGTCTCTTTGGGACCATCCATTCCATGACCACAATAGGTTAGTTTCCCCTGAATTGACCCCATTTTCTGATATGCTTTAAAAGACAAATACATACCGATTGACCATCCATGTATCTCTTTTAAAGAGCAGTTGAAAATGTCTTTTAAAATATTTTTGTGTCCCTGATGCAATTTTTTTGCTCATAGGAACACCTTTCTCAATGTGAGTCATACCAAATATTTCAGCTATCACTATGCTAATGTGTGCTCCTTCTTATAATTTATGTAGACAAATATGATTCTATTTTAAAGTATATATAGAGTTTGATAGTTAATTTTATATGTCAACTTGGCTAAACTGTAATGCCAGGTTGGCTATGCAAACACTAGAGTAGATTTCTCTGTGAAGATATTTTGTTGATGTGGTTAACTAAGAAAATTATATTGAATGAGGAAATCCAAAGAAAAATCAATGTACTTCAACTATGATGTTGGTGAAAAATAATAATAAAAGTGCCATGGACTACCAAAACTAACTGATCTATCTTGGAAGAAGTATATCCAGAATGTTCCTAAGAGGTAAGATTGATGAGACTTCATCTAAAATACTTTAAACATTTTGTCAGGGGAGACTGGTCCCTGGAGGATATCATGCTGGATAAAGTGAGGGACAGTTAAAAAAAGAAGGTTCTTAATGAGGTGAATTGACACAGTGGAGAGATAATAAGGCACTCAAACATCTAATAGTGCAGGACCAGTCAGAGTTTCTTTCTATTATACACAGGGTTGCCCTGAGTCAAATTGACCAGAAGGCACAACAAACTTTGGGTTCAACCTCCTGAAAATCAATTGAAAGACTTAAGAGCAAAACCTGAAGAGAAAAAATTCTGTCTGAAGATTGTGACATGGACATTCTACTGAACTTTTCCAACTCCCTGTCTGGTCTACCAATTTCTACCTAAATAGATACTTCATATATGGTGTGTTGGCCTTGTTTCTCTGCATAGTGCTCACTAACATGATAATCCATTTAGATCGTGGATATTGATAATGGTACCTGAGACCTGTGCAGCAATGCCATCACCTCCCCTCCTTCTTCTCCCTCCCCCTCTCCCTTTCCCCTTGTTTGTGTTGGAATAACATGTTCCACCTTTATTTTGGTTATCCATGTTCCAAGACTCAAGATAATAAATTATTTTCCTATACAAATAAGGCTATATTTCTAAAATTAATGTTATGAGAAACAGGGTTGGTTTCTGCTTTGATTACTGCTCTGCTAATGAGAGTAGGATGGAATCTCATTGTCGTTTTGAATTGCACCTCAGTAGTGACTAATAAAAGAGACCTGGTATAGTGGATGAAGTATTGTGCCACAAAACCAACGATTGATGACTTGAATCCACCAATATACACAGAGGCCTCATTGGCTACTCAATGGCTAGTTCCAGATTAACAGACTAGACTCCACCCCTACATCTCAATTATGAAATTGACATAAGCACATGACTGCCACAGGCTCCTAACTGCAAGGTCAGCAGTTTGAAACCATCAGCCACTCCAAGGAAAAGAGACTAATCTTTCTATTTCCATAAAGAGTTCCAGCTTGTAGACTTTTAGGGCAGTTTTATTCCATCCTACCTGGTCAGGATCAACTAACTACGTATCAGGATCGACTCAGTGGCAGTGAATTTAGTTTTTTGGTTTTATACAAAAAGGGGAGGAGGACCCAAAATTGTTGGCTGAATAAATGATATAGAACAAGGAATTTGGTGAAGGTTATTGTTGCATATATTTGAAAATGATTGCTGTTTTTTCCATTTACCATTGAGTTTTCATAACATTGATTTTATATATATAGGTTTATTTGTATAGGAGAATAATTTATTATCATAAGTCTTGGAAAATGGATAACCAATTAATAAAGATGGTACATGTTATTCCAACACAAACAAGGGAAACAAGAGAGATGGAGGGAGAAGAGGGAGGAGAGTGATGGCATGGGTGGAGCAGGGCACTAACCCACCTAGAAGGAGAGTATTGGTTAGGTCTCTGTAAAATTGGGAGTGTTCATGTAGATGCCACCAGAATGCATTAAACCTTGAAAGCAGCTGCGTGGAGAAATGCATGAAAAGACTGGCAAGATAGTTAAGGTTTATTTTGCCAACCTGGCCAATAATTGAAGGATTAATTGAAGGACGGAGAGATAAATAGCTTGGTGAGCCTCCCCTTTCTGGTTCAAGGGTCTCTTGCTCTTTGATGGTCAGACCAGTGTGCAGCTGTCTTAACCAGTTCCTTGCTTCAGCTTGCAAGGTTCACTTCCTGTGAGACATTCCTGAGAAGAAGCCACATAAACCTACCCTGATGCAGCTCTGGGTGCGAGAGTAGCCACATGGAGACACCTGCCAGTGCTGAGATACTGACTCACTCACGGATTTGGTTTTCCTCCTGCAGTCAGCATCATTCCATATGTCCTCTCACTAGGACTAACAACCCTCCCACACACCCGCAAACCTCTGGCCTGGGCTCCGTCAGGCTAACCATACTGTCCAGCTCTCTCCCCACATTCCAGTTCAATGACACCTACAAGCAGCAAACATCCCCCTCACCTTTCCAGGATGCCAGAGTCAGCTTCGATCTCCCAGAGGAGGCTTCAAACCCAACAAACATGGAATCCCTGAGTTCTGTGGGATCCAGGGAGAAAGAGTGAACCGACTGTGCCTCTCGAGAAGCAGATATAATATCATGGAGCCATTAGCAGGAGGGATGCCGAGGGAGTGCAGCTACCTGGTGCATAACAGCCAGACAAGCAAGCATACCTACTCCCTCTCCCTAAAGAGCACCAGGGTTTTATGTACACGAAACTGGTCTAAAACAAAGAGAAGTGCCTTCTGGATCAGAACAGCTCCCCATTCGACAGTGTCCCAGAAGTCATCCATTACTACACCACCTGGAAGCTGTCCATCAAAGGGACTGAGCCCCTGTCCCTGCTCTACCCAATGGTCGTGCAGACCCTGTTAGCAGACCAACCCCACCTGCTCTGACAGCTCGAGACTTGGGGAAGCAGAGGTCCCCAACCCTGGCCAGTGTATCCAGGCCGTGTCCTGTGTATGGTACAAGCCCACCTCCGTATATCTCTAGAATGCTATTGCCACACCTTGAATTGTCGAAGGCTTGGATCAAGACAGAGATGAAGGTGAACGCTCCACCCATCCCCAGCCACTCGCTCCTTGAGTTTTCTGTGAATTAAAATATTTGCAAATCCAAAGAGAGGCCTTCCAGGCCTAACACACTCACTGATTTGGCAGAGCAGTTCTGAAGGTACGAGTGCCTGGTAGCATCTCCTTGTTCTCCGGCTGTGACCAGGGCACACCTGTACATGGGCAGAGCTTCCCATCAGTGTCCACAGGCCCCCCACCCTCACCCCAGCCAGCTGCTGGTGCTGTGGGAGCCCGGATCCTTCTCCCTGTGTGCCTGTGTGTGTCTATCCTTGAGAGTGTGACCACATGAAAGGACCTGGGAACAGGCAGGTGTGAGCAACTCTGAGCCTTCTTGCAGTTCCTCAAAGTCATCAGTAGATCTTCCAGGAATCAGTGTGCAGTCAAAAAGAGGATTTGATTATTTATGAATAGGATGTTTTAAAAATTACTCATTTAATATTTTTAAAAGGTTTTATGAGATTGAGGAGAAGTTTGTAGATTGGTATAAGCTATATGGGCTAATGTTGGACTTATGGGCTTGGACAGCACTGGGTTGGGATACTTTCTTAATGTACACTTACCTATTATATAAAACTCTTTCTTATATACATATAAGTTTCTGTGGATTTGTTTCTCTAGTCTACCCAGATTAACACAATTAGATTACTGGGCATGTCCCAATTAACGCCAAACTGACCCCTTCCTTAGAAGTATGTGCTACAGAAGACGACACTAAACCTACAGGTTGGGGAGAAAGGTCAGCATGCCATGCCCACATGGAAGCAGGAGAAGAAGGAAAAAGAGAAAAGGATGGTCTAGACTTCATATTGGCACACCAAACCCACAGAATGGCATCCCTGCATGAAGCTGCTAAGACACAGAGGACTGTAGGGCTGACCACAGTTCAAGACATGTTGCCCCTCACTGGAGTATGCTGTGACCAAGGACAATACTGGGGACATACCATGGGGAGTTATTCCAGTCTGAACCCCACCCTTTCCAAACCACGCACACACACACACACACACACACACACACACACACACAGCCAGGTGAACCAAGAAGAGAACATAACAGATCAACAAAGCCACAAAACCCCTAAGAGCTCCCCAAATAAGGAGATGATACCAAGGGCCTAAGTAGAAGGAGGACATTTCAAGAATGTTGATGGCAACAAATGTACAAATGTGATTTGCATACAACGGATGTCTGTGTGGATTGTGATAAGCATTGTATGAGCCCCCAATAAAAATGATTTAAAAAAAGAGCTCCCAAAAGAAACTTCAAGCTAGTAGGGGCAGCTCCCCAAATTCCCCCCAGGATCAGTGGGGAGATAGCCATAGAGGTCAGCAGACAGTCCTGGGATTGTGTGGGCTTTTTATTCTTTCTTTCAATCTTTTGTTTTCTTTTTATTTTGTCTCTGTTATTGTTGGTTTGCCTAAGATAGGTATAGGAAGCAAGCTTGAGGAGAATATAACAAGACTGGAAGTCATTAGATTTGAAGGTGAAGGAGGCTGGGGAAGGGAGTGTTGAACAAACAATGCCAGAGGCAGGGGAACAACTAGGGAGTTAAAATCAGTAAGGAGGAGAGGACATAGAGACTCTGAGAGTGATGGAGCAATAGCAGTCTAGCTGAGAAGTCTAGCTGAGAGGACTTACTAAAAGGTAGAAGTAGGGCAGATGTGGTTGGTGGGGCAGGAGCAAGGTAAAAGGAAACAATCACAAAACAGAGCTATGGATAGATGTATAAGCATAGGTGTGCACATGTGTAAATACATTAATTCATAAAAATACAGATACTGTTCTATGTACATACATTTATATGGCAATGCACTGAGGTGGTGTTATTATACCCTCTCTTACCCTCATACCCTCTCTTAACTCAAGAACACTTTGTTCTAACAACCTGACATTCTGGGATGCACACCCTTCCCGAACAATCATTGAAGACAAAATGGATGCATAAGCAAATGTGAAGAAAGTGGATGGTGCCTGGCTATCAAAATATAAAGCTTCCAGGTCTTAAAGGCTTGAAGTTACATAAGTGACCATTTAGCAGAGAAGCAACAAGCCACATGGAGGAAGCAGACCAGCCTGTGTAATCATAAGTTGTCTTCAGGACCGGGTAATAGGCATCAGAAGACCAAGAACAAACAAACAAAAATTTATTGTTGAAAAAGAAGGGAGTCAGGACAGAGATCCAAACCAAAGCCCATCTGTAGACAAAGGGGTCACAGAGAACGGATCAATCAGGGTACAGTATTGCACTAAAAATACACACACTATTCCTCTGGTTCCTTGAAACTTCCTCACCATCAACATCCACTATCATGATTCCAGTACTGTCTTACCTTTTACTAAGGTTAGACCAGAGCTTAGCTGTACCAAAAGAGTAGGGGGAAGGTGGGGAGAGGAGAGGGGAGAAAAAAGAGGAGAAGATATGAGAGGAGCAGAGAGGAGGAGAGGAAAGGGAAACTGATTGCAATGACCAATACATAACCACCACCACCACCACCAAGCCCCTGCCATGGGGATAAATAACAGAAACCATGGGAGATGGTAACAGAGATTAGTATAGGATATGAAAATTATAACAATTGATCAGTTATCAAAGGGTCATAAGGGTTGGGGGTTAGGGGAGAAAGGGACTGATACCAAGGGCTCAATAAAAAAAATAAATGTCTAGAAAAGAATGCTAGTAGCATATATACAAATATTCCTGATAAAATTGAGGTATGGACTGTTATGAGTTGTAAAATCCCCTAACAGAATGATCATGTAATAGGAAATCAATAAAAATATACAAATTTTCATGTCACCTATTTGCTATATTGCAATTTTAAAACTTCTTTCCTTCTGGTTATTTATATAGTATATTCTCCATTAAATTAAAATATCTTTAAGTCTAGTTGTTTTATCGTTGTGGAAGAGAAAAGTTGTCCGAAAACACGCTGAAACTGCAGTAGGTGTTTCCCTCTTCCCTGCTCCGGACATCATATCAGAAAAGATCCAAGGTTTACTTTAGAAAGATGCTAAGGTCTCAAATTGCCTGGAGTACGTGAAAACTCACACATGTTCTCAAAGCAGTGCTGTGAAAGGTCTCACTCCTAATCCTACATTATGAGTGTTGGCAGACAGAAAATAATCAAGCAAGAAGTTTTAAGACCACTTAAATATCCAATCATCTTATTGTTTGGAAAAAATCATTATGTGTTATTAAGTTTTTTTAATTTGTGCTTTTACATACAGAGTTCATGCATGCATCTAAATATGACAGTTTAAAATATCCTTTTATACTAAGAAATAACATAACATTCATCAAAATCACATGAGGAACGAAGCAATGGTTCACTGGCATTTATTGAAAGTATTAGTGCTGAGACAGTAGAGCTGGTCAGCTTGATAATATTTCCTTTGTACTGCTCTGAGAGATATAGCACCTGAGTAGGTTTGTGTGTGTGACATAACAAGCTCTCTTCCTGATGGAGGTTTGCAAATGTTTGTAGGGAATGATCACACTTGTTAAAACAAATCAGAAATCCCTTCAAGATGAAAGAGTATCCCTGTAGGGCTTGTGGGGTTAGAATGAGGGGGGAGAGCAGGGTGGGAACCTAAGGCCCACTGGTGGATAATTGGTCACCTCTTTACAGGGGAGTCACGGGGAGGAGACAGACCAATCAAGGGGCAGCTGGACAGTGATGATGCATACAAGATTCCTCTAGTTCCTGAAGCCTTCCTCCCCCCAACCATCATGGTCCCAATTCTACCTTACAAATCCAGATGGACTGGAGAAGGTATACTATTAGAGAGGGGAGCTGGAGTTGTGGGGAAACCAAGATGGATGAGCCCCTTTGGGCCAGTGGTGAGATTGGAACTGCTGGATGGGTGAAGACAAGGTGGGGTAGAGAGAAGGAACCAACTGCAAGGATAGACACATAAGCTCCTGTTGGAAGGACGGGAATCAAAGGAGTGGGTTGGGGGAGAGGCTGGGCAGTGTCAGATATGACAGAACAACAATAATTTATAAAGTATTGCGGGGTGGTGGGGAAGGGAGAGCAGGGGAAGAGGGGAAAGGATGGAAGAGCCGAATCAAGGGCTCCAGGGGAAAGGTGGATATTTGGAGAATGATGACAGCAACAAACATTTGAAGGTGCTTGGCAAAGTTTATTTATGTATTGTGAAAAACGATATACAAGCACCCAATAAAACAATTTTAATTAAAAAAAGAAATACACTTCTAGAAAAGAATTCAGCTTAAACAGTTTATGATAAAGCCTATTGCCTTGTGACACCTTTCGTCTCAAATAGATTTGAGCACCACTATCTTGTGATGGTTCTTCTATCTCTTCACACCATCCTGAAGCAAAGTGTGAAACAGATGATAGAGAATCTTCCCAATCATGCTATAGCATTTCCTGAACTCTCACTACATTTGGATCATTATTGGCTTTAAGAATAAATAAAAAGGTGAAGAACGCTGATGGTGCCAGGCTATCAAAAGATACAGCATTGAGAGCCTTAAAGGCTTGAAGATAAGTGTCCATCTAGCTTAGGATCAACAAATCCCACATGGAAGAAGCACTCCAGCCTATGTGATCACAAGGTACCAAGGGGATCAGCTGTCAGGCATCAAAAACAAAAAAAATCATATCATTTTGTGCTCACCTTCCCCATACTACCACTTAAGACAAATGGGTGCTTAAGCAAATGTGTTGAAGAAAGGTGATGGTGTCCGACAATCAAAAGATAAAACCTCTGGGGTCTTAAAGGCTTGAAGGTAAACAAGTGGCCATCTAACTCAGAATCAGCGAAGTCCACGCAGATGCAGCACACCAGTCTGTGTGATCACAAGGTGTCAAAGGGATCAGGTAGCAGGCATCAAGGAACAAAAATATCATATCATTGTGAATGAGGGGGAGTGCCAATTCGGGACACAAATCTCATCTATAGGCAACCGAACATTCTCTTACAGAAAGGTCATGGGGAGGAGATGAACCAGTCAGGGTGCAGTGTAGCAACAATGAAACATACAACAATCCTCTAGGTCTTAAATACTTCCTCCCCACCACTATCATGATCCCAATTCCATCTTACAAATCCTGTTAGACCAGAGAATGTACAAAGGTACAGATAAGAACTGGAAGCACATGAAATCCAGAACAGATGATCCCTTCAGGAACAGTGCTGAGAATAACAATACCAGGAGGATAGAAGTAAAGTGGGCCAGAAAGGGGGAACCGATTATAGGTTCTACATATAACCTTCTCCTTGGGAGAAAAACAACAGAAAAGTGGGTGAAGGGAGACAGCAGACAGTGTAAGATTTGACAAACTAATAATAATCTATAAATTATCAAGGGTTCATGAGGGATATCGAAGAGGGAAGGCATGGGGAAAATGAGGAGCTGATACTAAGGGCTCAAGTAGAAAGCCAATTTTTTGAGAATGATGGCAATGAAGGTACAAATGTGCTTGACATAAAGGATGGATGTATGGATTGTCGTAAGGGTTGTACTAACCCCCTATAAAATGATTTTGGGGGGGCATCACTGCCTTCTGGTGGTGGGAGTTGGAAGTCCAGCCTTTGCTCTGTGGAGCTGGAATTGAACCTCCATCCCAGTGGGCCGCAGTCCCGTGCACCACCACTACGCCACCGGGGCTCAACCCTAAAATGACTTTTTTTAAGAATAAATAAAATACAAATGAGACCTTGTTAAGTAACATTCTGGAGGAAAAGAAAGAGAAAACGTTTAGAAATGTAAAACTTTACAAATATAAAGTTTCTATCTTAAATAATAAGTATATTGCTTTTGCCAGCTATTACTATTTTGTCATTAATATTTTTAACTTTCTTACCATCTAGCTTTGTATGCATTTTATTTTTTACATGCAAATATAAAGTTTTATATGACAATGATTATAGTAGAGCAGTGAGGCCAGAGGAGATGCCAGAAACTAGATTTTTACAGTTACACAGGGAGGTACCACGGCCCATTTCCTCCTCTGGCAGGGGACTAGAAGATCGAGGTCGTACCCAGCAATCAAAGCAACTCTTCTGATCCAAGACTCCATAGGTGGATACGGATCAAAGAAGAGAAGAATGTGGAACTGCATTGCAAATTATAACATATCCCATCTCTGATGGATGAATTTAGGCTACGGAAACCTCCAAATATCTTGATTGAGACATTTTCTAAGCAATCAACCTATTCTACCCCTTGAAAACATCTTTACCCTTAACAAGCATAGTTCACTTAGCAAAGAACATATGCCTTAAGTACTGCATTGCCTTCCCTATGAGGCCACTCTGACAACAGTAGTTCAAAAGCAGAGCGGGGAGCACTAGAGGGGCAGTCAGTGTAAATGAGTGGTGGTGAAGCTATCTGAGTCGGGATCGTGAGAATGTAGATGCAAATTGATGAATGTAACCAGTCTCACTGGACTACACAAGCAGGCATTGTTACAGGAGTGTTTTGCACCAAAAATAGACATATCCGAAAAAGATCCAGAGGAATACACTTGGCAAGGCAGGCAGAGAAAGACAATACAGGCAGAAGAACTTTATCTGCAAAGAGAGACTTGAAGCTGGCATACGTCTAGTCCAAAGAAGAGCTATTTATTTGGTGTGGTCACCTGAGGTGGGTGTAAGGGGTGAGGCAGGGCCTTCTTGGAGTGCATTGTCAGCAGTACTAAAGTTTCTAGGCACTTGATCAGATGGATTGGCACCGTGGCTTCAGTAATACACTCAGGCATAGAGACAATGATAAGGATGGCACAAGACCGGGCAGTGTTTCCTTGTGCAGAAGGCTGCTATGGGTCAGAACCGACTCGTGGCACCTAACAGAAACTATAACAGAGATAGCTAAGTTTTTTCCTGAAGAGTAATAAGAAATAGCTTCAAAAAGTCAATGGAGAAATCTCATTAAATTTTCATTCTATCGTTCCATGAACTTTCTCTTTCCTTTGTATTTTTATTGCCTTTTGGGTAGTGAATAAAGACACATTATTTAACAGAACAATAAAAGAGGAGGGTTAACTGAGGTAAAAATCTGATGTGTGTGGGGACTACAAAGAGTTTATGAGAATGAAAAAATAATAGACAAGGTTAAACAGGTTGAGAAAGAAGGAGGAATGGAGATAAGAATCCCAAAGATGAAGTGGGATGTGACATTACATTGAGGATATTGAAATGTATAGGTTGAAAAAAATGTGTATGAATTATTGAATGTAAAACTCATGATCTACTCTGTAAAACTGCCCTGTTAAAATTCACAATGAAAAGTTTAACAAGAGGGAGAGAAGGGGTAGTGGAGTTTTTATGCAAACTTTCTTGAAGCCCCCTCATAGATCTTACGGTCTGGAACTACCTAGTCTGAGATAAAATACTTGTAATACACTGAGTGAGTACCATCATTACCTATTCTGATCTCTGTGGAAATCGATGCTTGAAGTGGCATGGTTGCAAAGGCAGATATAAAGTAAAGAGCAAAAACAGATTCAAGCTGAGAAAGTCTGGTTCTAGATTGCACACCCTAAAACACCTTGAGGTTCTACTATCTATGCAGATGGTCTTTTCTGTTCAAACCTTAACTGATGTAATATGTGCATTATTTACTATACTTGCCAATGAATCCAGATGTGTCTAAGCTCATTATTTCATGAACAACATGATTAAATGACACCTGTTAAAGTAGAAGAATCTCTTCTTTGGTGTGCTTCAAGTAAAGAACTGGAAATGGGAGCATGCTCAGGCCAATCCTCATTCCTATCCTGGATTTAAAAACCTGAAACTAGGAAGAAGAGAAGCCTCTCAGGTCTTTGGACAAAACTTGCAAGGATGGGATGTCAGCGGTCATGTTTCTCACCATGTGGACAAATGCAAGCCTAGTGGTCCAGTCTGCAGACAGACACAGAACTGAGATTTAGAGAGAAGGGTCTGGTTGTGCCCTGGATCTCAAATTCTTATCATGCCTCCATCTATAGGACATTCTGCTTTCTAATATCTGAATATGTTAATCCATAAAGTCCCCTTTTGGGACTGGACTGTGATAGCACAGTGGTTATGTGGTTACATATTGGGTTAGCCACAAGGTTAACAATTTGAAACCACCAGTAGCTTCATGAGAACTATGACACTTTATAATCACATGAAGAGTTACAGTCTTTGAAACTCACGGAAGCAGTTCTACTCTAACCCATAGGGTCACTCTGAGTCAATATTGACTGATTCTATAGCAAGGAGAATGAAAAAGTCCAGATTAATACAAAAAGTCTACCTTTGCTTCATCAACTCCAAGTAGATGCTATTGTATATTTTTCATTCTTTTAAATTTTATACTACTGCAGTATCAGGAGAGGAATAAACAAATCTGTGTTGGAAGAAGTGCAGTCAGAATGTTCCTTAGAAGTGAAGATGATGGCTGAGCCCCGGTGGCATAGTGGTTGTGTGCAGGACTGTGGTCCACAGCGTTGACAGGTCAAATCCAGTAGGAGCTCTCCAGGAGCAAGGCTGGGCTTCCTAGTCTCACCAGGGCAGTGCTGCCACCAAAAAAAAATAGAAGTGAAGATTGCAAAATTTTGTCTCACATACTCCGAAAGTGTCTAGAAAACCTATTATTAGGAAACAATGCCATGATCCTCATCAAGATGAAGTGACATAATGTCCTCAAAAGAGTGGAAAATATGAGGATGGGGCAGGATTGGGTAATGATTCATCACATCATACAAAGGGTTACCATCAATTGGAACCACCTTGACTAACAAAATATTGATAACAAAACAAATATTAGTAGAGCACTTTGGGGGTATAATTCAGTGATATTAATTATATTTGCAATGCTGTACAAGCATCAATACTATCCATTTCCAAACAGATTTTTATCACCTAGCATAGAAATCCAGTTACTCTTAGGCAATACCTTCCCATCAGTCCCTGTCCCTGCTACCCACTAATAAACTTTTGTCTCTATTCATTATCCTTGTCTAATATCGCGCCTCAAGAAATTGCACAACCATTTTCTCTGTTAGGCCAGATTGACTAGAGAAACAAATCCAGATATATATATATATATATATATATATATATATATATATATATATATATGAAAGTGTTTATATCAAGAACTAATTGGATATCAAGGAACCATCCCAGCCTAGTCCAAATCAAGACCACAAGTCTGACACTAGTCCAAAAATCCCTCTTCAGATTCACACACACAAGAAAGGCTGCAAAATGCAGGGAGATCACAGGTTGATGGCTGCAAAGTCTTGTGACTCCAATGGCAGTGGATGAATCACCAGGGTTCCCACAGGTCCCCAAGTGGCTCACCAGCATGAAGGTGAAACACGGAGAGCGGGGAAGTTTCCTAGGATCCTCCTTATGAGAAGGTCACACCCACAAAGAGACACCATGAGGCTGTGATCTGATTGACAGGCTAGACTTCACCCCTCCATTTCAAGTTGACGTGAAATTGTGTAACTACCACGTGTTTTTCTGTGACTTTTTTCACTCAGCATAATGCTTTCAAAGTTCATGAATGGTATGATATGTATCAAGGACGTCATTCTCTCCACAGCTGAATAATGTTCCTCTGTGTGGAGATGCCACATTCATCTGTTTTTCTGATCATCTCTTGGGTATGTAGGTTATTTGCTTCTAGCAGTATAGGTGTAAATGATGCTGTAACAGACATGGGTGAAGAAGCACTTGTTGGAGTCCCTCCTTTTGATTATTTTGGGTATACACAGTCATGGACTTGTTATTGTCCTCACTAGCATGCTTGGGCTCTTTAAAAGAAGCTAGAGTGTCATAGCTTCTGTCTCTCTGTTGTCTGTTAAGTCCCCCCCCCCAAGTCACTGGGTGAGACTGCAAACAAGGTGCCTGTGCCCCAACAAGGGAATTGGACAATTTGCTAATACTGCATGTCTCCGTTGTGGAGGTGGGACCTTGCAAATAAGATATACAGAATCAAAGAAGGGAAATTTTCTCATCCCTATAAGCTTACAATGAGCCATCCTAGAGGTAAAAACAAGGGAACTCACTACCATGAAGAAGACTCAGAATCAGGAGTGAAGCCTGGGCTTTGGACCTAGGGTCTCAATTCTGAAAACCTTCTAGACCAAAAAGAAAATGAGAGAGAGCGCTGGAATGCCAAAGAGATGGTGAGAGATGGCAAGAAGCAATGATAGAGAAATGGTAACAGAAAAACTAGAAGGTCATTTTGAGAGAGAGAGCAGTGGGTTTCCTGGCCCACAAAGCAAGTGACTACAGGGGATGTGCAAAAGATCTGATCCCCTTCATGCAGCAGATGACATTTTACCCAGGATGCCTCTGGGTACTTATTGGTGGGGCTAAGCAATTTAGTAACTCTTGCCTGAGAAGCTAAGACACTGAGGGTCGAAGAGATGCCTACCTGTGAGTATAACATCTATGAAGAGCCATCCTAAAGGAAGAACTGTGTTCTGAGTTATTCTTGATTCTGAAATATAACATGCTATTCCCTTACAAGTGCCTATCATCCCGAGTATGATCTGTAAAGTCTGTGTGGCCATTCCATTAAATTATGGAGTAGTGCAAATTTTCATGGGAGGAATAACTAAAATCAGAATTGGTTTAAAAAAATGATGGTGAGAAGAGGCAAGAGTGGCCTCTGCCTCATAACAGTTAACCTTGAGCTACTGTTAATGATGATGTTCTCCTCCCTTTTGTGAAGTCAGAGTTCAGATCACCGTTTTTACAAAAGCTTTGAATCATATAAACTCATGTAGTGATAGTAGTGATACCTAAATAAAATAGTACACAAAGAATTGATTCTCTTCATTTTGAATGTATCAGGGAAACATTGCAGTCTTATTTGTAATTATGCAATTCTCAATACTTAATTAACAAAAAGGAAACATGTGAAAGAAAAATAACACAGATAATTATTGGAAGCGAGAGAGTAATGGGTTCTATCATGTGTTGCTATGCATTCATTTTTTTGACCTGTTTGATGTGACTATTTATATCAGTATACTCAATTAGAGCTTAAAGTGCTGAGGACTTTTAAGAATACTTTATTTAAAATGCAAATAAAACAAAAACGACATGGGGAGGATATAGGAACTCTTCTAACTTCACAGAGAGGAAAGAAAATCACATCACCAACAGTATCAACAGCTGTCTTTGCTGGCCCCTATGAGGCTCAGGTCAGTCATGCCCCACCCCCCCATTTCCAACCTTTCACCCACTCGGACATCCACCACTCTTCCCACATCAGTTTTACTTCTCAGCTGAGTTCAACATTTTATTCCAATGAAATTTGACGTACAATTACAAGAGTATATTAAGGAAGGTAGCAGGTCAAATTTAGCATCAGGAATCCTCAGAATATAGTTATTCTGCTCAGGATAGCTCTTCTAAATCATGACTACACTAGGCAAGTCTTTCTTGGGTGCATGATCTCTTGACTCTGCTCTATTACCGAAATGGTACAAAGCTCAATTTACTCTGCTGATAAATGCCCAAAGGAAACTCCAGTCTGCCCAAAATGCTCAAGCTGAAAGCACTACCCTAGCTCTGAAGGTCAGCAAATCTCCCTCCTCAAATTTAAGACTTGGAAACCATCCACAAAGCAAGTGGGTCTCTTCCCTAACGACAATGTTTTACTCATTCCATGAGCCAAGTCGCCTACTGCTCTGTTGAGTTCTGTCTCTCTGCTCACCTAATGCTACTCCCTGGGACAAAGAAGTCCAATACACGAAAGTCTCGGCATCCAAAAGCACACTACACTCATGGTTCTCTTGACTTGATGACTTTTCACTCCCCACCCCTGCTCCTGGAACGGCTCACTTTATGCCCAGCAGGATGTCAAAATTTACTGATCCTCTTTCTATATTTCTCTATTTCAATAATCACAACTAACCCTGTTAGCAGTCAGTCACAAGGAAATAGAGTCATATATCTTTTCTGCATGCTCTTCTACCTTCTCTTCCCCAGTACCAGAAATGAAAAAGGAAATCCACCCAGCCATTCCTCAAAGTTACAAAGAACCAGATTTCTTAAAATGTACTGTCCTGCTTCTTACTCAAGCATAACAAAGCTATATGAGAACTGCAGTGTTCCACCGCTGTTCATAACATTTTCAGTGGCTTATTCCTCAAAGGTCAATTGTCTCTTTCAGTGAGGGCAACAGTGAGATCAAGCCTAGTACTAACAGTGAGTATGACATGGTGTCCACCAGTTTTTCCTGCTGGATACGCAGTGGGCATGACCCAGAACCTCCTCTGGGGCACCTAACAACAAGGTCTGTCCTGCATGACCATTGGTCAATCTGAATGGAGACCAGCTTTCAACACTGGGTATAACTGGAATGATGTGGTGACTGTGTACTGAACAATCAGGCGCTCACTACTACCACTTCTCACTCTCCCCTGAAGCATCACGGCTCCCCTCTGCCCATGCCTGTTGGCCCCATCACCCTGAGAACACCCACTGTGCACATGTACACTCAAAAGGACGTCATTGTCTTAGCAGGAATTCTGAGTTTCCACAGAAAACCAAATTGGTCTCAGGGGCTTAACAAACACATGTTTTTCGTATTAAGGTGAGAGCAGTTTGCCTTAACATTTGAACAAGGCCTCTGTTTGATGAGACTATCATTTGAGGATCATCTGGCCTCTTAAAGACCTTTTTCATGAAAATATTTTCATATTAAAGCATCTTCTATGTCTCACAAGGGAGTTAAATTTCTCTGGGCTTTAGAAAGAACCCATTTAACTTCAGTAACACTTTTTTTTTCTTCAAGGAGTTCAAAGCAGGTCAATTTCATTGCTTAGTGTTTGAAGATGCTACCCCTTTTAAAGTCCCATCTGCCCTGCTTACTGTCAGGAAGACTTATGCGTGGATTGTCAAAGGCAGGGGTGACTTGGTTGCTTCACCCTTGACCCTGAGGCCAAGTAGCCCACACAGCAAGAGCTAGTTTAATGAGTAATACAGTAGCTGATGGATTCTCTGTCTACTTATTCAGCTGTTATATCAACACATGACTCAAAAGCTCATGCCCTTCAACATAAATCCTGTTTCTTGGCAATCTCCAGAGAACACGTTTTTTAAGTTTCCTCTTAATTTTATTTAAAGTATTTATAATTAACTTACTAACTTTGGAATTTTATTTAAAAAAATAGTACTACTAAAAATGAATGATACTCTTTACATAGTTTCCCCTTTCTTTGGATTTGTAATTTTTTATATATACCCATTAATGTTTTTTATTTTAATTATTTATCCTATTATAGTA
The DNA here is from genome assembly GCA_004026705.1 of Nesogale talazaci. NCBI lineage: Eukaryota > Metazoa > Chordata > Mammalia > Afrosoricida > Tenrecidae > Nesogale > Nesogale talazaci. Next base: position 83,659 of record PVJH01000705.1, on the reverse strand, counting down.
AAAATATGGGCAGCACAGTTGCTAAGTCAACATTTTTATGCATACAACTTTGTGACCCTGATTAATTTAATCATGTTTTGCGACCATCACCAGTCTCCATTTCAAATTTCCCATTACCATTAACAGATATGCAGTGCTTCCTAAAAAATGATCTCATCTGCTCCTCCTCTCTCCAGCCCCTGGTCCAGACTAACAAACATTGTCCTCTATACCTTCACCCATTCTAGACAGTTAGAGAAGTTGCTGTGTTGAAAGGTGGCTTAGAGTCAACTCGAACTCATTGAACCATGGGAAAACACGGCCAGATCAGTGCCATCTTCATAGTTGTGTTTCAGTCAATCATTGTAGTCATAGTCAGTCAATCTCCTTCAAAGTCTTTACGTTGAAAACCTCTGTTTCACCAAGTTTGAGATCCTTTTCCCAGCATTGGTCTCTCCTGATAGCACACCAAAAATGCATAAGCAGGAGTGTTACCGCCCTCAATTTTAAGGAGTTTTCTGGTTTTGTTTACTCCAATACAGATTTGTTTGCTCTGGCAGTCCATAGTACTTTCAATATTATTTGTCAGCAATGTGATTCAAATGCAGCAATTCTTCTCTGCTTTTCTTTACCCACTGCCTAACTTTCATATACATATATGAGGTGACTTAAGTGGGATCATACAATATTATTCTTTTGAGATTAACTTCATTCAGTATAATGTTTTCAAAGTTCATTATACTGTAGCATAAAGTTGTAGAACTTCATTTCTCTCTGATAATGAGTAATATTCCATTGCTGAGGTCAGATGGATCTTGGCTATAAATAGATAACAGCAGAAAGATGTTTATTTGTATTTTATCACTATTCTATGAATCATGACAGACTATGTATAACATTGAGAAGAATGGGTATTCCATGATATTCTGTTGTGCTCCTGCAAAACTGGTGCATGGACCACCAATAGGCAGTAGCTTGGACAGAATAAGGGGTTACTGTAAGGCTTAAAATTTAAAAAATATATATATGCATCTTTGTTGTATCCCTTCACCATATTTTTTCAGTCTGTACACTGAGAAAATAATCCGGAAGCTGGACTATCTCAAGAAGAACACAATATCAAGATTAAAGGAAAACTTATTAACATAACTGGCAATAGGCAGATGACACAGCCTTGCTCTCAAAAAGCAAGGAGAACATGAAGCACAATGAGGAAAATCAGCTTTCAGCCTTCAATAGAGATTACAATTCAATGTAAATAAAACCAATATCCCCACAACTAGAACCCTAGACAGCATAATGATAGAAAAAAAAAAGTAGTTAAGGATTTCATCTTACTTTGATCCACAATCAATACTCATGAAAACAGAAGTCAAGAGACCAAGCAGTGTACTATATTGGACAAATCTTCTGCCCAAGACCTTTTTTAAGTGTTAAAGAGCAAAAATGTCACTTTAAGGGCTAAGGTGAGTCTGCTTCAAACTCTGGGATTTCCAGTTGCCTCATATGAATGCAAAAATTGAACAATTCATAAGGAAGACTAAAGAAGATACACTTAAACCATGAAGATGGTGAAAAATATTGAAAGTATTATAGACTGGAAGAAGAAAATCCAAAAAATATATCTTAGAAAAAAGTACAGCCAGAATACTCCTACAGCAAGGACAGAAAGACTTTGCCTCAAGTACTTTGATATCAGGAGAAAATAGTCTCTGAGAAAAGACCTCATGTTCAGTAAAGGGTAAGTGAAAAAGAAGGAGAACTTGAAGGATATGGATTGACAGTGACTTCTATGATGGGTTCAAGCATAGCAGTTGTGGGGACTGCACAAGACCTGGAAGTATTTTGCCGATTGTGCATGGGGTAACTGTGTGTTGAAGCCAACTCAAAGGAACTCAACCACTACAATTGTGTTTCATTGTATGTATGCATCTGTCTTTTTTATGTTCATTCAACTCTTGATGAACATTTAGGTTTTATTCACACATTGAACATTGGAGCACATGTGTGCATTGGGCTATTTTTGAGTTCGTTAGAGAATATTTTCGTGCATATTCGTCAAAAGATTAAAACATATTTAGGATTTTGAAGAAGTAGTTTTAAATTATACAGCTATAAGCATCTGATAGGAAAGTGCAAAGAAAATGAGTGGAAACAAGGATGTGAAAGCATTTGATTGAGGTTGAGACTGAATCATTTGAAGCTTTGTTGGAAAGCCAGTAATTTAGTTTGATTCCCAAACTCCCACTAAGGCAGGAAGAACATGAAAGCTCCCCCAAATCCATGGAGCTCCAGGAAAAAGGAACATATTCCCATTGATCCAGAAACAAGTGAATTGAAGTCTGGAAACCATACTAGCCAACCTGAGGGAAATAGAGATTCTGATTGTCTCATTAGCCCAGCATCATAGGAAAATAATACTAAAAACACAGCAAGACAAAGGCATTTATTCACACAAATCCTGATGTGATAAATTATCAAGTACATAATGAATTAGGCCAAGAATAGTGGGGCTTCCCATCATCTGTCTGTGTGTTTCCATACAGTGATGATTTGCATGCTGCTGTCATGTTGGAAGTTATGCCACAAGTATCAGCAGTTTCCAGATTAAGACCTGGTGATATGCTTTCAAATCATATCCTTTGAAAACCTTATTAATCACAACAAAATATTATTAAACTCATTATCTTTGGGATGTCATCAGAAGGGATCAAGTGCTAGGAAAGGTCATCAAGTGTGGTTGTGGTAGTTACAAAATTTCATGTCAACTTGAAGATACGTGTAAGTTTAGAGGTGGAGTTTAGCCTATTGATCAGCCTACTATGGTGACTCATTGGTAGCAATGACCTTCTCATGAAAAGGGCTCTGGGAACCTCCCCCTGTCTCTCTGCCTTCATGTTTCTGATAGATGGCCCTGGTTACTTTCATAGCCCTGAAGATGCAGTCACCACCATTGGATCCACAAAACTTAGCACCACTGACCTGTGATCTTCCTGCATTCTGCATCATTGCATGTGGCTGTATAAGTCTCAAGAGTGACCTGTAGACTAGTATGGGACTCAAGGGCTTGAGTTAGACTGAGCCGGGATAAATAAATAATTTTCTCCATAAGTAATTACTTCTTCATATAAAGCTCTCTCTTCCATATGATATGGATGTCACTGGATCTGTTTCTGTAACCAACCCAGCCTAACACAGTGGTGAAATAAAGTGACAGTTAATGCAAGGAAGACCCTCGGCGAGTCAGATTGGCCCAATTCCCACAGGGGCCACTATGATAGTTAGGTTTTATGCCAACTTGGCTGTGTCTCTACAGTTTTGGAGCTGAAACCATATGTTATCTAGAATAATGCCATCAACTCTATAATGAAAACTTCTGGGAGCAGCCAAATAACTGTGAAAAGGTTAGAGTGGAATGTTACCTCCTTAATAGAGGCATAGCCTTGACACAATGAGAAGGAAGTTTCATCAAGAGTGTTACCTACTCATAAAACTTGACATTGTGGGGAAGCTAATTCACTGTGGGGAGTTATGATACTGCATCTGGTTCATCAATCTCTGATTCTTTGGACTTAAACCAATGGTCTGCCACATTGCCTCCCACTCCCAGGAGCCATCAGTAGAATTCAAAATTTAGATGTATTTGACACTGTCTCCACCAGGTTGGGGTCTTTCTGTTCCCTGCTTTGTCTTCCCACTTCCTGGATTGTCAGCCCCCATAGCCACACAAGTGAGGAGAAACTTCTAGCTTATCATCTGACTCATGACCTGGAATCAGCCTGGACTTTCATAACTGTACAACTGTGTGAGCAATTTTCCTGATAGAATTTACTTATATCTATAACTATAACTATGCATCACTGGTTTTGCTTCTCTAGAGAACCCATCTCCACATATCCTGTAGCTTGTCAGTAGTTTGAGGTCGACACAAGATTGGACAGCATTCTGTACTGTTGCATTCTAGGTTACCATGAGCCAGAGTCAATGAAGTGTTAGCTCTCTATCTCCAAGGTGGTTATATGTTACACTATTGCAATGTTCTCTATAGATAACTGTACTCTAAGACAGACCTAACCCAATCCAGATGCCCAATGTCATTGAATAGATTCTGACTCTTGGTGAACCTCTGCGACAAAGTACCACAACTCCCATAGGTTTTCCAAGGCTATCAAACAAGCCTAGACTCTTCACTTAACAGACAAGCACTTTTACCACTGTGTCCCCAGGGTTTTTTCAAATGAGCCAAGATAATATGTACAAAGATAGATATTCACACATTATCTCTTCCTAGAAGATGCTAGCTGTAAACAAGAAATTATAAGAGGTCTTTAAAAAGTATGAGAGATGAAAACATGAGATTCTTTCCAGGAACCTTTATATGAACTGTAGTTATCAAAGAATACATTTTTCCTGTGATCCTATTTGGGAGGCCTTGTAACACTTATTATTATTGTCACCTAGAAGCTAAAGACAGAATGTAAGAGAAGGATGAAGAGAGGCAAAATACTAAATTAAAATATCGTATGAAGCAGGTAGCTTGCACTTAACACCATTCTCTGCTAGTATATTAAGATGCGCTGCAGACTAAAAGCTAGCAAACTCTAGCCAAGTAGTGGGACAAATCCAGTTTACCACCTAATCTTTAAAATAAAATAAAATGATTAACTTATTAGAATCATGCTCATCTGTTTCCATATTGTCTTTGGTGCATTGGTGCTCCAGTCAGAGAGCTAAAAAAAATGGCTGCAGAGATTATATGGTTCATGAGATCTAAAGTTCTAAGAATGTGGCTTTTACGGGAAAGGGTTTGTCAACATCTGCTTCAGCAAGTAAGAGACTTCCATCCCTAAAAGGATTCCACTGCCATGAGGACCACTGTGGGGGAAGACTGTACATGCTAGTCAGGAAGTCCTGAGCACATTGGGCTGCTAAACACAAGGTCGGGAGTTGAGAAACACCCATTGCTCGCTGAAGAAAGATGGAACTTTCTACTCCTTAAAGAAGGGTAGTCTCAAAAACCAACAGGGACAGTTCTACCTGGTCCTACAGATGTGCTATGAATCGGAACCGCCTTGATGATGAATTTGGTTTCTTGGGTTTGGAATTTAAGAAAAGGAGCCTTGCTTATGCAATTCAGAAAATGTTGACACTCTAACCATGGGTTACAACTTGATGATCTCATTTGGAAGCACTAAGAAAATAAATAGCTTGTTGGAGGAGAAACACACACACAGGTTCTCTGTGAGACGTTCCTATTAAGAAGACACATGGAGCTTTATTAAAACCCTGGAGCTGAAGGAGACACATGGAGACCCCTGCTAGCACTGAGATGCTTCCCCTGCCACTGGATCCATGAGACTTTCAACCTACTAGCCTGTGATATTCCTGCATTCAACATCATTGCAGGTATTGTAGGAGTCTGAAGAGAAATTTACTGATTAGTATCAGATATGTGGGCTAATTTTGGACTTATGGATTTGACCTGGACTGGTTTGGGATGTTTTCTCAATATTCAATTTCCCTTGTATATAAAGTTCTTTCTTATACACATATGCAAGTCTGTGAATTTGTTTCTCTAGTCTACCTGGACTCACACAGAGGAATAAGGACTGGACTGCTAACTACCAGGTTCAAGCCCATCAATCACTCCTTGGGAGAAAAATGCAACTCTCTACTCTCATAAAATGTTACAGTCTCAGAAAACCTCAGGAGAAGTTCTACTCTGTCCTATTGGACCCCTATGAATTGGAAGTGACTCATTGGCAGAGGGTTTGTGTTTGGGAGATGAAGGTGAACTTCAAGAAGTTTGAGAGCAAAGAAGTGTCTTGATGTCCCAATGATACGTGGAGAGGGCGCATAGACAGGAGTGTACTGTTACTCATCTCTATGGCAAAAGCCCCTGTGATTCACTGACCGAGGGAACATCAGCTTCAGATCAGTTTTCCAACAGTTGGCAGCCTTTTCCTCTTCCCTTCAGCCCTGTGAGATTTTAGCCACCTGGTCTCCACAGCAGTGAGGGCCTCCCAGAGCGAAGAGCCCCAACTGAGCCCAATTGGTTACACTCTAGGGTTTGTTTGCAAGAAGGCATACCAACAATGGGGCATGTTGAAAAATAGAGACTTATTAAAGAAGGCGTGATGGGATAAAATATCCATCACGTGTTGCCTTCCTAAGACACACAATGCATTCCTTGAGGAAGCAAGAGTCATTAGCTGGTGTCATGGGTCCAGTATTCCCAAGCAGGACAGATTTGAGGAATGGAGGAAATGCAGAGAAGTGGAGAAGGGTGGGAAATGCAAGCCTCTGCAATCGATGGAGATTTTCTCTTCCCTTCTGAGGACAGAGCTGAGCGACAGCTGGTCTACTTCCAACAGAGAATGGCCCTTTGTACAAAGGGAATTGAAAACGTATCCAGGCTTTATGCTGTAGGATTAAACACCCCGAAACCTTAAAGAGAGGCCATCTATCTGCACAATTCTCACTATTGTTCACTCAGGAATTTTTATATGACTTATCACATCTCTTCAGTGCTATTACAATGTAAAGCCACAGGAAATATTTTACAATTTACACATGGAAGAAGAAAGCCATACTTACAACTAAATCCATTTAAATGAAATTCACATGCACGGAATTAGAGAGACACAATAATAAACTTGTGTTCAAAATAAGGAAATTGAGGTATGAGAACAGTTTGTCAGATTGGTGTTAACAGCCAGATTAATTACTGAATTCAATGGCCCTGTAGGGTAACAAAGCCAGTGGTTCAAAGCCACCCAATGATCCATAAGTGAAAGATGAGACTGACTTTCCCCATAATTATTTCTAGTCTTGAAAACCAACCATATATAGGGCCACTACAAGCCTAAACTGACTCAATGATTGTGGGCTTGGTCTATTGTGATTAATTTTGACTGTACACTGTTGATACAAGAACACTTTGCTTATATGTATAATATTATACATATTATGATATAATATATAAGGCATACATTTGTGATATATATATATATATATATCACTACCTTCATGAAGTAATCATAGTTCCTGCTGTGCCCAGGACAGCTCCTGGTTAAGGAGTCCTGGTGACCCAGTGCTTATATGTTGGGCTGCTAACCTCACAGTCAACTCCTCAAAAACCATCATTCACTCTGTTGGAGCATTGTAAACTCCAAGAGGAAGCTCTGACGTATCCTATAGAGTAAACATAAATTAGCATTGCCTTGATGGCAGTGAGTTTGAGGGTTTATTTGGTGATGTGGTGGTTAAAGGACTCAACTGCTCATCAAAAGTTCAAAGTCACCAGCTGCTCCAGGGAGAAAGTTTTGATCATCTGCTTCTTTGAATATTACAGTCTTAGAAACCTTATAGGAAGACGGAGACAGGTGCTAAGTGGTTAACTGCAAGGTAATGTGTTTGAAACCACCAGCCACCCCTCATAAGAAAGATGAGCCATTGTGCCTAGGTAGACTTAAAGGTTTGGAAACCTACGGAGGTCCTTCTCCTCCGTCCTATAGTGTCTCTGAGTCAGAGTTGACTCAATGGTGATAGGTGTGATGGCCTCTAATACACCCTCAAAAGCTTTCCAATTGAGGTGATGAGTTACATGGTCTCTTTCTTCCCTAGCACCCATTAGAATTCCCTACAAACAAGCAACAGCAATACAAGCTGGTCTCACAGAAAGGAATATGTCCAGGGACTTAGGCCCTTGCCTAATCAGGAAAAAGATTTTTTCCCAGAGTCAAAAGTTCTCTAGGGGACTGAGAGAAATTCTCCCTCAACCTGTGGTGGTGAGCATCCCCTAAAGAGGAGGTGGCTAAACTCACTGTCTAGAGCCCTCTCATAGGCCTTTCATTCGACTTGTCCATACCTCACACCAAGTTTACTGTCATTCTCTGGATTCTTGTTGGGTGAACCTTCTTAGCATATCAGAAGTGCAGCCCTTGCTTCTTATTCTGCCTGAAATCCTATTTTCCCCTCCTCATCTAACTAAGGTATTCTTTTGGTCCCAGCCCCATGATAAGTTCCCGAGACAAGTTCTTCCTCATTCACAGTGGTAAGCAGATCTCTGAGGCAATCCTGAAGCCTGTTGTTCCTCTCCTTATCCTTCATCTCCTTCTGATTCTTCTTCCTGATCTTTTTCCTTCTTGCTTTTCTTCTTCCAAGCATTCAAATGGCAGTTTCTGTCCCTTGGCAACCAACAGAATCCTGAGTGGCTAAGTTGGGGACATGGTAAACAAGTACCCAAGGGTATCAAGGAAAGAAGGGTCCCTAGAATATAGCTTTGCTGCAGTGTGAACAGTGCTTGTCATCTTCTATCTTCTCTCCAGTCTGCACGAAGCAGACTTTATTCCCCATAGCCCTCCACAGTCTTGATGTGTTGTGTCCATCCTCTGAGGTCCTCTGATAGTACCCCTGGGCCTGTAGTCTAACTCCTTTTGTACTTGCTTTGACAGTTGCTCTCACATTCCAGAAGTTGCAAATGTTTCTCACTGTTGCTCTGAAAGTGGGAAACTTGCAGAAAGAGGTGCTATCTGTCAGCACAGCATCATCGTAAGATCGGCTTGCCAAGTTGGCGAGACCCTCCCAGTTTGTTTCCCTCAGGGGCTGGAACTTCCTGAAGGTCTACTTTATTGATACTACAAATAACGCAATGCGCAAAATCACAAGCGCTTGCTCGGCATGCAGACTGCAGCCTCATGAAGCCGACTGGGTCATCCAGGGAGCCTTTTTGAAGACCCGTTGGTCAGCTGTCATTTTACTTTCTCCCCGTGATCTGCCAGCCTCAAGCGGTGATGTGAGCTATCATGGAAGTAAGAAATAAAAAAGCATTTGGAGAGAGTTTCTCAGGGCTTCCTTCTGTATCCTGGAGTGGAACTGTTGGACTGTGTCAGTTTTCACTGACCCCTTCTGACATGTGGTTGAATGATGGCAAGGGCTGTCGGCCACCCAGTGGCTCTCGAGCCATCAAGGACAATGTAGAGCATTACCTTGATGAACCTCAGGATATTATCACAACAGATAGATAGGCGATCTCCCAAATCTATTCCCGCCTCGTAGGTAGGACGCTGTTTGTAACAAACCAGTGAGGTGTGTGTCTATCACTGCTGAGATGTGTTCATGGTTGTTGTGATTATATCCCATGAGTGACTGGATAGGACCACTCCGTATATAAGTCTAAATGATAGCAGGCTTTTATAAAATTATTTCCTTATTTGTTTGTTTCTTGAGGGAAAGGTCCTTCTGAGTTTAAAAGAATGGTCTGCGTGTCTATTAGTAAATTGCTCAATCGCTCATGAAGAAATACCGCAGTGATAAACAGAAGGCTCCCCGGCATTCACTTATGTATAATTTATAACCTTCCTCTGGCAAAAAGGAATGCTGATGGAACTCACAGAATGAAGCCTACAGTGTCTGAACACATGAATCCAGAGGGTGCTTTAGAGAAGTCTTCTGGGGAAGAAGACAGCTGAATGGGTGGGAGGGAGGCAATAAAATTTAGCCAGGTGGGAAAATATGGTAAGAGCATTACAGACAAAGGAACATCAAGAATCAAGGCACAGAGGTTAGAGCAGCAGTGTACAGTCCAGAACTCTATGCAGCCCAGGCTTCTTAGAGATCTATGCTGAGTGGATATGATTATGGGATTCCTGGAAGGTTCTGACCCATAGCATCCGAACGCACAACAGAGGGAAATGCTGCATCGTCCTACACCATCTTTGTAATTATTTCTATGCCTGAGTTGTAGCCACTGTGTCACTCTGTCTTGCTAGGCAAGGCTAGTTTCCTCTTTTCCCCTACCCCTCCACATTGCCAAGCATGGTTTAGTTCTATGGGGACTAGTCTTCCCTGACAACATGTCCAGAGTACGTAAGATGACGTCTCACCATCCTTATCTCCAAGGAACACTCTGGCTATACTTCTTCCAAGACAGACCAGTTTGTCCTTTTGGTAGTCAATGGCATCTTCAATATCCTTCTCCGGCACCACATTTCAAATGCATCGGTTCTTATTTAGTCGTCCTCCTTCGGGGTCAATGAGCGTTGATTGTGGCGTCAAGCAAGACTAAATCTTTGACGACTTCAACCTTTTCTCCATTTATCACAGTGTTATCACTTGGTTCACGGGTGAGGCTTTTGGTCTTCATTATACTGACTTGTAGTCCTCCTAAAGGCAGCAACCCTTGATCTATATCAGGAAATGCTTTCAGTTCTCATCACTTTCAGCAAGCAAGGTTGTGTCATTCACTTATGACAGATGGTTAAGAAATCTTCCTCCAATCCTAATGCCATATTCTTCTTCATATAACACACTGAAGTCTATTTTCCAGTCTATAAAATGATGAGAATCACAGTATCTATTCAGTCCTTGTTAGTATTGAATGGGAGGTCCTTAGGTGGCGTGAGTTTTATTGTACCCAGCTACTAATCAAAAGGTTTACTGTTTAAATTCATTGGTACCACGGCATAAAGGCCTAGAGATCTTCTTTGATAAAGGTTTCATCTGGGGACCCCCGTAGAGGGTTCTAAAATGAAACAAACAAAGTTACCAGGAGTTAGAATTGACTCCATGGCAATGGGGTTGGTTTCGCTTGGTGTGGAAGTGAAACAAGACATTTCATTTTAAATGCTTAAAACATTGTTTCTGTAGGAGGACCATAAATAATCCATTTAATCTTTCAGGGAGGTGATAATAGAAAAGCAATCAAAAGGAAGCATATGGACTTGGCACCTCACGGATAAGATAAAAGCAAAAATCAACACTTACGAAGAAAAGCAGCTGATTTGATAATCTAGGAACCTTTTTATATTGGAGGGGGGAAATATTATATTCAAATGTAACAAAAACTCAAATTTAGTCCTGCTGGTAAGTACTGTACAGCAGGTTTCAACTCATAGCTACCTGATGTATAACACAACAAAACACCATCTGGGGCTGTACCAGCCTCACAATTGTTCTTACGTTTGAGGCCATTGTTGCAGCCACTCTATCAATCCATCGCATAGAGGCCCTTCCTCTTTTGTGTTGTTCTTCTCCTGTATCAAGAATGATGTCCTTCTCTAGGGACTGGTCACATCTGACAACATGTCAACAGTATGTTCAAAGTGAAATGAAATCTGGTCATCCTTACCTCTAAGAAACCTTCTGGGGGCTGAGCCCCCATGGCATAGTGGTTGTGCGTGGGACTGCGACCCACTGGGATGGAGGTTCAATTCCAGCAGCGGCTCCACAAGAGCAAAAGGCTGGGCCTCCTAACTCCCACCACCAGAGAACAGTGATGCCCCCCCCCAAAAAAAAAAACAAAAACAAACAAACAAAAGAAACATCCTGGTAGTACTTCTTTTGAGACAAATTGGTTTGCCCTGTTGGCATTCCATGGTACTTCTGATATTCTTCGCCAGCACCATGAATCAAATGCATCAGTTCATCTTCAATCTTCTTTATTCAAAGTCCAACTTTCATGTGTACATGGGGCAATTGAAAATGCCATAGCTTTGTCAGATGTACCTAAATCATCAAAGGAACAGCCTTGCTTTTCAGCACTTTAAAGAGCTCTTGGAAGCAGGTTTACTAAATGCTATGTGTTATTTGATCTCTTGATGGCTGATTCCATGAGCCTTGACTGTGGATTCAAGCAAGAAGTCCTTAACAATGCCTACCTTTTTCTCCATGGAAGTAAGACCACGCAAAGAAGATGAGTGTAATATTAACTGGGGAATTAGTCAGTTGTGTCATTATATTAGACATGAGAAGGAAAGAACACGTCTCCCAGCAAAAAGAATAGATGAAAGCAGAATGAATTAGGGGAAGTACAAGGTCCCCATGCTGAGAATCCCCTAGTCCCAGGAGATATGGTGTTGCAACACTCAAACTGATAAGAAATGGGTAGAAGTTGCAGCAGAGAAATGGCAACAACAGAGACTATGGAACTAGGATACTGGCAAGAACTAGTGCAATGGGTTTCCTGACCCACAAAGGTAGAGAACTGACAGCCTTGCTTACAGATTAGACAGAATTTGCACTTGGTGATGGAGCAGTGAAGCTTTGTAACTCTTGTGCAAACAAGAAGGAGACTGCATTTAGGGATCTAAAAGGCTGAGACCACAAGAATCAAGGAAAACTGAGCATGGATGAGAAGAGGCTATTTTCTTTTTCTTTTTATATTTTCATTGGGAGCACTTACAGATAAATAATACACAATTCAATTAGATCAAGCATCACTGTACAATTGCTGTCACCATCATTTTCAAAACATTTTCTTTCTTCTTGAACTCTATATCAACTCCTTTTCTTCCCCTCTCTTTCCAACCCCCACTAAACCCCTATTCTTACATTATATTACATTATATTATATGTTATTTATTTATGTTACTATTGCCATATCTTATACCTTCCAATGTATCTGTTCCCCTACAATTCTGTTATTGATTCCCCTTGAATAGAGTTATACGGACACCAATGCTATTAGTTTCCCATTCCCCCCTCACCCTGCATCTTTCTCCCTACTCTTAGGGAATCATTTCTCCCATTACTATTTCTGAAGGGTTTATCAGTCTTGGATGGAATGCCTCAAACAGCCTTAATTATATAAGTGAACACAAACAGGTCTCACAGTTTAATGTGGCAGAATTATTTTCATTGAGAACACTCTCCTGATTCTGCCTGATCCTGAGTAGTAACCTGTTAGTGCTCTAATGAATCTTACGTTCAGAAGTATTCTTTGTGAATTCTATGTGACAGTTGCAATGGATGATTGAAATGCTTTGCCCAGCAAAGAACAGTGATGTCATGGTCAGATAACTAGTGTCAGGATTGGTGAAAGGAAGGAAGAAAGAAAGAAAGACAGAAAGAGAAAAGGAAGAGAGCAGGTAGCTCTGACCTCCACCTCTCCATCTCAGCCTAGGACTATTGATCATGATTCATCTTCCTGTTCATGAAATTATAAGAGGCCATACATCTCCACCATGCCATTTTTATAATATTCACACCGTGACTCAGAAATTCTGTCTAGAAAATTCTCCTGAAAAAAAAAAATCACAGGAGGGCACCCATATTTGGGGGGGCGGGCATCACTGCCCTCTGCTGGTGGGAGTAGGAGACCCAGCTTTTGCTCCGTGGAGCTGGAATTGAGCCTCCATCCCAGTGGGCAGCAGTCCCGCACACAACCACTACGCCACCAGGGCTCAGCCTGAGGGCACCCATATTTATGAATAAGTATTATTTATTTTCAAACAGAACAGAACAGCACTGACTCGTATATGACTCATTAGATAACTTAGGCAACTCATTAGGGAAATTGCAGTCAAACAATTCAAATCTATTAAGACCATTTAAAGCCTGAAGAAAATGTTTTTAGTTTTGAATGTATAAAAGTAAGCTAAAAAAAAGACTTTATTCTTAAGTACCAATTTCATATTTTGGAAGTTCTATGATAATTTAGATTTTAAAAAGAGCACTGGTTGTGTATATGTGTTGGGCTGCTAACCATAAGATCATCAGTTTGAAACTCCCAGTCACTCTGAGGAAGAAAGTTGAGGCTTTCTACCTCCATAAAGAGATACAATCTCAGAAACCCCCAGGGCCATTCTACTCTGACCTATAGGTTCCCTCTGAGTCCACATCAATTCAATGGCATGAGTTTAGAGTTTGGGGCATAGGAATCTATCGAAATACATCTGTATGCTATATAGACATTGGGGGGGGGGAGTAATTTAATGAGATAGCCCAGGATACCTCCATACGTAGAATGGAAAGAGAGAATTAAAGTGAGCTTGATTATCTCCTATATTTTCTAAATGTCCCTTTTTGTTTATTTATCTGGTTTTTTGTTTGTAATAAGCATATAATGCATTTATATGAAACCATAGATGTTACTGGGTTTTGTTTTTCAAGCTGAGCCTTAATGTGGAAAAAAAAAAGAGAATTTTCTCTTTTACTTTTCTTCCTCCTTTTCTTTTCTCTCTCCCTCCATCCTGCCCTCCTTTTCTCCCTTTTTTGCCAGACAGAACTAGACTGGGTGAAATCCAAGGATACTTACCCAAACAGCGGTTGCCAGGAGGAAACTTTATCAACAAAGATCATTGCTTTTAAAGGCTCATTTCAGAGCTGTTGGAGGAGGACGCTGTACAGGTCCATCATCCCTACTCCCATGTCTTTTCACATTCATGTGTTCCTGCGTTTAATGTGGCTTTAAGGTAAGACATCACACCTTAAGGTAAGGCCAGCAGCTCTCTACCCTCTCAGGCTTAAATGAACATTTATCTTTCTCACACCATCAAATCCCATTTGTATAACATTTCTGAGTACCCTGCAGCACTCCCACCCCCACACCCCCTTTTTTAAAGCTAGCGACATACTTCAACTCCTTTCTCATTTAAAAAATATGACTGGAAACTTAGGTCCATTTCCCAGTACCTACTCCACTGACTTCCTTCACAATCACAAGAAAAGATCCAGTTTCTAACACGTTATATCCACTTCTTAAAGTAGGTGCTTTTCTCTGTAGATACTCCTCTCACATAACATTGAATGGCACATTAGAAAAAGAGACTTCATTTTGATGGAGTGCTTAACAGGGAGTGAGTCTGTTGGAGTAGTAAACGTGGGTAAGGGGGTGAGTTCCCTGAATCATCTCAAGGAAAACACTTGATCTTCCTGTAGGGCCGCATTCTCTTGTGTAAAAGGAGAAGTTTATTTGCGTAAATTCTCTCTAGGTTGTTTTTGGAAGGATTAAATCGCCAATGTCTGGAAGCAACATGAGCAATGCAAAGAATCCAGCTCTGGGAATCTGTGATTTTCTTACTCAGGAGCATTTATTGCTGCTGCATCAGGGAAAGTGTGTGTGTGTGTGTGGTGTGTGTGTGCATGCACGTGTGTGTGTGTGTGTGTGTGTGTGCAGGTGTGGTGTTCACAGCACCGGAAGGGACATTTTTCTCACAGGAAAAGAATTGATTTACTTGACAAACACACCTGGTGCGCCTCCTAGGTACCAAGCACTAGGCTAGAATTTGTGAGATTTTTCACCCACTTGGTTCTCCTAATAATTTTGTGAAATAGGAAGAAGACTCATTTTTATTTTACAGGTAAGCAAACTGAACCCCAGAGCAGTTAAAGTTATTAGCCAGAAACCTAACATTTACTAAATGACAGAACTGAGATTTCACCTTGGGCTACCTCAAGCAATCTAGCCAATTCTGCCTCTGAGCGACCCCAGTGGGAAGGCGCTCCTTAGGGGTTTTCAGTGACTGATTTTTGGTTTGCAAGTCGCGCTTTAGACCGCACTTCTGAGGCACCTCTCGGCAAATTTAAACCTTCAGCCTTTGGGTTAACATCTGACTGAGGGACACCGCGTAGAGCTTCCTCCAAGGAGCCCAGGGAGTGCAATGATTAAGTATTTAACTGTCAATCAAGAGGTTGCTGTTTCAAACACAACCACTGCTCCCAGAGAGAAATGCCCTGCACTCTGCTCCCATAGTCTTTGCCACCTCACAAGCCCTGTAAGACAGTTCTCTGCTGGCTTAAAGTGGAGCTGTGTGCTTGGATGGAGTCCCCAGCACAAGGTCACCAAAGAAGCCTCCACCTGACTCCAGGGTCCATGTGTTTCGCTATGAATTCATGCTGCTCTGAAATCGTCATTGAGAACTAGCTGAATGCCGCCGTCATTTCCTATAGTTGGGCTGTGTTTGTTTCCAAGACAGCCTGCTTAGTGTGCCCACTTTTAGCTGCTAGCCAGTCCGTGCCCCACAAATGAGCCTGATTCCCAGACCTCGCTTTCTAAAGGTGACGTTCCTCTGAAATGCCCCCCATAAGCTACCACAACCCTTCACACCCCACTGATTTGGACGTCCTCGGATGCGCAGGTTAAGAACTGCCAGAGGAGAGAAGGCAAGACCCATTTCTAAATTTTGGTTAGCAGAATCACACCCACATCAGTCTTCCAGGAGGCTCCAGGCCATAGGAAAAGCTCTAAGGAGGTAGAGTTCTTTTGAGGATTCTAAATCCATGAGCTCAACAGATTCCCCGCTGTGCTGATGGACAAGATGCACTTGACTAGCCCCGCCTCATGTAACACCATCGTCTTGGCCTCCATGAAATGATCTTGGCTGCAGATGACACTCAGCATTTGATCAAAATTAATGTGAGGCAGCTGCAGTTCCAGATAAGATTAATTAATTTTCAGAATGTCCCTGTTTTACCAAATGTGAAACTTGGGCTGAGCTATATTCCATATTCTCTCTCTCTCTCTCTCTCTCTCTCTCTCACTTCAATTAGGTAATGCAAGTCAAAGTACCTGATTTTGCAAACTAATAAAAGAAAAATTTGGAAATGTATGTCACCAGCAAGCGTTTCTCTCTGAAGGCATACATAGAATTAAAAGCCATGCACCCGAAAATCAATGGCAGGGATCAGAAGACAGCTATCTCCCTGAAATAACTGCTCTCTGTATGAGCTATAATAAAACTTGTGAACAGCAGCCCTGTCCTCGTGAAGGGGCTTAGCATGGTATTCTTAAGCTGCAGTGACACTTTCCACTTGGAATTGTTCTTTCATAAAGTCTTTCCTAACAACTTAGCACTCCTTACTGAATAATTAATGGCCTAAATCCTTTGGGGGCAGGTTTAATTCTATTACGTTTAGGATGAGGAGGAAGGATTGCAGAGCAACAAGGTTTGAAAAGCCAGTGTTTAGAAACACAGCCAGCACAAGGATAAGGATCATGAAAAATTTTTACAAGATCAAATAGAATTGACCAAACTCTGAAGAGACATTGAAAAGGCCTTGTAGGTTACCATGCACTGCACTTGACTAGAAGACAGTGCATTTTGGCTTTATAGGTAAATGGATAATTTGTTCAATAGTATAATGTTTCAAATATTGGGACAACTACAGATGCCTCTGAGATCCCTGGTGGTTTTGTGGGTTATGCACCGGGCTGCTGACTACACTGTCAGGACCTCAAAACCACCAGCTGTTCCAGAAAAAGATGAGGCTTTCTACTCCCATCAATAATGCAGTCTGGGGAAGCCACTAGGGCAGGTCCTCTCTATCCTGTAGGGTCAACAAAAGTAAAAAATGGCTCAAGGATAGAATGTTGAGAGTTGAGAAAAGCTGCCTCTAGTCATATGCCTGGGTTTCTTTTATTTTTGCCAGAAGCGGTGAGTGGTGCAGGATTCTTTGAAGTTTAACAAGAGGTCTCAGGAAGAGTGACCAGGATGGTATCTACTTCTTTTCTGCCAGTGACACCCTTTTATAGGAGGGTCTCTCCAGACTAGATCTCAAGGTCTCTCAGTGTCACAGCTGCCCTGCTCTGTGCTCTCAGAGAGCTGAGAACATCAAAAACAGCCCAGGGCTATTGAAACAGCTGTGAAATCCAGCAAGGGAACAAGGTTGGCTTCTGCTGTTCAGCATCATTCTCATCTTCTTTTGACCCTAGACCTCCACCTTCTTGTATGTGTCTTGCAGCCCTTTGTCAATAAGCAATCTCATGTATGGATGCTGTTCTGTTTGACTGGCCTGGAGCCCCAGAAGCATCGTGTGTATGCTTTGAACTGCTAACTTGCAGATCAGCAGTTCAAAACCATCAACTGTTCCTCAGGAAAAAAGATGGAGCTTTCTATTCCAGTGAAGAATTGCAGGCTTGAGAACTTAGAGGAGCAGTCCTATCCTGCCGTGTAGGGTAGGTATGAGTCAGAATCAATGCTATGACAATGAGTTTGAAGTATTTGGCTGTCATAAGCAGTCAACCTCCAAGTGGCTAAGGGAAAGATTACAACTCCCAATCTACCCAGAAGCACATCAGAAGCAAAGCCTGGCTCTCTGCTCCTGAAAGATCACCACCATCCACCGCCCTCAACTGTGAATCCATTTTGACTCAAAGGGACCCAAGTGAGCAAATTTGACCTGCTCCCTCGGACTCCCCAGCCTTTAAATCTTTACCAAAGCCAGCGGTCTCATCTTTCTTCTACAAGGCAGGTAGTGTGCTTCCACCATCGACAGTGCACTTAAGTAGCCCAGTGGTGCACAATGCATCCCATTTGTTACATTTCAGCGATGTGAACAAGTCCAGGTGACATTGAGAGCCCTGGTGGTGACATGGGTTATGCGTTGAACTGCCAACCCCAGACCGGGAGCTACTTGAAAAGTCACAGCTCTGTATATAACACAAAGGGTCCCCATAAATCTGAATCAACAGGATAGTCACTGCTTTTGCTTTGATTTGAAGTAAGTAAAATCATTCCATGATCCTCCTTGCGTCTTAAGCTTATGCTCATCAGATTCAGGGAAAGTAAAGGATATGTCTTTGTTCTTAATGATATCGCTGGGAAATGCTTTTGTTTTTGTTTTTTCCTATTCTCAAGGGCTTTTGGAAGGAACTTTTGGGAGTATCCTGAGAGCAGTTTGAAAGCTGTTATCAGGCACTGATTAATTCAAAACTTTTATTCATCACACATTTATTGATGTGTACACTGTTATATTTATTATAGACTTTTAGTATGTATTTTCAGTTTTATTGCAGAAATCATGTCCTCTTGGGCTGCCTAGTCAGTCTCAATTAGATTACAAAGCACAAATTTTATCTGAAAGAAAAATTGATGCCAGCTTAATGAAATCCCCCAGGTAATGAGGAAGAAGACAATCCTGATCAACTGAAGCAATATGAGCAGGCAATCCGCATATCTGAAGGAGCATGCAAGAGCTAAAAACTTGCTGAACATCATTCAGCTTCTAATGTATATTTTTGAAGCATTTTTAAAATTATTTTGGAAGGCTACAGTAGACTTTGCAATTTGCTAGTGTTGCTAGATCAAATAAAACTCAATGCAGAAAGGGTTGCTTGCATTGTCAGTGAGGCAAACCGAAATCTCAATTAAGAGTGAAACTGGTCAATGGTCTGCTTGGAAAATAGGGAAGAAGCCTAAGATGCAGAGAAAGCAGGCTAGCAGTGTCTGCTGTAAGCGGGGGCGGGTGTGTGTGTGTGTGTGTGCTGAAATGTTGTAGTTGAAGGCTCTGGTTTGTAAAAGAATATCCAACTCTTGGGTGGGTGGCATGTAGAAAAGTCTCAGAGAGACAGCAGATTCTACATTATCATCAAGTTGACTCCAACGCACGACAAACTTGTGCATAACAGCACAGCATTGCCTGGTCCTGTGCCATCCTGATGACCGTTGCTCTCTTTGGGTTCATCGCTATGATAATTGTGTCCCTCCATCTCACTGGGGACATCCCTGGTTTCTTTCTGGCTCTCCACTTCACCAAACAGTATGTCTTTTTCTAATGATTTATCATTCCTAAGGATATGCCCAAGCAAGCTAGCATAAGCCTCGCCACCCCTGCTTCTAAGGAGTATTCTGGCTATCTTTCTTCTAAGACTGAATTGCTTTTTCTTTGGGAAATCCATCGTGTATTCAATATTCTTTGCCAATACCACAATCCAAGTATTATGGTCGTCACAGAGGACTCCAGTAAGCAATTTACCACTGACTGCACACCCTGATCCTCCCTCTCTTCCTCTCCCTTTCCATTTATTCCCCCCTTCTAACTCTCTGTATCATCTTTTCCCTCCAACCAGATCACTCTTCTCCATTCTCGTTAGTCTTCTTTCTCCCATCATTCTCCTTGTTCTCTTGCTGTGTGTCCTCCATCACTCTGCTTTTGCTCTAGCTCTTCAATTACTCTCTCCCTTTCCACCTATTCTCTGTCAAAATTCGCACCCCTGTGTTTTCCTTATTTGTTCATCTCATGCCCATCAACCTCATCAGTGGCCTTCACGAATATTTTCAGCCTCTAGAGATTTTTGGGAAGGGTAAATCACAGCTGTATTGCATGTTGGTTACTTGTGAGGACCTATACAATTGCATGAATCTGAAGAGTCAACACTCAACCCCTGATCCTACCACGCTAGTTCACTCAGGATATATATGATCATTGTATCAGAACTCATATTGCCTTACAACTTTTCTCTTGAGTTCAACAATCTTCCCTCATTAAAAACACATGGTATCAATAAAAAATTCAAAGCATAAGGTAATTCAACCATATCCAATTTAGAATGCATATTTGCATTGCTTTTTAAAAAAAAATTGAACAAAGGACTCAGCCCCGGTGGCACAGTGGTTGAGTGCTTGACTGCAGCCCACGAGCTTGGCGGTTTAAATCCAGCAGCAGCTCTCTGGGAGCAAGGCTGGGTACCTCCCACGACTACCAGAGGGCAGTGATGCCCCCCAAAAGATAATTGAACAAATTCATCAATTTAGTCTTAAAACAAAACT
Source organism: Nesogale talazaci (assembly GCA_004026705.1). Lineage (NCBI taxonomy): Eukaryota > Metazoa > Chordata > Mammalia > Afrosoricida > Tenrecidae > Nesogale > Nesogale talazaci. The sequence continues at coordinate 63,410 of PVJH01000705.1, read as the reverse complement.
AAACAGGTAGGCAAGGGAAATGTGCTCCACTCTCTTGAAAACCAATCCTTCCAGGTGAACATCAATAATTGCATTCAGGTCATTGGATGGATGTTTATATGAGTGGGACAATGGCAAACAAAGTTGTGTTCCCTTCTTATATGTCAAAGCAGCATGGTTTTCTGGCCCAGTAGCAATTGAGAAGGAAGGGGTAGGCAATCTGTGTAGTCAAGAGCCTGGTCTTTCCAGGTCTCAGAGAATAGCACCAGTGGTTTGAACTGTTCTCAAACACACAAGCAGAAAGTCAGTGTGAACAGGATTCTGTGGCCAGGTGGCCTCAGTAACTCTAAACACTCAGAGGGACTGGTCAGATAGAACCTGGCCAGCAGCCAGGCCAGGTAAGTCGCAGTGAGGATTCTACATTGAGAGGCTCTCTCACAGACTTCCTTCCAAGGAATTCAATGAGCCATATGCTTTGGACACCTGACCCCCATCTGCTCTGTAAAATGGGTATAAAATTAATCCTTTGCCACTGTGTTCATTAAGACTCTTTGTCACTCTAGAGCAGCAGTTCTCAATCTGTGGGTCACAAACCTTTCGGGTGTCAAATGACCCTTTCACAGGGGTTGTCCAATTCAAAATTATAGCTATCAAGTAGTAATAAAAATAATTTTATGGTTGGGGGGGGGGGTCACCACACCTGAGGAACTGTATTAAAGGGTCACGGCATTTGGCAGGTTGAGAATCATTGCCCTAGAGGATGGAATATAACTTCCCCCATCAAGTGCTTCAAAGTGTAGTCTTTAAAGTCAAGTGTCTCATCTTTATTCCAAGGAGCTCCCAGTGGATTTGAATCAGCCTGTTCATCACTTGCAGTTGGGAACGTAACCATGGTGCCAGCATGGCGGCATTTGGGTTTTCTTTGCTTCATTTTGGGTTAGCATCTTGAAAATTCTTACCTATTTGAAGTGGCAGTATGCTCTCTTCTTGACTCTGCATATATCCCTGAACAACTAAGGAGAACTTAAGCATGGTTCCAGATAAGATGACAGATAGGAAGTTCAAGTGCATTCCAAGAGCTCAAGCTGTCACTGGCCATGCTTGGGCACAGAGAAACCCATCTGTTTCTGTCGATTTATTTAGTAGGAAGTCCAATGTAGTAAGGCAAGGAAAGATTCATTTAATAAGTTGGAAATACTTTAAGTATTGTGGGTGAAACTGCATCACAAATAACTCTGCCTGAAATGTAAGCATTATTTATTTTTCTAGAAAATGTTTTATCTTATCATTGTTCATACAGCATTTGAAACCACATTGCCTTCCCTATGATCACATAAACAGACGTGTGCTTGAAATGGTCATAAAGGCCCCTTTTCTGAGAATTTCCCCTCAGCAAAATTAGCCTTCCATTTTTGGATGTGCTTCCCTGGGTGGCAAAAAATGATTTGCACATGGCCACTCATCAAAAAGTTGACAGTTCACACCTAGTCAGTGGTGATCTGCTTCCAGAAAGAGGACAAGCACACGGATGCTGGGAAGCAACTCTATCACACCCGGGGCTTGCCAGGAGTCAGAAAGTCCGTGATGGCCATGGGTTTACTCGGCAAAGTGGGTGGGGTGCTAGGAGATACTGTGCAGTAAGCCAGCGCCATACTGTGTGCTAAGCAAAACGAAGCTGGAAACCTGGCCAAGCACCAGCAGGATAAGTTTACTGCATAACCAAGTGTTTCCACTTCCTCATCTATTATGTCTTCATTGGAATGCCTAGCAGAAATTTCAACTGAAGGGCATGGCTGGGAAGCAGTCACCTTCCAAAACACCTTGGTTGGATCCAGAAAGAGTACCTGACATGGATTCCGTTGCTCACGGGACACGTGAATTCATGACACGTCTGCAGTTGTAGAACACAGAGACCTTCCTAAGGCTCTTTTACAACTTTATGGCATTTTACATTTGGGAAGTGTCTTTCAAGATTCTTGGGTGGTATAATGGATGCTCAGCTAGCCTAACGATGGATGGTGTGAACCCACTTGGTGCCATCATGGAAGAAGGGCTCACTGGCCAGCTTCCATGAAGAGAATGGCAAAGAAAACTCTATGTAAAACACTTTGTTCTAAAATACAGGGATTTGGAGTCAACTCTGTGGTAACGGCTTTGACCTGGGCTTTGTGTGGAGTCTAGAAAGCACTGGTCAATAGTTTGAAACCATAGCTGCTCCAGGAAAGAAAGATGACGTTTTCTACACCTATAAAGACTTAGTATCTCAGAAACCCATGGGCCCCGTCCTACCCAGTCCTCGAAGGATGGCAGGATCCGAATCAACTTGATGGCAATGAGTTCACTTTAGAGTTTTCACCTCCATGGTGTCATATGAGTGTCACCAACTCTCTTGAGCATTGCTTCCACTTTAAAACAGAGGAGCGGTAGGCATCAAAGATCCACAAGGAAAAACTGCCCCAGATTACACAGAAGGTCACTGAAGTTATAGTAGATCCTAAGGTTTCTCCTTTGCTTCTGGGATACCATCAGCACAAAACAAAGGGAAGAAAAAGAAGGCCCTGCAGGTTTATGAAAGGAGAGCCCATGAACACCATCTACAAAGCAAAGAAAACATGACATAATATTCCCCGGGCTAAATGTAGGCCTAGGAGTGAGCCAGGGTAGAGGTGGTCCCTTATTCCACATGAAATCATCCCCACGCTATGAAACACATCAAGATGACACTAGCAGAGCTTTGACTGGATTTAGAACTGGGTCACACACCTGTTCTTCTAAATATAAACAAATTTGTAACATGAGCCATTAGCAGTCACTTGAGGGTAAGCTACTAAAAGCCAGGACCTGGAGCCTGCCTGCCTGCCACTTGGTCCTGAGCTTACATACAGGGTCCAAGCATCTAACCAGGCAGGGTATTTGACTTCGTGTTTTGGTAATCAAAGAGACCTTCTACATCACTGGGGGGATCATAATTATTGCCCTTATTACAATTATTCTCATTTCAAAGTCTACTTCTCTTGCGCCTGTGGTTCAGTGTAAGCCCAGCTTGTTGGACCCTTCTCAGCTCTCTAGGCTTGTGTATGTGCAAGTTATCTATGATACCTTGTTTGTAAAAAGCTTCTCTTCAGAGAAATTGTTTGCTGAGCTAAGCATAATCTATTCAATCTATTAAGTGTTTTTGTTGTCTATTTTAAGGCCAAGTTATCCCAAATTTGAGAATTCTTAGCAATGAACCTTTTCTGATGAAAAGATGCTTCTTTCCATCCTTGTTTTGGAGAAAAGAGATCTCACAGGGGGCTTGGAATGGTTCCCATTATCTTTAACAGATGTGATGCTATGAAGATGATGAAGGTTAAGTGTACCAGAGAACAGGCATATCAGTGCGCATGCGGGAGAACTAGACAGGGAATTAGACTAGAAGCCATCATTGATTTGATTGGCCAACGCTCGAAAACTGACCCTGATTCTTATCATCAATTGGCTCATGAAGCACTACTCCCAAATGCCTAGAAACAGCAGTCAGTCTGTTCAGTCCCTTTCAAAATAACTTTTTAAAACCCAACTACAAAAGATCTGCCTGTTGCACATTTTGAATATCCAGAAAGGTACCAAAGAGACAAAGGGTGAAAGGTCTTATAAGTATGACATCTTTGGACTCTGAATAAACAAAAATCTGACTTATTTGTGACTCCAAAAACCAAACCCACTGCCATCAAGTTGAATCAGACTCAGCCCCACCAACTTATGCCCACTGCCATCATGTTGATTCTGACTCTTCATCACCCTACAGGAGAAAGCAGAAATTCTCTCTACAGTTTCTGTGACTGCAAGTCTTCCTGGAGCAAAAAACCTTTCCTTTGTCCTACAGAGCAGCTGGTGGGTTCAACTACTTGACCCTGTGGTTAGTGGCCCAATGCTTCTTTCCCACAGAGCTTCTTTCTGACTCACAGAGGCCCTCTCTGGGGTGTCTGAGACAGAAAATGTGTACAGAAATTCTCACCTTTCTCCCTTGGAGTGGCTGATGTGTATGAAACACTAATAATTTCAGTTAGCAGCTTAACATCTAACCCACAGAACAAGTGGTGATCTTTGTTTATGATTAGATGCTACATATTTAGACTGAAATAGAGGGATAGATTAAAAATATGCAAGTTGATCTAGCTGTTGTGTCCAAGAGGGAGGTCATTCAGTTATCTGTAAGAACCTGCTGCAAGAAGTGCAGTTGCAGATAGCCTCTAGCTGCTGTGACTTCAGGTTCATCTTTTCAAGCACTGGGTGACCACAATCCCAACCACTGACTAAGTTCAGCAGGGAGATTTGCCTTGGATCTTCCTGGATCCTTCCCCATCCTACATTAAGAAAGTAAACCTGAACAAAGTATATCCCATGGGAATGGTAGAACTGAGTACAACCATTAAAATCTTGAAGGACATAGCATAGTCCTCCCTACCATATCTCCATACTCCTTTAAAAACACTGAAATGATCCTTCTGACTGACTATGGACTACTTCATAAGCGGCCCTGATTACAGCTGCTTGATCAGGTGTGATATATTGCTAGAGTGGAATAAGACCTGGGGTTCATGGCATGTGGCTGTTGAGTTTTGTGAAGGCCTTTATTTCTACTCCAATTTTAGAAGAAAGTGCGATGAGTCAGATTTTTGCTATGGCAGATGAAATGAGATGATAGGACCTGGGAGTTCACATCTAGAGAATGGAAGGATTTGTCATCATCACAACCATTCCGCCTCCTGCTGAAAGACAAGTGGATGGATGGTCATGGAATAAGATTTAATCCCAACTAGAATAAATAAATCTCCATAAACCAAAAAGAAAGAAAGAATTTACATGCATGAAGAACATAAAGGAATATTTATAGCTTTGCTCAGAACTATGCTTATACACCCTCTTTCTGTTGGATATAATCTAGAGAGTGCTTAGCACTGTGCACATCTGAAAGAGAAGCCTATGGGTCCAGTGCATAGATGACAACATGCTAATGTGATGGGATGTGTACAAGGTGCTTAGTACCTTGGAAAACTTGCAAAATATATATGCTTTCTGGGATGAGAGGTGTGCTCAATGGGGACAAAGATAGCTGCTGCTCCTTCAATAATCATTTTAGGGATTCATGGTCAGGGCATTGCCAAGATGTCATCTCCAAAGAAAATAATGAAGGGATTGTGTCTTGCTTTCCTACTAATATACAAGTGAGCAGCCCAGCTTCTTCTAGATCCCTTTGGATTCTCCAGGCATTTCATTGTCCATCCGAATCCTAACCTCCTGATGGCAGGGAAAGCTGCCATCTTTTTGTGGGGTTTGATATAGAAACGTCTTCTATGGAAAGACTGGCAAGAATCACTGCCATTTGAACCATACTTTCTGGCAGAATGTATGTTGAGGTGTCAATGGTGGGTAAAGATGCATCGAAGAACTAAGGGCAAGCCTAATTGGGAGAATCACAATAAAGAACCTAAATTTTTGATCCAAGGTGGTAATGTTTGTGATAGAAAATACATACCTTTTGAGAAACAGCGTTTAGCATTTTAATTCTCCCTTGTAGAAGCAGAACCTCTGACACTGACCAACATGAGGGACCAACTAAGCATGTACCTAGACCTATCCACTGTGAAAGAGGCATTCTTGGTCTACCAAGCATTACAGACATGGCAAAACAGCAGTTAGTTGCATGTGGATGATTTGCTTGAGGATCTCCTGTTAGTCCTTTAACCCCTTCAAATTGTGAAGAAACATATTCAACAAGGTGAAACAGAGAATGCTATAAGGCATTACTCTTGAGACCTCTGAGGAAATTGAGAGGATTATTTTCAATAAATAGTGTGGTTGCCATTATGTTAGGTGCTTGAGTTGGTCCCAACTCATAACAACCCCCTGTACAAAAAACACTCCATCTGGCCATGCCTGCATTATCCCAACCATCCTTGCCTTGCTATGCTCAAACCCATGGTAGCAGCTGCCCATCAATCTACCTCTGGGAATACTTGGAGAATTTCCATATTAAATAGACCTGTTTTTCTTTCCTCAGCTTGAGAAAAATATGTCATCTCACACTTGTTTTTCATCAAAACTCTGTGGCTCTTGCTGTTTTGTCCTTTGTCATTGTGTGCTCTAGAAAAAAATGATTTTAATATGTAACTCATATTAAAGTTACATATTAAATGGTCTTACTATGTGACAAATGTTTGTAGACAATCTCTGTATTTTTCCTGTGGTCTTGTTGAATTTTGTTTTGATTATGAAATAGAGAAAAATCTTTAGAATATATAGCTATTTTTATTAGGTTTTCCTGCCGCTGCTCCCTCCAGGTAACTAGGAGCTCATTTGATCCAAAAGCTCAAACCTGTCTATAGTTGAGAAGAAATTTTATTTTTGTGAATATTATCTTTCATCTGGAGATCATGGTCCCTCGATAAGTTACCCTAGTCATATTTTTTCTTAGCATATATGTAATATATAGATATTACACTCTTCGCATGTAATAGAAAGTGCTGACAGCACAGTAAGCTAAGTCCTGGGTTATAATTAAAAGAATGACAATTTGAATCAACCAGTGGCACTGCCCGAGAAAGATAAGATTGTATGTGACCATAAATACTTCATGTTACTATGAACACGTGTCGTCTCAATAGAACAGTTCTACCACGTTATGAAGGTTTTTTGTTTGTTCATTTGTTTTGAGTTAGAACTGACACACCATCAATGGGTGTGTGTGTGTGTGTGTTGGTGTGTTATAGTTGGGTACCACTTAACAATAGATGAGTCACTTCCCATTCATAACAACATCGTGTGCAATAGAACAAAGCTTGGGCTGGTCCTGCACCAACTTCACAATTCTTGCATTAGAAACCATTGTCATAGCCACTGTGAAAACCCATCTACTTGAGGGTCTTCCTCTGTTTCATTGACTCTCTGCTCACCCAAGCATGATGTCCTTCTCCCAGAACTGGTCTCTCCAAATTACACGAAACCAAGTCTTTCCATCCTTGTTTGAAAAGAGCATTCTGGTTGTATTTATTCCAAGATAGATTTGTTTGTTCTTTTGGTAATCCATGTTGTTGTTGCTCTTGTGAGGTGCCTTCAAATAGGTTCTGACTCATAGCGACATTTTTTGAACAGCGGAACAAATCACCTCCTGGTCCTGTGCCATCATCACAATCATTCTTATATTTGAGACCATGGTTGCAGCTACAGTGTAAATCCATCTTGTTGATAAACTTCCTTTTGTTGTCTGTCCCTCTATTTTACCCCAGCATTAAGTATTCTCCAAGTCTGGCCTCTGCTGACTTATCCAAAGTGCCTGAGACAAAGCCTTACCTTCCTTTCTTCCAAGACATTTTCTGGCTGTATTTCTTTCAATAGATTTGATTGTTCTATAGGCAGTCCTTCATACTTTCAATAATCTTTGCCAGGACCATAATTCAAATTATCAATTCATCTTCAGTATTCTTTATTCAACATCCAATATTAGGAAATTGAATATTCCATGGCACAGATAAGACAGACTTTTCCCTTCAAAGTAGCATCCTTGATTTCAACATTTGAAAAAGATCTTGAGCAAAAAATTTATCCAGTGCAATGCATCATTTGGTCTCATGACTGCTGCTCCCTTGAGGAGTAATGATGTATCCAATTTAAAAAATATCTCCCTTTGTTTGGATGCTAACTATTGATCCAGTTTTGAAGATTTCGTCTTTTTACATTGAGTTGTAATCATATCGAAGGCTGCAATCATGAATCTTCGTCAAGTGCTTTAAGTCCTTCTTATCTTCAGGAAGTAAGGCTGTGTCATCTGCATACCACAGCTTGTTAACAAACCTTCCTCAAATCCTGGTGTCACTTTGTTCTTCATACAATCCAGTTTCTCTGATCATTTGTTCATCGTACCAATTAAGTAAATATGTTAAGAAGATACAAACCTTATGTACATATTTCCTGATCTCAAACCATGTAGTATTCCCTTGTTCTGTTCACATCATTGCCTCTGGATCCATGTAGAATTTCAACATGAGCAAAATGAAGTATTCTAAGATCTCTATTCTTCTCAAGGCTATCCACAGTTTGCTTTACTCCACATAGTCAAGTGCCTTGGCGTAGGCAATGAAACTTGAGTAAACATCTTACTGATATTCTCTGCTCTCAGCCAAGATCCATCTGACATCAGCAAGGGTATCCCTTACTCCACCAGCCTCTCTGAATTCAGACTGAAACTCTGGAAGGTCCCTGATGCAAATGGTGTTGAATGATTGTCAACAAAAATCTATTTGCAGTTGATATGAATGATATTGTTCTATAATTTGAGCATTCTGTTTGGGTCACCTTTCTCTGGAATAGGTACAAATATGAAATTCTTCCAGTCATTTGGCCAATCAGCTGTCTTCCAAATTTCCTGGCACAGATAAGCGAGTGCTTACAGTGTTTCAGCAGCTTGTTGAAATATTTCAATCCCATCAATTCCTGGAGCCTTGTTTTTGGCTAATGTTTTCAATAAAGTTTGATCTTTCTCCTTCAGTACCATTGGTTCTTCCTCACAAAATTACCCTGAAATGGTGGAATGTTGACTAGCTCTTTTTGGTACAGTGATTTGGCCTATTCTTCCATCTTTCTTGTATACTTCCTGAATCATTCATTATTTTTCCATAAATTCTTTCACTATTGCAACTGGATTCATGTTTAGTTCTTTCAGTTTAAGGTATCTTGAGTTTATGTGCATGTTTATATGATATATTATATATAACTATATGCATGTGTGTTATATACATATATATGTGTGTGTATGTGGAGAGAGAGATTCATAATCAGAAAATAGCTCACACAGTTATATAAATGGCAAGCCTCATTGTAAATGAAGGGGAATACAGATTGGGAGCCCAAAGCCCATCTGTAGAGACAGGACATCCCCTTATAGAAGGTAACTGGGAAATGAACCAGTCAGGGTGCAGTGGAGCAATGATGCAACATACAACTTAGTTCTCAGTCTTACATTGTTTCCTCATCAACCCCCCCTCCACTATAGTGATCCCAATTCTACCTTACAAATCGGGCTAGACCAGAGATGTTCACTGGTAAAGAGAGGACCCAGAAACACAGGTAATCCAGGACAGATGATTTCTTCAGGACCAATGGTAAGAGTAGTGATACTGAGAGGTTGGAGGGAAGGTGGAGTGGAAAGGGGAACCAATTATAAGGATCTATACATAACCTCCTCCCTGGGGTATCAAAATAGGGAAGTGGGTGAAGGGACACATCAGACAGTGTAAAACATGATAGAAGAATAATTTATAAATTATCATGGGTTCATGAGGAAGGGGGAACAGAGAAAGAGGGGGGTAATGGGGAGTGGATGCTAAAGGCTTAAGTAGAAAGCAAATGTTTTGAGAATGATGAAGGCAGCAAATGTACAAATGTGCTTGACATACAATGATTGATATAGGGATTGTGATAAAAGTTGCATGAGCCCCAACAAAATGATTCAAAATAAAAAAAAAAAAGGCAAGCTTCAAGTCCAAATAAGTTTCAAGTTCACGAGTAGATGTTTGACTGAAGGCTTCTCTTGACTCATAGTATGAAGGCTGGTAAACCCAAGATTGGTAGGAAGGTAGCAGGTTTGCAGCTGCTGCAGTGAATGAATTCATGGTCAGGAAGTAAGATGACAGGCTGCTGGCAACTCTCAAGCTAGAACGGCAACAGAGCAAGCCACTGAAAGTCTGAGGTCTGACTACAGGTAGGTGCTGGATCCAGACTTAGCAAAAAGCAAGCTTTCCCATGGAGTCTGCTTATATTAACAGACTACTCACCTATGGGGGAAATAATATTTTAAGTATTTATATCAGGTCTGTGATCCAAGTAAAGTACCCTATCCCATTCTAATCTTCTTAGGACTAATTGGTAGCTCAAAGCAGATTTTATTATTGAGATAATTGCACTAGTTAGACCACTTCATGGGGGATTATTGGGTCAAAACTGCCAAACGATTGAGAATCCTGGTCCGGTCAAATTGACACAAAATTTTAACCATCCTACTCAGGGAACATAGTTCTATTCGAGTTGCAATCAGCTTCACAGCAGTTGGTGTGATACACACACACACACACACACTTATAGTGCTATATATGTACATTAATAAGTGTATATATACATATATCACATAATGTGATATACCATATGTATATGTAACCTAATCCACTACCACTGAATCAATTCGGACTTAGAGTGACCCTATGTGACAGAGTATAACAGCTTCATAGGAATTCTGAACTATATATCTTCATGGGAGTGAACTGTGCTGTCTTTTTCTTTCTCCCAGGAGAGCCCGGTGGGTTCAACCATCTAGTAGACCAACATTTAACCCCTATAAAACTAAGCACAGTGTGATCTGTTATGTAGTGTAAAATATACAATCCTTAGGCGTCACAACCATTTCCCACAGGATAGATATTATTATTGTCCTCATATTACAGCCAGGACCACTGAATCACAGAAAGGTAAGGTACATTGAGGAAATAAGGAGTAAGTGACAAAATTATTGCGTGATGGAGACAAGATATTTGCCTACTTTGCTACCATTCTAACAATGTCAATCATCTACATCAGGAGTGTCAAACTGGTGGCCGGGGGTCACGAGGTAACTTTTTTATGGCCCATGATGCTCTGAAATAAAAAGAAAATAGAAAAAAATATTATGAAGAAAATGGCGCTTAGGGGAGATCGAGGCAATACCGCTCACACAATTCCCTCATTAACCCTTTAACCATGGAAGATGAGTAAAATCACAAAATCAAAATTGTTCATTTTAATTGAGTACGACACCACCAATATACACAATGCTTGACAAATAGAGCATGTCTGCAAAAGAAATCCCCAACAGGGCACTTTGAGTAGCTAGTATTTTCATGTGCACAGAAATATTCATGCAGACACCTAGATCAAATTATGCAAAATATAACCTTTAAAATGCACACATATTTAAGGAATAGTCCTCTTGAAAATGAATTAGCCTGTACATGCTAAATGACAATGTGAAAATGTTATAAGAAATAGAAAAAAGACATTTTACAGCAAAGAATGGACATTAGATATTAATTATTTTTCTTATTTTTAGATATGGATTATTTTTTTATTTCCATGAAGATGAGATATCTGGATTACTTTTAGGGGGTTAAATAGTAAAAGAATAGTACTTCCTTAAACCCTTTAGATCTGTTCAGTGTTTAGTGTAATATTAATCTTCTAAAAAATTATAGACAAAGTCTCTACACTCACATTTTTCATAGTGATTCATTTTTCTGTCTTTCTTAGATATTTTTCTGTCTTTTATTTGTTCCATTCTCTCTGTCCCCTTCTGCCTTCTTTTTTTTGTTTCAATCCTAACCCTAGCATCATCATCAATATCTATTTCAAGAGATTTACAAGCCTAATCTCAAGTGTGAGAGAATTAACATTTGTGTGTCTGAAAACTTTCATCTTTGCATCTTATTTGGGGGGTCATCACTGCCCTCTGGTGGGAGTGGGAGGCCCAGCCTTGCTCCTGGAGAGCTGCTGCTGGATTTGAACCACCAAGCCAGTGGGCCGCAGTCCTGTACTCAACCACTACACCACCAGGGCTCAGCCCCTGCATCTTATTTTTTAATGTATTGGTTTCCAGATTTCATATCATTGCTTTTATTTTCTCCTTAGCAGTTTTATGTTAACATTTCTAACAAACATTTGACCATATTGAAGGAAAATTCTAATCTTTGACTCAATAATGTCACTTCTATGAAATTTTCTAGACAAATCATTGCAGCAAAATGCTTGAAATACATTTCTATTATAGAGTTGTTTATTTAATAAATACTGGAACAGTAACAATGTCGAAGATCTGTAAAATAATTTATTTTATAATAATGCAATGGATGCATAATCATCAGCCATGATTATTAAAATGAAAGAATAATATTGAATGGAAGAATTTAGTAGATTGACAAGTAGAAACACTGGTGATGTGAAGAATACATCTAAAAAGACATTTTGTGCAAAGTGATTAGATTTATAAATAGATAAATCATATGTTAACAAATTAAAATCATGTTAACAAAATCCTATGTTAATAAATCAAAATGTTAACAATGATTTTCTATTGATGAATACTCATATGCTACTACATATCTAATAAACCTTTTCTCATAGAATAGTGTTACTTTTACATTACATCTAGTGTAGTGATTTCTCCAATATGTTATTGTTGGTTGCTGTCGAGTGGGTTCTGACCCATAGTGACCATGTTAGTCCAGGTAGGTGAGAGGAACAAATTTCATAGACACGCATATAGATATAAGGAAAAGTTTTATATATGAGAAATAGGACATTAAGAAAGCATCCCAATCCAGTCCAGTACAAAGTCCTAAGTCCGATATTAACCCATACGCCCGATATCAGTCTATAAAGTCTCCTTCTGACTCACGAAGTCATGGGTCAGTGGGTGCACAGTCCCAGTGCTGGCAGGGGTCTCCTCATGGCTCCTCACTTCCAGGTCTCAGGGTTCATCAACAGTAGATGTAACTCATCGCTGGCAGAGGTCTCCATGTGGCCGCCCCAGCTTCAGAGGTCTGGCTCCATCAGGGCAATGCCGTGTGGTCTCTCCGCTGACTCCTCCAGTTCCTCAGACGTTGCCATCTTGTCTTGTCCATGATTCATTGTCTCTCAGACTGACTCCCAACAACTCAGGAAGATAGCTTCTCATCTTCACAAGGGAAATATCGCGAGATTTCCCAGACATATCAGGAGAGAGCCATGCCCATACAGAGGCCTCACTGGCTACTCAATGGCTATCTCCAGATTAACAGGCCAGACTCCCCTCCTACACTTCAATCATAAAATTGACATAAGCACATGACTGCCACAGTGACCCTTTGAGCAACAGAACAGAACACTGTTCAACCTCCCACAGTCTCTTATCTACCACCCCCACTTGCTTCAAGGGTAATACATTACAGTAGGATGGAACAGTTTTTGCGACTCAGGAACCAGTAATACTACATTACTATTTGATAACACCCATATGTTATTCAGATTTTCTTAGTTTTTACCTAATGGTATTTTTATGCTTCAGGTTCTCATTTAGGAGATCACTTACCATTTAATATTTTTTCTTATAATCTCCTATGACTTCTCTTGGTTGGGAGAGTTTCTCAGACCTCCTTTGGTTTTGATGAATTGAATAGGCGATAGGAGCACTGGTCAGGTATTCTGCAAAATGTCCTTTAAGTTGCATTTGCCTAGTAAAGCTATCACCATTAGACTAGACAAAGGATATTTGGGGGAAGACCACAAAGATAAAGTGCCCCTTTCATCCCATCATACTGTCCACATAACTTATGATCTTGATGTGAACCTTGACCACCTGGATCCAGGTAGGGTTTTCATATTTCTCTTCTGTAAAGTCATTTTTTCCCACTCTCCTTTCAATGCTGTGGTCTTTCCACATCTCATACCTAATTAGGATGGCGACTCTGCATAAATTAGTTCAGATTCTTTTGTATTAGTGATTTGTCTATTCTCCCCATTCATATATTTATTTGATCCTTTAATTATATTGGGATAAGTCCACAGATATTCATCTTTTACTATGGATTATAACTCATTGTTGCTTTATTTTATTTTATTTGTCAAATGATTCCATTAAGTTTAGAGATAAGAAATGAATCATCAAAACAGGAAAGTCTATAGATAGATTGAAGTGCATATTGCTAAGTATAAGAAACCAACTTGAAAGACTCCATTCTATATATTTCCAGTTATACAGAGCTCTTGAAAATGCCACCTGTAAATGTGGTAAAGAAACCATAATTATCAGGAGTTGCTGATGGAAAGGAATAATGTGGGATGGATGTACCTCAAGAGTTATTTCTCAAGGAGCTTGCAACACCCCAGCCCTGGCCCTGGTAGATCGAGATCATGGATTAACCTGGGTTGAATTATATAGCAGCAAACACTAAAAATGAAACATAATCAAGTCCACACTGCACAACATTCATGAGATAAAGATTTTAATATAATTCAATGACAATGGTGACCTCTTATGAGGTCTTGAGGCAAAATATTCCCGTGGTCTAGGATTAAGTTTTATGTTACTGCTGATTCTAAGACCTCTCCAGAGGAGCAAGGGGCTTAGGTTTTATTGCTCTGGTTTGTTTAATGTTTTTAATATGATGAAACATGGTAAGTAATTAGAATATGCATTTACATGTGTCTCCCTGTTGTATGTATTTTTCTATGTGTCTGTGTATTAATTCTATTTTACATTTTTGGCCAGAACTCAATGTTCAGTTTAAATGTATCTGTGGTTCATGTTATGGGAAGCTGTTGTACACCATCAAGTCGATACTGACTGGTAGCAAACCTGTTGGGCTGAATGGAACTGTCCCATGAGGTTTTCTAGGCTATAATTTTTACCAAAACAGACAATGACATCAGAATTTCCCACAAAGCAGCCGGTAAGTTTGAACCACTGACCTCCTGGTTAAAACCCTGAGTGTAATCCCTGGACTGATAAATCTCCTTTCTCAATTACATTACAAATCCCAGTACCATTGAGTCAATTTTGATTTTTAGATTGTAAATCTTTATAGAATCAGAGAGCCACATTTTCCTCCCTCTGAGTGGCTGGTGCTCATGGGGCACAGTGGTTCAGTCCTCTGCTGCTAAGCTAAAGGTTCAAGTCCAGCACCTACTCAATGGGAGAAAGATGTGTCAGTCTGCTTCCACTGCTATGGAAAGCCTATAAAACAGATCTCCTCTAGCCTATCAAGTCACTGTGAGTAATGATATTCTATAAAGTATATCCTTTGTACCAGGAGCTTTCAAAGATGAGAGGGTGAACACCTTTATGGCAGTAACCACTAGCAAGACAAAATTCTAAGTGTGGATCCTATTTTGTTTTGTTCTGCTATTCAAAAATATCTGAGTTATTTATTTTAAATTTCTTCTTCGTCTAAAGTCTTAACCTATTTATACTCTTTTTTATAATCCCATTCCCCTTGGACAGATATTTTCATCTTTGATTCTTACTGTGATTCTCATGTTCTATCTTGCATGATCATTACCAATGCCAGGGGTGAACTGTCCTTAGTGGACTACGTTGCTTTAGAAGGTCAGAGTCATGGCTGATACAACCGTAGTTCCTTCAAATTCCTACCTAAGTGTCCCCAAACACTGACAGTCAGTAAACACTGAGAGGATGTCTGCAAAGTTCTAGCTGGCCAATGCAAAAAAAAAAGGAAATGAAGAAAATATGGTCAGCTGTTCATGACTCTTCTGGAAAACAGGTTCAACACCATATATGGTATATGGCTAAAACAAAATATACCCTCTTTCTCTTGAAATATTCTATTGAAGTCTTTGCCCATACTAATCAATGTTGAATCCACTCAGGATTTTCTAAAAGAAGTGGGTTCTATTATAGACAAAATAAAGCAGTCACTCTCCAGAAATAGAATCTTCTCCTCTCAGATATTTCTCCAGGTTTTCTCACTCCCTCACTCTACAGAGAATCTGTCTCTTTTAAGCCATTAAAAAGCTCAGCAAAATGCCTTCTGGTTAGCAGTATTCAAACTCCTTAAAAGGTATTGGGGAATTATATGCATTCAATAATTCAAAAGAATCTCTATTAAACTGATTAAATGTTGTTAATAATTAATGCATTAACAAAAATTAACATTATCTAATAATAAGCCTGTCCTAGCCTTGGCAGATAGAAGAATTCTATACTATACACAGACTTCTAGGTTTCCCTTTTCTTTTTGATGAGTGGGGGTTGGGGAGAAGACTGAAATAAAAGGATCCTAGGAAAATGAAATTTATAGCTTATCGTGGGAAATTTTCAATTGTGCCTATAGTTGCATAGTAGGTTATACATTGGGTTGCTAAATACAAAGTCTGGAGCTTGAATTCACCGGCTACTTCAAAGGGAAAAGATGAGGTTGTCATTGATTTACAACCACAGAAAGCAAGTGGGGAGTTCTAGTTTGTTCTGTAAAGCCAATATGCTCCAGAATGGCCCTGAAGACAGTGAGTTTGCTTTGAGTTGAGAAATACCCTGGGAATTTGGGATTCTTTGAGGACAACATTGTAGGCTTTGCGAATACATTTCTACACACCTCTCAAGGGACTCTGTCGTGAACTGGTGAAGCTATGTTGAAGATACTTGCATCTTGCACAGAGGATTTGTTATTGCTGCTGTTGGACTTTAGTACCTCCTGGCTCTCACGATCAGTAAGGGGGAGGGGCAGCAAAGAAGAAGGCAGCCCTCAAAGAGATGGGTTGACACAGTGCGTGCAACAAAGGGCTCGGGCATAAGGCACAATGGTGAGGTCGGTGCGGGACAGGGCGGTGTTTCCTTCTGTTGTGCACTGGGTCTCCATGGGTTGAAACTTACTCGATGCCACCTAACAACAACAAAAGCAGACTCTCCTCTCAGAATAGCACTGAAGCACTCAAGTCTCCTTAAGCTCAAATCCACCATCCCCTCTGTGGGGAAAAGATGTAGTCATCTGCTTCCATAAAGATTTATACGCTTGTGAACCTCATTGAACAGCTCTTCTCTGTCCTCCTGGCTTCTATGAGTGGCAATACACTTGGAAGTGAGTTTGAGAGACTCTTCTTTTTCACACTGGCAGTATAAAATGCTCAGCCTCTATTGTTTTTGCTAAATGGTATGAATAGCTGATGATTCCAAAACAGAGTTGATTCATATTAACCTTCGTCAGGCTTTGTTATTCTGATTACTACTCAGAATTAATTACTTGATTACCATTCAGACAAGTGGGGGGTGAGTGGGGAGTGGGTATATATATATTTTGTTTAAAATAGGCAGAGCTACTCTGGAAATTCCTCAATTTTGTTTTCCTGAAAATGAGTGACTGTCCCTTTGCTTTCTAGCAGAGTAGCTAGCAGGCCTGCTCAGAACCAGCCTCAAGTGAGCACGACCTATAGCAAAATGCACCCCCCTTCCTATTCTGTCTGTCTGAACTTTATACCTTTATATACCCCTTTTGAAACTACCAAAATCTCAGCTTACTTGGCAGTATCTCTGGAGATCACCACAAGTCATAGCACAGAAGCGTGCAGGCTAGTATGATGAGGTGAGCTATATCTCCTGTGTTTCAAATTCTGCAGTACCACACACAGTAGGTCAATTGCACTGGTGACCTGTTTCCAAAACTACGCTAATAAAGAGTTTGTAAATCACAAAACAACATTGTCCATCCCTGCTTGAGACTCATCATTCAAGGGTATCCATTTCTGGAAAACAATGAATATCATGTGGGGTGAAGTGGGGGGGCCAATGAGCATCAATGAGATCCTTGATGAGGCACACCAGGCACAAGAGCTGCACAGTGGTGCACACCATATCGGAAAGATGAGAGATGACACAATTCTTTTGTGAGTACAATCACCATGAGTCCAATCACCTTGACAGCTGCTAACCCTTACAGTCGTCACAAGTCAATTCTGACTCATGAAAATATCATGTGTGTAGAAGCAGAACTACATTCTATAGGGCTTTCAAATAGATTCCTGGTCTTTCTTGTGAAAGTGTCTCTGGGTAAATTTGAATCTCTAATTTTGGGGTTAGCAGCCAGGTTCTCAATTGTTTTCATGACCCAAGATTCCATCAAGTGGACATCGTAAGTTGTTTTTGCGTGTTTGTTTGAAGATACCAGACTATTTTCATTAGGAGAAGAAACTGGCAGCATGAGTTGAGCCATGTACTCTGTCTGAATCAAAAGAAGCCCACAGACAAAGTAAGAGTAGTCACTCGGGGGAAACCTGTCCACTACTCTAATTACCATGGTGATCTGGTTGACCACATTTTAGGAGAGTCCAGTAGGATAGAGATAAAAATGCGGTTAAAAGATAGTAGGTTATCCTCAATGCAAGAACACTTAGTTCTATTAAATTGGCATTCCGATTCCAATTTCATGATCCCAATTCTGTCTTACAAATCCAGCAAGACAAGGGGATGTACCCTGAAGCCAGAAATGGAGAATTCAGGACAGATGATCCCTTCAAGACCAGTGGTGAGAGTGGTGATATTAGGAGTGTGGAGGGAAGGTGGAGTAGAAAGGGGGATCCATTTGCAAGCATCTACATATAACCTCCTCCCTGGGGTATTGACAACAGAGAAGAGGATGAAAAGACACATCAGACAGTGTACAATATGACAACATAATGACAATTTGTAAATTATTAAGGGTCCATGGGGAAGGGGTAGTGGGGAGGGAAGAGAAGGGAAGAGAAATATGGGGAGCAGATACCGGGGGCCTACGTAGTAGGAGAATGTTTCAAAAATGATGAGGCAGCAAATGTGGAAATGTGGTCTCCATACAGTTTATGTATGTACTGATCGTGATAGGAGTTGTATAAGCCCCAATAAAATTATTTATAAAAAATAAAAGACAGCAGGTTAATTAAGAAGAGAGATAAGTAACCAGTAGCCTACTGTCTAGAAAGAGGAGCCTCCACATGGATACACAGCAATCAGATGCTAAGGTAATTCACCTAACACAGGAAGTAAAATGCAGAAGCAAGCAAAAGTAAAACAAAAAGAACACATTCACAACTTGGACACCAGAGAATTTTCTCTGAATCCCCTTCCCTTTTCGATGGAGGGCAGCTCGCCCCATGAATGTTTTCAGTCTGTTTTATTAATGTTCCATTTGGCAAATTTGGTTGGAAGCAAATAAATTTCCATGGAAGGTACTAGAGTTAAGCACATCTCATCTTTCACAAGAATTTAACTGTTAAAGATACATTAAAATAAAACAATCACAAGCACTGTAAAGCCACACTACCTTTGGGATAGCCATAATTAATGTCATTTTCAAATTTGAAGGATATATCCTTTTCTATTTTAAGAAAGATGTATTTGAAAAATAATTTGCTCTGCAATTTTCTTAACATAAATGTCTGCTGCATTTGGTCTGCATCACTGCAAAGGGTGGTAAAAGCCAGCTGTCAAACCACAGCAGTTGTTTTTAAAAGATTTTCTAATTGGGTCAATTAAAGCAAATCCAAGTATGTTTGCTTTCTTTCTCTATCCTTTCAATCCTTTCTTCTCTCTCTCTTTCTCTCCTCTTGCTCCTCCTCCTCCTTTCTTTTTCTTCATCCTTCTCCTCCCACTTTTTCCCTCATCCTCTTTTAGCCTTCTCCTTCTCCTCTTCTTCCTCCTCCACCTACTTCCTCCTCCTCCTCTTGCTCCTTCTTTCTCCTTCTTCTTGCTGTCTCTCTGTCTCTCAGTTTCTCTGTCTCTCCCCACCCACTGACTGTCCATTTCATTTTTTTTCAAGTCATCAAAGGAGACAAGAATGCATAAAGGACTAATAAGAACTTGGGTCTAGTTTAATATATATCTTGTATATCTGAAGACACTGTGTTGGCAGCTTGGATAGTGTTTGTTTATTTGTTTGCTATACACTTACCTCCAACTTTTCCTTGATGCTGGACTTCTTATTGGTTGTTTGACAGAGATATCAACATGTGGTGGTATATAATGTCTGAGCCCCTAAGTCTTTTTTGAGGTGAGACTACAGTAGAGATGTTTGGGAAGATTATGAGAAGTATCTAAACAGAGCTTTAATTCTTTTATACAGTGTTATTGTCTTAAAGCTACACTCTTGTTAGGACACTCTTGTTGGCACACTTCATTGACTCAACTCAAATCACCAATCAATTGTGGCCCTTATTACTGGCATTTGTCATTATTTTCAACACTTCTTAACATGTTGTCATCCTGTGGTGCCTTGTGTGTTGTAATGGTTTACTGTGGTACTGGAAACAATGGCACCAGCATTTCAAAGACCATCAAGATCACTAAATGTAAACTGGTTTCATCAGCGCCTCTAGCCAAAGAACAGGCTACAAAGAAGAAATGAGTTGTCCACTTCTGAGGTATTGACCACAGAAAATAAGAATAGCTGCAGAAGATTGTGAAACGTGACTGGAAGATGAGGCCTTTGGCTTGGAAGGCACTCAAAATATGACTGGGAAGGCTGGGCTTCTCAAAATAGCGTCCAACATGATGACGTGGATAGAGTAAAACTTGGGGGAACCTTCATTTATTGATGGGATATGACTCAAAATGAGAAGAAGCAACTAGCTGCAAACACTCCTTTCCCACTGACCTTACCGCAGGGAGGAGGTTATATGCATATCTTTATAATTGGTTCCCCTTTTCTACCTTCCCCTCCCTCCATCCTTCTGGTATTGCCACTCTCTTCACTGATTCCAAAGGGGTCATCTGTCCTGGATTCCCCATGTTTCTGGCCCCCATCAATGCCAATGTATATGAGAATGATGAGGGCAGTGGATATACAAAGAAGCTTGACACACAATGGACACACAGTGCAGAGTCTGATGAGAGTTGTATGAGCCCCCAATAAAAGGATTAAAAGAAGAAGAAAGTGGCGATACTGGGACAATGGAGGGAAGCTAGGGTAGAAAGGGGGAACCTATTACAAGGATCTACATATAACCTCCTCCCTGGGGGACAGACAGCAGAAAGGTGGGTAAGGGGAGGCATCAGACAGTGTGAGATACGACAACATAATAATAATTTATAAATTATCAAGGGCTTGGGGTGGGGGAGGTATGGAATGAGGAGCTAATACCAAGGGCTCAAGCAGAGAGCAAATGCTTTAGGAATTATGATGGCAATACATGCACAAATGCGCTTGACACATGCATGTATGGGTGGATTGTGATAAGAGTTGTACAAGCTCCCAATAAAATAATTTAAAAATTAGATGCACAGAAATTGATAGCCTTTACAATGATAAGCTGAATTTGCCCACTATTGCTATTTTTAATGAGACAATTACATTGGAAACTACTAGGGAAATTGTAAACTCAAAAGAAATGGCATCACAATCACCATCAAAAAGATCAATCTAGATGAATGCTTCAGGACCAGTGGTGATAATGGGGATACCAGGAGGCCAAAGGGAAGATGGGGTAGAAAGGGGAGCCAGTCACAAGGACCTATGTATAACCCACTTTCTGGGCAGACAGACAGCAGAAAACTAAGTGAAGGGAAATGACCGACAGTGTAAGACATGACAAAATAATAATAACTTATAAATTATCAAGGATTCATGATGGAGGGGGTACATGAAAGGAGGTGAAATAGAAAGGGCTCAAATAGAAAAAAATACTTTGAGAATGATAACGGGAACAAATGTACGAATGTGCATGACACAATGAATGTATGTATGGATTGTGATAAGAGTTGTATGAGCCCCCAATAAAATTATTTTTAAAGATACATCTTGAAGTACAATGTCTAAGTTCAGATAATATCTCTACATGTACCATGAAGTCCAGTAAATGTAACCATTACTCAAATTTATATACTAACCACTAATGCTAGTGATGAAGAATATCAATAATTTCCTTACTGAAATTGGCCAAATATGATATCAGGTTGCTCTGACAATTACTGTCAATTAGAATTAAAAGATTGGAAGCAAAAAGGAAGTAAAAGTATTTAGAAAATATGGTCTTGGTGACAAAAATAAAGCCAGCAATCACATGAGAGTTTTGCAAGATCAGCATAGTCTTCACTAAAAACATATTTTTCCAACAATATTGAAACATGTTATAGGCAAAATATTGAGCATTGCAAAAAGCATCAAAATCAAAGAACAAAAATCATACCATTATGTGCCCACCCTCCCGACATAAATGCTTAGGACAAAAGGGTACAGAGGCAGACAGAGCAGAGGAAACTGATGGCACCCAGCCAAACGAAAAAGTAGCTGGGATATTAAAGGCTTGAAGGTGAACAAGAAGCCATCTAGCGCAGAAGCAGCAAAGCCCACATGGAAGAAGCACACCAATCTTTGTGATCATGAGCGGTCGAAGGGGTCAGAACAAGAATGAAGATTTCAATCAATGAGGGGGAGGAGAGCAGGGTGAGGACCCAAGGCCCACTTGTGGGCAATTGGACACCCCCTTACAGGGGAGTCACTGGGAGGAGATGGGCCAGTTAAGGTGCAGTGAGATAGCGAGGAAGCATACAACTTTCCTCTAGTTTTTGAAGACCCCCCACCCGCACCTCCAACTATCATGGTCCTAATTCTACCTTGCAAATCCAGTTAGACTAGAGGAGGTATACTGGCAGAGATGAGAAATGGAAATACAAGGAAGCCGGGGCAGATGAAGCCCTCAGGGGCAGTGGTGAGAGTGGAGTTACCGGATGGGTGGAGAGGAGGAAGAGAGGAGAGAAGGAGCCAACTGCGGCAATCTACAGATTGTCTCCTATCTGGAGGACAGACATTGGGAGGAGTGGGCAGGGGGAGATGTTGGGCAGTGTAAGATATGACAAAACAATAATAATTCATAAAGTAATGAGGACTGGAGGTGGGACGGAGAGGGAAAGATGAGAAGCTGATATCAAAGGCTCGAGTGGAAAAGCAAATACTTGGAGAATGTTAATGAAAACAGGCATGTGAAAGTGCTTGACACAGTATATGTAATTATGTATTTATGTAATTATGTATTTATGTATGTATTTAAATTTACATATTGTATTTACATATTTATGTAAATATGTATTTATGTAATTATGTAGAGTGAAAAGCGATGTATTAGCCCCCAATAAAATGATTAAATAATAAAAAAGTATATGGAAGGAATACTGTCATTCTACTGGTAGTCATTTTAAGAGGTAGCAGGTGGTCAAGAACCAATGATATTGAACCAATTGACTTAAGGCTTTAGCATAAAATAAAGCTCCCAATTTCCAGTTGAATGCCGTTTTAAATTCTTCAGCAAGCAGATGAAGTACTGGAAGCATTCACTTGTTTCTTCCAAGAAGTTTAAAAGATAACAACTACCTAGCCAGTCAACGAGAAGAGATACATTTGCACGTCCATCCAAGGAAAAGTGACACAACAGAATCCACAAGTTATAAAAAAAAATTCCCATTAATATCACATGCAAATAAAATTGTATTGAAAGTAATTCAAAATCAGTTGCAACATTACATCAAGGAGTATCTTAGAGAAATTCAAGGCAGATTCAAAAGAATGTGTGAGGAGCATCATAATTGATGTCAGATTAATCTTAGCTGAAAACTGTGTTATATTGGCTCTACAAAGGCATTCTACTGTTTGTATCATAATAAACTATGGATAATTTTGAGAAAAAAGGGAATTCCAGAGCACTTCACTGTGTTCATGCACAAACTGTACAT
Organism: Nesogale talazaci; assembly: GCA_004026705.1. Lineage (NCBI taxonomy): Eukaryota > Metazoa > Chordata > Mammalia > Afrosoricida > Tenrecidae > Nesogale > Nesogale talazaci. The sequence goes on along the minus strand of PVJH01000705.1, from coordinate 40,183 downwards.
GGACCAAAAATCTGTCCTTCATACAGAACAAAAGAATGCTACATGGTTTAAAATCTGGAAATATGTGCATAGGCTTTGTGACTTTTCATCATACTTATTAAATTTGTATGCTGGGCAAATAGCTTTAGAAATTGACTATACGGAGACAAACTCAGCACAAGAACTGGGTGAAGATTTGTTAACAACCTCCCATACACAAATAACACAACTTCATTAGCAGAAAGCATGAAACACTTGCTAATGAAGATCAAACACTCCAGGTTTCAGTATGGATTACAACTTCGTTTAAACCAAACCAAAATCTTCAAATTCAACCACAGAGAAAACATGACAAATGGAGGAAAAGTGGAAGTAATCAAGGATTTCATCTTGTTTGGCTCCACAGACAATATTCATGAAAGCAACCATCAAGAAATCAAAGCACAAATTGTACTGGAAAAGACCTCTTTAAAATATTGAAGGATTTCACTTTGAGGACTAAGTTGTGCCTATCGTAAACCAGGATATTTTCAAATGTTTTATATACATATGAAAGTGAGACAATGAATAAGGAAGACCACCAAAGGATAGATATATTTAAATTATGGTGTTGGCAAAATATAAATATTGAAAGTACTGTCAGAAGAACAAGTAAATCTGTGATGAAAAAAGGGGAGCCAGAATGTTCCTTAGATCTAAAAATGGTGAGATTTATCATGTATTTTGGACATTTTATTAGGCGAGACCTATCCTTGGCAAAGGACACCATTTTTGGTCAAGTTGAGAGTCACAGTGACTGCAGTGAAGGATTCAAGCTAAGAATGATGATGAAGATAGCAGAAGACCAGCCTTCTCCTTCTGTTTCACAAGAGGTCACTGTGAGTAATGTTTGGACTGCACCTACCAAAAAAGAAGGACAATGAGTAGACCTGGACATATTACCTAGAAATTTGTATTCTATTTTTCTCTGCTGTAAATATCAAGCATTGGAAAACTGACAGCTCATATTAATGTGTATGAGTTTCCAAATGTGTTCCCAAAATATTATCAACTTTTATCGAAAGCAGAGTTCAGTTTCCAATCCCATTCAAATGCAAACAACAACCGTTTCTTCAAGAAATCAGAATCTCCCCATTATGTTTTAGCATGTTTCAGATTCTCGGCCAGGGAATTTGATGTCCTTGGCAAGTACTTCCCCTGGAGATAGAGGATGGTCGCTGGGGAATCATTTGTAGGTGGCCAGGCCAAAGACTAGATATGAATGACTCTAAGAACAGCCACCATCTAGTGTTCTATCGTCAGTCAGTTGGTGTTTTGAGGAAGCTGTTGGAGTTTGACTCATTGCACCATGCACTGAGTTCACACCAACAGTCAGGTGCCCCGGCTGACAGCCTAGACACTTCTTTATGCCTGATGGAGGCCAAGCATGATATGCTGGGGTTGGCAATTTGCTGAAGCACGCAGCCCCCTCTTGCCAGCAGACTGGAATTAAATACTGCATAAAAAAGAGCTGTGAAAGCTTCATCAATCACAGGAGGTCTATTACTGGCATTAAGTGCCTTCTAACTATGGAAAAGATTTGCATGGATTGCTATAGGATGTGAGTAACTTGCTGGCTTTACTGTTTTCACTACACTGACTGGCTGCCTTTGGAGCAGCAGCTCAACTATATGGATTTATTTCCCTCATTCCTTGTAGCCTAGTTCTGCACTAATGAAAAGACAGGATATTAAGTGAAACACAGATATGTTAGGCACCTTGACTTGTAATCATGAAGTCTAATATTATGGAAAATGCTTCTTTGAAAATTATAAATTGTAACATGTGTTCTGACAAAGGCAACTCATTACAGTTCAGTTTCAAAAGCAAGCTGGGAAATGCTCCCTGTTAATTTGAAAATACTGTGACATATGGACAGCAGCAGAGGAAAATACATGAAATCAGGCATTCTAAAACATAGGCATAATGACCCTGATAATAATGTCTTAAGTATTATTTCATAGAACTGTTTCTATATAATTCACCACTGCATTGCATTGAGCAGAGCTGTTCCAGACTATCTTCAAATTCTGAAGAGCAACAAAGTCACTCTGAGAAATTAGGTGCACCTGACCTAAGTGATGGCATTTCTGATCACCTCATAGACATAGGAAAGTTAGACAATGAACCAGGAAGGCCACAGAAAAATTGATGCATACGAGTTACAGTGTTGGTGAAGAATATAGCAAGTACTATGAAATACCAAAAGAGCAAACAAGGCTCTCTTGAAAGAATTACAGCCAGAAGGCTCATTAGAATCGAGGCTGGTAAGACTTCGTTTCACGTTCTTAGAGATATTACCAGAAGATTTCAGTCTGTGGAAAAGGTCATCATGCTTGGTAAAGTATAGGGTCAGTGGGAAAGAAAGCAAACATCCATGAGCTAGATTGACATACTGACTGCAACGAAGCGCTCAAACATACCAATTGAGGGGCTGGTGCAGATCTGGGAAGTGTTGCTTTCTGTTACAAATAGGATATCTATAAACCAGAGCCAACTCAAAAGCGTGTAACAAAAACAGCATGCATATATACATATCTGTGTGTATATGTACATATATATTATTTTAGAACACAAAGCAGAAAATTCATGCTTTCTGTATCATGGCCTTTTCATTCTTAAAAACTGCAAAAAAATAAATAAAGTTACACTTGAATCAATTACTACCTGGGGTGACAACATGCCTATCAGAGTAGAGGTAGGCTTTCTAGAGTTTTCAGTGCCTGCGTTTAGAAATAGATCACCAGGTCTTTTCCCCAAGGTAGACTTGAACTGCCAGTTCACTCAGATAGTAACTGAGAGCATTAAATCATTAGCAAGACAATAGAATTCTGAAATGGCTCCTCAGACCCATAACTCTTACTCATTCTAAATTCTCTCTTACTGTTTCCACTATCACATGCTGGCTGAGACCACTCCTATCACCCTGCTTTCTATGCTCTTTCTAGAATATTCCTGGTACCCTCCCTATATGGAGGCTTCTCTCTGAGTAGCCAACAACTAGCTCCCTCATCCCTTTACATCATTTGCCTAATATGAGAACATAAATGAGATCTGCTTGACCCGTCTTAAAATAGCCTTTCTTGGTTTCATAATAGTGTAAGGTTGACTGCTCATGGATCCTATATCCCATTTATTCACTCTGTTAACATCGTCAGGACTGGCGTACTTATCATAATGAATGGACCAAAACTGATCACCATTAATAAAAGTCTATTCTTTATTTGAATCTTAATGAACTACTGATGAGACAGTGGTTATGCATTGGGTAGCAATATGCAATGTCGTCATTTCAAAACCACCTTCCACTCTAAGGGTGACGGATTGGTCTTTCTACTCCCATAAAGAGTTACAGTCACAAAAACGCTCATGGGAAGTTCTGTCCTAACCTTCAGGGATGTTATAAGTCAGAATAGATTCAATGCTGTGAGTTTTCTGTTTGGTTTTATTGTTTGGTCTACTTTTTCCTTAATGTTCTTTTTCTCTTCCAGAGAAAGATACCATATTGCATTTCTCTTCTACACCAACACATTGGAGGCTTGTCTGACATTTTCCTTGTAGTTAGATTGGATAGTGTTTGGAGGAGGAAAATTAGAGAGTAAGATGTCATTTTCATGTACAAGACATCTAGTGTCAACATGTCTTATCACTGTGATCACCTGAGGTAGTGTTGTCAGCTTTCTCCACTACAGCTTTCTCCCTCTTGCCAAACTGGATTCTTCCTAAGCAGTTACTATGCTCAGCCACACAGAGGAATGGGGAATTAAGCTTTCCTTCCTTGAAGGGGGAATGTCTACCTAAATTACATGGGATGCTTCTGCTTCTGAGCTTTATCTTTTCATCTCCATTTGCCTTTCACATTTATGTTTATGAAAGTATTAAGCTGCAATCATGATCACATATATTGCTTAAATTAGTCCAGATTTGGCTAGTGAAGAGCTCTTTCAATCAGCTCCTCTATCCCTTAGAAAGATACATATTGGTGTATTTAATATTCCTATTTATGATACTACAAAAACTCCATACTTATCTTGAATCCTCCCTACTCGCATTTCCTATCAGGAACTTCCACAAGGAGTTCTAGTTTTTATATTAGATGGTAGTGTAAGAAAAAAATATCTATCCTTTGGTGTGCTCATTGCTATTAGAATGCCATTGCTTTGAGCCTCGCTGTGGGTGAAGCAGTGGGTAACCAACCGAAAGGTCAAAGGTTCAAATCCACCATCCTCTCCTCAAGAGAAAGAAGTGATGGTCTATTCCTGGAAAGATTTACTGTGTTGGATTTGACCTGATAGCAGTAGTTTTTTGTCTTTGTTTTTAGCTTAAATTTCAAATACCAGTCCTTTTTTTCCCCTGGGTACAATGGATTTTATTGATGGTACATAACAAAGTCAAGCTCTATATGCCCCTCCCCTTTTTCAGGGGGTCTGGATGGGATATTTTGTGTGTTGGGGGGTTGAGTTGGGGGCAAAGAGTCCCCAGCAGCTGAGGGCCTCTTCCCCTAGTGCTGTTGCTGGGACTGGTGTTCCAGGGGGGATCTTACTCCATGGAGGCCTTGTAGACCATAAGGTCTACCACTCTGTTGCTGTAGTCAAATTTAATGTCATACCAGGAAATGGGGTTGACATCGTGGTCACTGAGGGAACTGCCTGCCCCAGCCACTCCATGGGAGAAAGACCAGGCTTTCTGCTTCTGTGAAGGGGGAAGCTCATAAATGATGAGAGAGAAGAAAATGTCCTAAAACTGGCTAGATGATGAGTATACAAGTCCTAATGATGTAACTGATCAATTGAATGATATCATTTGTAATTATATCATATGCCAAACCTGCTGGGAAAGCAAATCAAAAAGAATGGCAGTTTTGGGAAAGCAAGCGAGTAGTAGTGCTTGTTCTTGAGGGCTGCCATCTGGAGCTCTGGTGACAGAGTGAGGATGCAGCGGCCTCCAGTACACAAAGTCAGCTGTCGGAAACCACCAGCTGCTCTGAGAGAGAAAGACAGGAGTTTCTACTCTTGGTAACAGCTACAATCTCTGAACTTCACCAGTTCAGCTCTACCATGTCCCATAGAGTCTCTATGAATCGGACTTGATGGCAGGAGGGAGCTAGCTTCAAAGTCACCAACCTTTTCTTGGATGACTTCTGGTATTAAGATCATGTTAAAAGCAGTATATGGAAGCCTCTTTGTTCGTTCAGTACTTATATCAGACTATGAATATTTGTTAAAGGATATGAATTTCTGCTTATCAAGCATATCTTAATGAGTGGTGTTTGGGAAGAGTGAACGTGTGAGAAAAGAGTTGGTCCACTCTTATTTTGAAATGAATTTCCTCTATATTGTTTATTTAAATCAAATCTTAAAAAGTGAATTGTTTGAAGGTGCGCTCTTAACCTCCTTATTTCTTCTCTAAGAAGTCAAAATAATAGTTAGAATTATTTCACTTTGTATCAATATTGATACTTTCGATTTATACACTGAACATATGAACATAAATACTTTGCTTTAAATATCCTTCAATTAGAAAAATACTAAATTCTAAATTAAGTTATATTTTTCAGTTGTTGAGTAAAATGACATCTTAAAAGATGGCAAAATTAATATTTTATAAGTAGCATAAAGTTCTATATTTAGTTTACCTTACCTACACAAGCAGAATGAAATAGAATTAATGCCATAGAAATGTTGAATGTGTTAGGTCAATTCACATTAGTATTTAAACTTCCAGATGTCATAAAGCCAAGAATCAAATAGGGTTATCGTAAATTTATTACGATCTTATACCAAATTATTTACTTGATGTTTGTGTTAGTCTGGGTAGCACACAGAGAAACAAAATTCATAAACATGCATATGCATGTAAGGGAGAGATCTATATACAAGAGCAATTGAATATTAAGAAAATGTCCCAGCCCAGTTCAATTTCATAAGTGCAATATTAGACCACATGTCCGATACCAATTCATAGGTCCTCTTCAGACTCATGAAGGACATGCAATGACACCAGGATAATCACAGACCATTGGGTGCAGAGTCTTATGTATTTGGTGGTGGTAGAAGCATCTCAGCACTGGCAGGGACCACTCTGTGGCTTCTCAAGCATCCAATCACTGGAGGAGTCTCTGTGTGACTTTTCCAGCTTCAGAGGTCTGACTCCATCAGGGTAAGCCCATGTAGCTTCTCCTCCAGGATGTCTCACAGGGAGTCAGCCTTATGGCTGGTCAGTAGAGCATCTCCAAGGGACTGAGTCATAAGTTTCTCACCTCTAAGGGGGAAATACTGCCAGATTTCCTAGAATTCTCAAGAGAAAGCCATGTCAGCATAGAGGTCTCCTTGGCTATCTACAGATTGACAGGCTAGACTCCACCCCTACATTCCTAATCCTGAAATTGACACAAGGTTACAAGACAGCCACAGTGTTGAATGCTAAGTCTACACGCTGTAATCTAATAGGTAAGGCATATCACAGCCAAAAATTCATGTTCCTCCTTCCATAATCTTCATAGCAAAGGGGAGATAAGAACAAAAACTTTCAAAAATCATGAATTTCCCCTGGTATTATAGTGGGCTATGCGTTGAGCTGCTAACCATAAGGTCAGCAGTTAGAACGCACTCCACTAGAGAAAGAAAAGATTTTCTGTTCCCATAAACATTTACACGCTTGGGGAAATCCACACGGACAGTTCTCCTTTGTCCACAGGCTCACTGAGTCCGAATTGATTGAATGGCAGTAAGTTTGGTTCTTTGTTTGTTCAGTTGCTTTTGACCCTTGGAGGAGTTCTGGTGGTCCAGAGTTAAGTACCAAGCTACTAGTTTAAAGAAAACAAGTCAGAAAGTCAAAGCCGCCAGCCACTCTCTGTAGGAGAAGGATGTGGTGGTCTGCTTCAGTACAGATTACAATACAGGAAACCCTTGGGCGGCTCTAGCCCATTCTACAGGATCATTAAGAGTTGGAATCCACTTAACAACCAAGATGGCGTCTCAGATGCCTTCTTCACAGGGATCCCAGTGAAGCTTCCAAGCCTCAGGAAGTATGGAAATTGAGGATAGATAATCCCTTGAGACTAGTGGGGAGTGGTGGCACTGGGAGGGTGGAGGGATGGTGGAGTAGAAAGGGGGGGACAAATGTCTCGGATCTACATGTGACCTCCTCTCTGGGATGCAGACAAGGAGGGGGTGAGTGAAGTGACACATTAGACAGTCTAAGATATGAAGAGGTGATAACAATTTGTAAATTATTGGAAGTTCATGGGGGAGGAAAAGGGGGACTGGTAAATATGGGGAGTTAGAATTTAAAAAAATAAAGAATCAGAGTAAAGAGGGGAAGAGGAGCTTATGCCAGAGGGGTTCAAGTAGATAATGTAGATGAATGTGGCAACATGTGTACAAATGTGCTTAATACGAACGATGTATTGAATGCTGTAAGAGTCCCCAATAAAATCTATATTAAAAAAAGAAATGGGCAGTAACAACAACAAAAAGATTCCCTCAATGAGATGAATTGACCTAATAGCAGCAAAGATAACTTCAAGTATATAGATGATCATGATGACACCAGATGGAGCAAAATTCCATTCTATTATATGTGGGTTACTTGAATCCCAGGCAACTCAAAGACCACTAACAACAGCAACACGCATAATAAATATCCTTCCTAAAACATTACAGGAATATTGAGTAAATGGACCAAAGAACAGTGGTAAATCATCATGTGGGACTCAGAATTTTGCCTTTATCAGCTCTCTTTGCTCTCTGAGCTCTTCAGGTCTCTAAACGTACACTTTTGGAAGGGAGGACTCTCAGGGCATTCTAGAAGACAGCAAACCAACCAGACACCTCTGTTTACTTTGTATCTTGCACTCAAATTAGAAAATCAACTCTGTACACAATGGAAAGTATTTCAAATTCCACTCCAAATAAGAGTACTTTAACAAGACACTGCTCAACAGGTTTGGATGAAGGGGTCCTGAATGAACCATATCAATCTAGATATATAATAGTTATAACTCCCACTCCCCACTGAAGACTAAATACTCTTTGTCTCCTAGAGTCAAGAACTTTATTTTCTATTTCAAAACACTATGGACAGATCCACCAGGCTACTTGACAGATAAGTTACACTGACTTGCAGTTTCCAACAAGCCCAACTCATATTCTTACCAGGTAGCAACAAATCATGGTGCTTTCCATCCACAGGCTTTCCCTTCATGAATTTAACTGACTCTGAAAACAGTCACAGAATTTATGCTGCTGCCTCTTCCTTACATATACACCAAGTCTTTGAGAGTAACCCAAAGCTGCTATTGTTTCTGAATGTGACTGGTCCCAGAATAGCAATATTTTCTTCTTGCACACGCTGCCCACAGGGAAATCCATTCATTCCTAGAGCTTGAGAGAAACTGTGGTGTTTACAGGACACATTTTGTTCATGGATGGACCATGACATTGAAGTAAGTGAACTCCACTAGAGCATGGAGATGCCTACAGCTTTCAAATTACTTTCATTCTAATGGCAGCTAAAATGAAAGAAATATCCCAATGGACCCCAAAGATTTCATTCCATCTCATGGTGACCCCATGAATAGAACTGTCTGTGAGCTACAGGTTTTCAAAGGTTGTGAGTTCAAAATCGGATCTCCACACCTTTCTTCTAGACCAGGTGTGAACACCAAAGCTTTAGTTAGCAGGCAAAGGCTTCACTGTTGACCCTATGGAGAAAGTTCCATGATTTCAGACAAAGTGGGGAAGGAGAATAAACAGAGGTCCCCTCCTTGAAGAGTATACTCTATAGACTTTAGATGGAAATTATATAAATAAATGGACTCTATCTACATAGTGCATGTAGTGTATCAAGGTGCCTGAGAGTTGGCATTGAATAATGACTTCAGGTCATCCAAAGGACTACAGTCATCACTCCCCACCTATGTGTCTTGGAAGTGGGACTATGTGATTAGAGTGCTGACTAAGAGTGCAATGAGCTGATCCTTGTAGAGAAATAAGTATAATCTGGTTTCTATTTATGCCTTGATCTCCCCCTCTTTATCTGAGTGATCATAACAGCTTTCTAAGAATTCAGTCCTGAACTAAGGAGGCCTGGTTGCAGAGGGATCAAACTTCTGGATGCTAGTATAAGGGTTAGTAGTTCAAACTCACCAGCTTACTTCTTTACCGCAGGAGTAAGATATGGTAGTCTGCTTCCATAAAATTTGTTGTTGTTACTGTTGCTTTGTCGCATGCTGTCACTTTGATTTCCTAGTGACTCTGTACAACAGAGCACAAAAACTGCCATCTATTCTCACAATTGTTCTTTTTCTGTTCTAAACCGCTTTGTGTAGAGACCGCCTCAATCCATTTTGTTGAGAAAATACTAAGCTTGAAGTATTTCTTCAGTGACTGGTTCCTTGTTATACCATGTCCAAAATATGTGAGGTGAAATCTCACCATACTGGTTTCTAAGAAACAGCCTGCCTGTGCTTCATCAAAGAACATATTTGTTTGTTCTTCTGCCACTCCATAGTGCACACAATATTCTTTGCCAACACCATAATCCAAAGGCATCAATTTGTCTTGAAAATTTTTTGGAGCTATGCATATTTTCGGTGGCTTCTTCCTCCAATGAAGGGAGCCTCATCCTTCTTCATTGTGTGTGCTTAGTCTGAAAACTGCACTGAAATCTGTGGGTGGCCCAGCTGGTATTTGAAATACCAGTGACATAGCTATCCTCCCCCCTTTTTAATTTTTCACTCTTACATTCCTGTCTTTTTAGGTACCTTTAACTTTAATGTTCTCCTGGATGTCATAAATACCCCAATTATCTGATCTAAAATCCTCTATGTTCAATGTATGAAAACACAAACTGAAAAGGTATCTAAGCTGAGATTGGATATATCCAAGGTGGTACATTGGCTCTTGTAGACTTGTTTCCCTGCTCCTCAGCATGGATGAACTTGATTATGAGCAATTGATGGATTGTTCTATAATTGCCCTAACTCTTGTTTTGACTGGTGATACTGAGCTTTTGTGTCATCCTTTTTCACAGATGTAGTAGATTTGGTTGCTGTGTATCTCACTCAGTGAGGTGTGTGTGTGTGTGTGTGTATATTCAACATTTATGTTGTTGGAGAGAAAACTATTTGCAGTGAATAATTCATTAGTCTTGCAAAATCATATCCTGCAACCTCCCATTTCAATTCTTCTTTTTTTTTTTTTTTAGGCATCACTGCCCTGATGGTGGTAGTAGGAGGCCCAGCCTTTGCTCCTGGGAGCTGCAATTGAACCTCCATCCCAGTGGGCCGCAGTCCTGCACACAACCACTACACCACCAGGGCTCAGCCCCCCATTTCAATTCTATGATAAAAGCCTAATCTATCTTCTAAATACCTACCCTTTTTGTTCCCAACTTTCACATTCCACTTTAATTTTCAATACATCTTGAACACATATTTGATCAATTTTAGATAGCGGAAGTTGAAACCTGTCTTCAGTTTCTTCATTTGTTATTGGTGTATAATTTAAATATTAGGTTACTGTGATGTTACTTATTGGTCTTCCTTGTAGGCATATGGATATACTTTATCATTCACAGGCTTGATTTTTCCTGATAAATTGTCCATATTTACCAAGTTGAAGTCTTGTTGTCATCAAATCTGTGGGAGCATTTTGGAATATTACCTTGACTTCATAATTGAGGTGACACTAACTTCAATCTTTTCTTCATTTATCATAATGTTACTAATTGGTCAAGTTGTGAATATTTGGGGTTTTTTAAACATTGATTTGGAATGCACACCAAAGGTTGTAATCCTTGATCTTCATCAGAAAGTGCTTCAAATCCTCCTCATTTTCGTCAAACAAGGTTGTATCATCTATATATTGAAGATTCTTTATAAGCCTCCTTCCAAAGCAGATGCCATGTTCTTCTTCAAAGAATCCAGTTTCTCTGATTTTAGAAATTTTTTTAGTTAAAATGTCATCAGTGTCCATATTTTTGATTCATTTATTTATATTTTCAAATCATTCAAAGCTCAAGTAGATGAAAATGTTGATTGTCCTTTAAAAATATATTCAGATGTCATAAGATAGAAGCAACTGTATAAAAGTAAAGGTTGCAAATGAATTATTAAATCTTTGACAGCATCCATGTAATGACACAGAAACAGTTCCTGTTCATCATGGTCCTTCATGCCTTTAGTTTTGAATTCTTCAGCCCTATAGGGTAGAGTCCAACATGGCAAAAGGGAGGTGGGGGAAGGATGAAGGACCTAAAGCTTTATAGCCCAGACTGAGGACAGATATAATGATCCTTGACAAGACATTACAGGGTTCTAATGAACCAAAATCCAATTTGTCTTGGTTGAGTGTATGTAATTAAATGCTACTTTAATGATAATAGGGCAATATGAGAGAATTCTTAGTCAACTCTTAATGTCAGAACACTTGAATCACCAAGAGTTTATATTCTCTGAGAATTGTGATTAAAGACAACTATTTGTCCATACAGCTTCTCATGTAGTCATAGTGAGCCCCAAGGTCACGACTTCAGAAAGGAATTCCCAGCCATGTTAATAATGATGACCCTCATGGTTGTTATCCAAAATTCGTGTTTCAATTCACTATCATAGTTATTGTTTTTCTTGTTTGCTTATTGTCTATATTTCCCCACTCAATTAAAAATTCATGACTTAGCCCCTATTGTATCTCTTATGCATAGCACAGTGCATGACATGGTGTAGATACTCAATGAATGGATGGATATTTTATGCTTAAAGATAAAAGGACAGTCACAATGTGGGAAAGAGAACACTTGAGGGTACAGTGATTTGTTAGGCTCACCCTGAATGTCCGTCCTATGGTAATTAGTAGGAAGGAAGCTCAGATTTCTATATCACCGACATACTTCTACATTATCATAGGCGACGGGGGCTGCAGTGAAACATGGCTTGTGAAAAGAATGCATATGTCAAGTTGTAAAATATGCAGTGCTGCAAATCAAGAGGATTGACACACAGACAGAATCTATGTAAATGAATTACCGATCAAAGATAAACTTGTTAAGGAAGCAGACTTTCCGTGACACTGATCTATACATTTCTGAGGCTTTCACTGCATTATTCATTTATTGAAAGTGCTCATGGGTCTTGGCAATTACTTTTAAGAAGTGTATAATAAAGAGATATTCTTCTGTAGCTTCTTTTCATACAAGGTCAAGATTTAGAACACTTTGGAAAAAGAAAATTAGGCAACATTATTAAGGACAATAGATGTAGAAATCAGACTGCTAGGTTTTAAATCCAACACTTGCTCACTGTATAACCACATTAATCTTCAGTTTTCTCGAGTACAATTGAAAAAATAATAGTTGTATAAGTGTGTGTGTGAGAGAGAGAGAAAGAAAGAGAGAAGAACAGCTGAGATAATACATGTAAAATTGCTGACTTCCACAGTATTTGGAACATGATTTATTTCAATAATCACCAATCTATATCTTATTTATGGTTTATGATGTAGGATGTTTCTGAAATTTGCTAAGGTAATTCTACTTGATTAGCAATCTTCCCTTTTCACTTAGAAAACATATCTTAGATTTCATCTCTCCTTCCCCAATCTAAACCTTTCAGGTAAAGGAGGAGCAATGCTATAAAATGGTTGAAGGCAATGCATGCAGCTTCAACTCCCAGAAAATAGATTATAATGCCGGGAATCATCCCCTCTGGAAACCTTCTGCAGCTTTCAAAAGGAAGGTTATGAGTTTGTTTGTTTTTTAATCCCCTAGCACTCTGTGATTTCACTTGTAGGGGAGTGTTCATGACATTGTCTGCTGAAATATTCACTGATAGCCATGTTCTTAGAGGCCAGGTCTATGTTCTCTGAATCATCACCTCCCTCTCATCCAGCCCAGTGTCTGATATACCAGACTTGTCTTGTAGATGTCAAAGAAAAATATAAACAGTTGTTGACGTCATAGCTGTTATTGAATTATCTGTGTCTTCCAACATAAGTGTTGTAGATCCCAATCCCTACAGTGGTTATAATATTATATGGGATTACATTTCCTTTGTTATGTTAATTAAGCAATATTGGTATTGGGCATCTCTTAAGAGCATCTCCTTTCCAGATACAAGAAAACAAAATTAAGGAAATAGAGGAGACTATAGCCTGTGGTAGCTCCATAATTTCATGTCAAGATATGCAAATGTATTGGGGTAGTATTCAATCTGTCCATCATGTCACCACAGCCTGATGGTTCCTCCTTGTGGGCATGGCCTAGTCATAAAGAGGCTGCCCCTGGGGATCTCCCCCTCTCTCTCTGACTTCAGCATCCTCCTGACTGACACTGATTGCAGCCAAAGCTCTGTGCCATGTCCATTGAATTCACATAACTCTACACTCACGAACCTGTGATATTCCTGCATTCTGTATTGCTGCTTGTGACGCCATGAGTCTGAAGAGGGACTTATGGGCTAATACCAGATTTATGAACTTGAGTTAGACTGAGACATGATGTCTTCTTGATGTTCAATTGCTTTTCTATATAAAGCTCTTTCTTACACATATATAAGTGTCTCTGGATTTGTTTCTCTTTTCTTTTTTTTTTTTGGAGGGGGGGGGGCGTCACAGCTCTCCGGTGGTGGGAGTAGGAGGCCCAGCCCCACTGCTGGAATTGAACCTCCGTCCCAGTGGGCCGCAGTCCCCGCACAACCACTACGCCACCGGGGCTCAGCCCTTGTTTCTCTTTTCAACCAGAGCTCACACATAACCCAAGTAAGGATGGGAAAAGATATGTACCATGTCGCATCAAGATGATCAAGAAGTCATGAAATAAATGCTGAAGAGACAATGATCTCCCTCCAGAGAGAACAGAGAGAGAAAGACTTTTCCTAGAAACGACACCCTGATTCTGGACTTGTGGCATCCTAAATTGTAAAGTGCATTACTCACATGTGTTATCTCTGTCATAGCATTACCAAATAACTAAGACGATTAATGGGTAAGTGAAGAAAACATGACATGTTGAGGGACCCATGGCCTTTGACATGTTGAGGCCTTATGACCTAGTAGAAAGGCAAATGTAGTGCACAGGATTCTATTAAGTTCACCTACAACTTGTGAATGTTCAAGCTACATAGGACAGCATTCTACTAGGTAAACCTCTGGTATAGGTTAAGTAAAGACCAAACTCCAGGTAGACTGATAAGATACAATTAAAACTCATTCCTTCTAACTAAACCATCTATAAACAAACAAACAACAACAAAAATCCTGCTGTCTATTCTAGTCCAACTCAAGGTGATCCCATATGACAGAGTAGAACTGCCTCAGAGGATTTCCAAGGCTGCAAATCTTTACCGATGCAGACTGCATCATTTTAATTCCTTGGAGAAATGAGTGGATTTAAATTGCCTTCCTCTGGTTTAGCAGTTTAACATTGTAACGACTGCACTATCAGAACTCCTTAAAACTTATGGAGTGATCAAAATAGTATTGGCAACTTGGGCTGTATATACTGCCTTCAATTCTTTCCCTAAGGAAGTTAAGCACATAAAACAACTCTTCCCTACAAAACCTATATAAGTAAAAAGAAGTCATTCTGGTTAGAATTTCTGTTACAAAAACTGGCATCCAGTTTGGGAAGCATTAATTTAGGCTTTGATTTGATGTTTGTTTTCTTTTTTTTGGGGGGGGGGTTGGTAGTGATGAAACCTGAGACATGATCTTTTTGCAGTAAAAAGTTAGTGGGAGAATTCATGACTCCACAACTTTGGAAATTTCATATTCATTGTATATTAGACAAAAACAAACCTAAAGTATAATCTACTTAATGTTCCCTACAAAGTACTAGAAGAAAAGTTTGATGTCTTATATGTATACTGCCTGACTTCTGTTCCAGCAATTAAAATTTAGTACCTTTGGGTCAACATTATTCTATTGTTTAGACAACTTAGATTGCCTCGCTTAGAGAACCAACCCTATGGGTCAGTTTCACTTTGTCACCTGAGATATTATGAGTAGAAACAAACTCCACAACAACTTCAACAATTAGCCAGAAATCTAATTTGAATTTTAACCCACAGGATGCATTTCCCTTTCTTACTTTATAGTTAAAAAACAAAATGTAAAACCTCTCACAAGGTATAATTGACTAAGCTAATTCCAGTGGTAACACAAAAGATAGAATCCAATTCTCTGAGCTCACAGTTCATTCAGTACTTTTGCACCACAGCGCACTCCCTTTGACCCCTTTTCTCACACATTCCAAAGTGTTGTGCAGAATCTGCATAGCTGGAGTGAATACAAGTTGAAGGGGAAGTCAAATCCATCTTCTAAACTGTAAAATGTAGGGAGCTTTAGCATCCTTATGTCCTTTGGAACACGGTCATATATTCGTGGTTCGTGGAGTCAGCAAAAGCAAGGTTATACTTGGGTTGGTATTCAGCATAAAGTGTGTTGTAACACTGACAGGCTATATTTACACAGTGGTGCTGAGAGATTAAAATAAGTAACTCCAATGTTGATCCTAACAAACATATGCATTGCTGCTGATAGAGTTAACATCAGTTTTTGAGTTTGCAATTGTGTGCCCATATGTTGTAAATGACAGTTTTTCCAAAATTCAATCATTGGCACTTCATTCCATAGATTTTTTTAATGATAAAATAAGATGTTTAATATCAGTTGGTCTTGATTTACAGACAATATTAATGAAGGGAAAATAAGAGGCCAGGCTTTCAAACAATTCTCATGAGAATTTCATTCCCACCAGTGTTTCTTGGCAACAAATGTTGGTCCTACAAGCCTCACATAAAAAATACCTTGCATTCTCTGCTATATCACCAAAGTTCATGCTGTGTTCTTTGTATCTCTAGAATAATCTCTTCCTGCTATAGTTCTGCTGACACCTTTCTTTTGTCTCTTGTCTCTTTCACCCTGGGAACTCTCATCTCCGGCCAACAAGCACTAAAGCTTATACAACTTACTGTTTCTATCTCCAGAGCTAAACACATGATTCCTATACTTCAGCTAAAAAGAATGGCTCCAGGCTGAGCCCCGGTGGCGCAGTGGTTGTGTGCAGGACTGCGACCCACAGAGTTGGAGGTTCAAATCCGGCAGTAGCTCTCCAGGACCAAGGCTGGGCTTCCTACTCCCACTGGGGCAGTGATTCCCCCAAAAAAAAGAAAGAAAGAAAAGTTACAAAAAGAACGGCTTCACTGGTGAAGAATTTTCTTTCTGATCAGGGTGGTTTTTTAGATTCATGAATCCCTCAGCTCTGAAAAGATTGTCCATCATCCTCTCTGGCTTAGCATTCTTTCTCATGAGGTCTTTGACAAGAAGCACAACTGGTAGCTATTCCCTAGAGTTCCACAGGGTCTTTATCCACATGACGCACACAACACACTTCTCTGTTCTATTTCCCTGCCACCCCAGGGAACCTTCCTGGACTGCTGAAAGACAATCTTCATGTTTCCATCTTTGAAAGTTCCCGCTAGCCCAAAGGTCAAGGAACACTCTTCTTTCCAAGAAGTTGGGTACATCTTATGCAACTGGAACCCCTGGTACTCTTCATTGACATCAAGAGCTCCTGAACTACTTCTCTGATCTTCTATAGAGATCATTTCTTCTTCAGGCAAAGTATCTTCCACTAACGGTCAGAAGAGGATGAGTTAGATGCAGGAATGTGGGCAAGTTTTGCCAAAAATTACATATAAATTAAATGCAATCCACCTCACCCCAAGGAAACTCCTCTTTTAACGGATTGGGGCTGCTCATTTCAGCTCACAAAATGAAGCATTATTTTATTAAATCTTCCAAATCACTGAGAAACTTGACCGAGGCAAGTTGATCTATACCCTTACCCAAGCCAGTTTTTAAAAGAATCAAGCCTACTGTGACCAAATCAATTGCAGCACATAATCACACCCCAGCCCCATTCCCCATAGGAATGAACTTTCTCTGCTTTTGTAAATCTTTATGGGGACAGGCAGCCTCCTCTTTCTCCATGAAACAAGTGTTGGGCTGCTGGTTCGCAGCTCAATCTTTACCAGACAGGGCAGCCAGGGTTTCTTCAGCATCACAGTTAGTTATTAGTTAATTTTTTGAGTCTCAACTTGTTCATCAATAAACGAGAGAGATAGGTAAGGTGGTTTTCCCTTATAGAAAAGGGGACAAATCACAGATAAGTAGCCTCATGTTTTCTTCTGTCACTCACAACTGGGTAATCTGTGGCTGTTCACAGAATATCTTCAGACCCTATTTATGTAGAAAACAATGGAGTTGGGCCACCTGGTCTACTCTAGAGCCCTGGTGGCTTAGTGGGATATGTGCTTTGGGTTGTGGCCTACAAAGTAAGCCATAGGAAGCCACCATCTGCTCTCAGGGAGAATGATGAGGTTTCCCACGCCAGCACAAACCCGCCATGAGTCAGAATTGACTACATGGCAGTGAGTGAATGAGTGAGAGGGAGGGAGGGAGGGAGGGAGTGAGTGAGTGAGTAGTGAAAACGTTCCAGTCTTAGAAATACACAGGAACAGTTCTACTCTGCTTCAGAAGATCACAATGAGTTGGAATTGATGCTGGGAGGTGTGTTTTGTCTTGTTTTGTTTTTATAAACTTTCACTGAGAAGCAATTTAGAAAATAGGGAAATAAACAGCTTTGATAAATTGGATCTGAAATAAAAGCTACACTACTGTTAGCGAGATAACATTGCTTGTTTAGTAGAAGAAATACATAGAGAGCTACTCTTTTTCCATGTCAAAAGAAAAGTCAAGAAGAGAAAAGAGACTCAGTTAATTTGAAATGACAAAAGTGAGAAAAGTTGAGATGGCTTGATAATAATTTGCTAGCAACGTTTGAAATAAAGCTCATTCCCCCCTGACAAAGTCACTGGTTTCATGACATTTAAAAGAAAAATTAGTTAAATAAGGTTTTAAATACCTTAAACAATTGAAAAGGAGTTTTGGTATAATTAAATATATTTGTAAATGTGTTTATATCATAAACTCAAATATCTAGGTAGGCTGAGGAAAACTACACAACAGGAAAAGCAATATCTAAAATATAACAACACAATGAAAAGATTGCCCTATGTCCTAAATAGTAGTTTATAAATTAGATACAATGCCCTGATTATAAATATAGCATATAGTCATTTTTTTAAAAATACAAAACTTCATTAGAAGAAAATTAAAATGTGCTGTATTCCCTTGAATAACTACAGTTAATATTAAGGTATAAATCTTAGATCTGCTTGCAGTTTTTATATTATATGTTATGGATACATTATTCACATATGCATAAGATTATTAAAATTATACTCAAGTGGAATCATACTAATTGTAATACTTGAAAATATACTTTACTTAACATATCATAATTTTCAACAGAGGTCTGCAAATGCAAATTTTATTAACTGTTCACCTACTGATGTAAAGTTGATTCAGAGTCATAGGGCCTCTAGAGGATATAGTAGAATCTCTCACGAGGGTTTCTGAGATTGTACATCGTAACAGATACGTAATGCCTCAGCTTTCTCCCACAGAGCAAATAGTGAGTGCAAACTGCAGACCTGTCAGGTAGCAACCTACGACTTAGTCCACTGCACCACTACGGTTCCTTTGTATTAACTCTACCATTATGTATTTGCCCAATCCATTAAGAATGGTTATTAGAGTGGCCTAGTGAACAGTATCTTGGTGCAGCATAAACTTTAACTGTATTTACGCAACTATTCTAGTTATTTCCTAATAGACATGGAGTCGCTGAAGCAGAAAGTTTTCATACGGATTGATAATGAAAACTGTTCCTGGGAAAATCCATACCAATTTTATTTCCACTAACCATGTTGGTATCTAATTGTTTGAGAATATATTGATAGGATTTAACATCTTTCTGTAAATATATTGGACATTTACACTGCTTGTGGAAACGGGTTTGTTTATGTTCATTTCCCATTTGGGTACTGGCAAAGTCCTCTTCATATATGAAAGTGCTTTCTAAATTAAGGGCAACAATCTTCTAA
Organism: Nesogale talazaci; assembly: GCA_004026705.1. Taxonomy (NCBI): domain Eukaryota; kingdom Metazoa; phylum Chordata; class Mammalia; order Afrosoricida; family Tenrecidae; genus Nesogale; species Nesogale talazaci. Next base: position 21,156 of record PVJH01000705.1, on the reverse strand, counting down.
ATACACTATATTAAAAATATCTCAATCTGTCACTAGTCTTTTAACTTCTTTTATGTTCATATTTTATACAGTAATTGTATTAAAATAAACATTGCCCTTTGCAGAATCTTCCTTGCATAGTATTTTTAAAATATACTTTCCCATCACAAGAGTATAAAAATTTGGTGATAAGCTTGCATGATTTGGGCACACACATGGACAACTAGCCAATTGCATCATTATGGTTGACTTATTAAGGCTGCATTCTCATCTGAATGGAAAGCATATTTCAAAATGAAATGTAAAGGTTTATATTCCATGTGGGGGGAAAGGATGCAGAATCACAGCTAACCACACACACATATAAAATGACAAATGATCTTACTGTACAGATCTTAACTGTACAAATCAAGTCATAAAGCTTTTGAAGAGCTCTACAATGATGGTTTTAACTGCCTCATAGTTCTCTCAAGGCGGGGGGTGGGGGGGGGACCTGTAGGCTTCAGTAGTTGACTGTAGAGTTAGCAACACAATACTTATCCCACAGAACTGCCAGTATTCTTCTTCCATAGAGCATACAGCCTAAAAAACACTGAGGTCAGCTCTCTGTACAAGATCCATTTCACAAAACCTGCTAACAACAGGATGAGAAAAACGAGGCTTTCCATCTCAGAAACTCACGGGGGCAGTTCTTTCCTGTCCCATGGGGGCTCTAGATGTTGGAAGGTCTCAATGGCAGGAAGTCATAGGAAGAATTGTGGGCAGATGCAGGTGGCTGAATCGGCACATGTGATTTAATTTCATAGAACTAATGATGCACACAATAACCCAAACTCCACAAAACCAAATCCACATGCAGTTTCTAAGATTGTAAATCCTTGTGGAAGCAGGCAGCCTCCTCTTTCTCCCTCAAGACGAATGGTTTCAAGTGGATGAATTTGGAACAAAATGGATGAAGGCCTCAATAATTTGTAAATTTTTAGTATTATTTTGTCATATCTTACACCCTCCGAAGTCTCCCTTCACTCACTTCTCCACTGTCCTCCCCCAGGGAGGATGTTATCTGTAGATCTTTGCAATTTGTTCTTCCTTTCTACCCCACCATCCCACCACCCTCCCATTATCTCTCTTCTCACCACTGGTCCTGAGGGTTTCTTCTGTCTTGGATTCCCTGTGTTTCCAGTTCCTATCTGTACCAGTGTACATCCACCTGTCCAGCCAGATTTGTAAGGTAGAATTGGGATTGAGGGATAATAATAATAATCTATAAATTACCAAGAGTTTATGGGTGAGGAGTGAGGGAGAAATGATGAGCAGGTACCAGGGGCTCAAGTAGAAAGCAAGTGTTTTGAGAACGATGAGGGAAACAAATCTACAAAAGTGCTTGATATGATGGATGCATGTGTGGAGTGTGGTAAGAGTTGTAAGATCCCCAAATAAATTGATTTATTTTTTTAAAAAGATGAATACCAGTTTTCCTGTATGTGGTTGTGAACTATAGTCAAGCAAAATGCTACTCTGATAAGAAATAAGGTACAAGGAACTCAGGGTCTCCATTGTGTCATTTTTTTAAAATCATTTTATTGAGGGGCTTATTCAACTTTTATCACAATCCATATATACATTCATTGTGTCAAGCGCATTTGTACATTTGTTACCATCATTATTTTGAAAACATTTTCTTGGTATCACATCATTTACCCCCTCCCTCCCTCTTCCACCCTCCATCCCTTATGAACCCTTGATAATTTATAAATATTATTTTTCATGTCTTTGCCCTGACTACAGCATCTCTTTACTGATTCATCTATTGTTCATCCCTCCCTGGGAGGGAGTCATAGGTAAGTCATCATGATCACTCCCTCCTGTATGGCTACTCTCAATATTGGTCTCAAGTTTATCTGCCCTGGATTCCCTGTGTTTCCAGCTCTTATCTGTACCCATGTACATGCTCTAGTCAAGCCAGATCTGTAAGATAGAATTTGAGTCAAGATAGGTTGTATGGGAGGGGAACAGGGAGGTGGGGGGAAATCATTAAAGAACTAGAGGAAAGCTGTATGCTTCTTTGTGCTATACTGCACTCTTTCTGGCCCATCTCCTCCCCATGACCCTTCCGTAAGGGAAAGTCCAATTGTCCACAGATGGGTTTGGGATATCTACTCTGCATTCCCCCTAATTCACATTGATATGATCTTTGGTATTGGATCATTGTGTCATATATTTTTAACATTTCAATTTTTTTTCTTTAAAAGGAGTGAGTTGTGTACTGGGGGGTTAAATGCTTTATAGACAAGGAAAAAAACTGCGCTGGAACCAACTCATTCATCATCATGTTCATCCTTTTCATCTTCTTCATCCTCTTCCTCTTCTTCGTCATCTTCGTCCTCTTCTTCCTCCTTCGTTTTCTTGCTTTTCTCAGCCTTGACGACTCCCTTTTTGGCAGTCTAAGGCTGCACTTTAGCCCGGTACCCAGTGATATCCTTTTCATATTTCTCCTTCAGCGTGACGGCCTTCTCCTCGTAAGGCTGCTTGTGATCGGCAGCAGTGTTATTCCACATCTCTCCCAACTTCTTCGCAGCATCCCGGATGGACAGGCCAGGATGCTTGCCTTTGATTTGGAGGCGATACTCAGACCAAAACAAGAAAGAGGCCGGAGGCCTCTTGAGTGCATTGGGATCCTTGAACTTCTTTTTCGTCTCCCCTTTAGGAAGGATGTAAATTTTCATTTCTCTCTCATAACGGGCCTTGTCTGCCTTAGGCATATCTTGGAATTTTCCCTTCTCTTTAGCAGACATGGTCTTCCACCTCTCTGAGCACTTCTTAGAAAACTCTGAGAAGGGCTGAGCCCCGGTGGCGTAAGTGGTTCAGTGCAGGACTGCGGCCCGTGGGCTTGGCGGTTCCAATCCAGCGGCGGCTCTCAGGAGCACCACTGGGTAGCGCCCACGACCACTAGAGGCAGTGATGCCCAAAACACAAAACCAAACAAAACAAAAATACAAAAGCAAAAAAAAGAAAACTCTGAGAAAGTGTCAGAAGTATCTGGGTGCTTCTTCTTATGTTCCTTCGGGCAAGTTTGCACAAAAAATGCATATGATCACATTTTGCCTCTCGGCTTCTTAGGATCGCCTTTGCACACGTTGTTATGTTTTTTCCGTTCAGCTATGACTTCAGACGGGATCCAAAGAGGAGTTCTACTGACCTTGTGTCTGGGTTTTATGGGGATTTGCTTTATTTACCTTTCTGTGTTAGCCTCTTAAACTACCGCAGCACCCTTAAAAGGACACAGGAAAGGGCGCATTGTGTCGTTTTTTAATAACTACAAGAGCCTCTATAATTATTTAATGCAATAAAATTTTACATAAAAAAATGAAACTAGTAAAATATAAAAAGAAATTTTCTTTATCATTTTATTTCTTGGAAAAATGCATTATTTTCTTCTATAAGTGATGTGGAAAGAAGCTCATTGCCATGTAATCAGTCCTGACTCTGAGAAGGTTACTTTTTATGGGGGCAGAAAGCTTCCTGTTTATTCTGCAGAGTGCCTGGTGATTTTGAACTGCTGATCTTATGGTTAGCAGCCCAATGCATGTTGACCAGATGGTCGAGAGGTTTTAATGCAATAGAGTCTACTTTTCCTCTTCCTTTTTCACTTGTCAGTTCCTATGCCGTGATTCCTTATAAAAACACTGTGGTTTCATATTATATTAAGTACATAACTAATTGTGCTCGTCACAAATAGTTAATAAAATGCTCCTTTTGTCTCAATGTTTTTCGTATTAGTCTAGATAAGTTTCAGAATCTTTTTTCATCAATCTGTCTGAATAAGAATGACTTATGCGGAAGTGGAGACTGGCATGTTCTACATAGCTTTCTGAGATTTCAAAGGAAACTCTTAAAAAAATGAAAGTTCTCCATGGAGAAAATTTTTTCTTGCTGAAGATCAACTGTTAAAGTGAAAAAGTGAAAAAAAAAATCCTTTCATTTGGGAATGTTTGTAGATGTTTAAAGGTAACATATTCTGATTTTTTTACCCCTCATAAAGTTTTTTCTCCTCCCAAAGTTTTGACTCTAACCACGGAACTGTTAATAAATATTGGTCTAATTACTACTAATGAATGGATCATATAGATGAGTCTTTGAAGAGGAACTTAAAGGCAGTTCCTCTAAGTCTATGGCACTCAGGGTTTTAGTAAATGAGCACATTAAATCCAAGATAGTGACAAGAGTTGGCTTCAATGAACCCTTAGCTTCCATGATGACAGCAATCTTTCTTTATCTACAACTAGAAATGGAACACAAGGGTTATTCATATAGTTCTCTCTCATTTTCGTTGGGGTTAGAAGCTCTACAGACCAAGGTAAGTCAGAAAGGAAAAAAAAATGAGACATTTCCTGTGGCTCAAATAAAACCCTGGATGCCATATGACCAACCATAGCAGTGTGTTCAACAGAAACAAATATTATTTACAGCAATTCTAACCATCACTTTTCAAATAACTTTGAAATGAAGCAGCAGAATAATACAAAACATAGTTTCCTCTTCCCATCCTTTCTCCTCTTCTCTGAAAACCGGAAGCTTCTCTGGAGTCTCTCACTGGTTAATACCTGCAACAATAATTGTGCTGATTCCTGTGCTTGCATTCTTTCTGCCTCCTCTTGTATTTATTTACATTCATTCTTACTTTCAGTTGTCTCCTTGCTTCCAGGTTGGCATCAAAACGTTTACTAACCCAACCAGATAGAACTCTTCTTTTGAGAATAAAAATCAAGGCAAACACTAGATTCTCTTTCACTAGTCTGGTGGAAAGGGCAGAAACAGCTAAAGGCTGAAGATACACCCAACATGAATTATTTAGTTCCTGTCACATCTACACCAATCAGCAACGTCTTTTATGTGTCACAAGACACATAAAGTTGTCAAAGATGGAAGGCATTGGCAATTGTTTCCTATCATTTATTGCAGGTTTCCTGACCACAGATTGGGAATAAATAAGACAAATATTATGAACTGAGATAAAAAAAGACAAACTCATTGCCATCTTATCACTTTTGAATTCTAACTGTCCTATAAGATTTACACGGTTGTTAGGTCTTTATAGAAGCTGGCTGCTACTTATTTCTCCCAGAGTAGCTAGAGAGTTCTAACTGTGAACCTCTTGGTTAAAAACAAAGAGCTTAGCCACTGTCCCACACTTAACATCCTAAACTAGGAAGTTATTACTATGCCCCATGCAATGGGCTAAGTCAAGGATGCTGAATACGCTGATCGCGATCTACCAGTCGATCACAAATGTAGTGTGGGTAGATTGCATGGCATTAAAAAAATAGCCTCCTAGCAGCGATCCTGTCACTTGATATACAGCACAACCAATCAGACGCAATCTTAGGTGTCAAATGCATACACAAGCAATTGTGCTGAATGCAGCAAAACTGACAAGTTATTGCCAATTTTCACACCTTGTTTTTTTTTTCTCTTAAACATAAGAAAGGGCGTTAAAATAAGTGAGGACACTGAACCAAGTAAGAAGACAAAAACATATCATTTTCATACAGAAGGGGAGATTTTGGCACTACAAGTTAACATTCAGCTGATGTCCAGAGAACATGAACAGTTCTGGAACTTACTCCCAGAGAGAAAGACCCAAACATGAGAAAATGTGCTAATTACTTGACTGCATTACTGAGCTCTACTTATTTCTATGAGTCATCCTTTTCCCACATAAAGATCATTAAGTCCAAATACCATTCCACCATGATTAATGATTATTTGGAAGTGTGCTTGAGGTTAGCTGTTAGCAGCTCCTGTCTAGACTATGCATCCCTTTCTCATTTCATTCAGTGCAAGTCGTCAGAGTAAACTCAGGTAATCACAAAAAATGTACATAGTTAATTGGGTTGTGATGTGCAATAGGGAATCAAGCGGTTTTGCAAGGTACATAAACATATCTTATACATATAAAGAATTCTCAATGCATTTATGATTAAATGTAAATAAATAAAAATATCTGCTTTGCATTTTTGTAGTTAGTAGATCATTTTCACTTGATCATTTTATAAGTAGCTAACATGCTGAAAAAAATGTGTGCACCCCTGGGCTAAGTACTTGAAATAGCAAAATATTAAATCCTATGTCAGTCTTTGTATTTATCCTAATTTTTAAAAGCATAAGACAAATGGACAGAACTTTATCCACCTTGCCCCAAAGTGCATAACCAGAAAATGATGAGTGAGCCTGCCGTTGCACATTTTTTAACCCTGGGTTCATCGTATTGCAGGGTCATAACAAAATTGAAAGAATACAGTCAAATTAAGGGACCAGGTGAAGAAAGTACATTGTTGTAAGCACACTATTGTGACTTACAAAAGAATGGAAAATGAAAGTGTATTTATTATTCCTACTATAGACTAGTCAATATTTTTTAGTGAATAGAAAGAGTAAACAAAATGGTGGGGTTTCTTTATCAACAGATCTGCTCACCTCTTTCATTCCATGTTCTAGCTATTATGAAAGTATTTTTAGTTGGATATATTTTATGAATCACTGAAAATGGTCTTAATTCTTTGGTCATAGGAACAGGATCTAAATATCTATAGGCAGTCTTGACTATTCATCGGGGTCAATATTAAAGCATGATACAGAAATATTTACTATTGTGTTCTTGCTTTTATAACTACTCCTCCTACTATTATTTCTAAGAGGATGAATCCTGTATCAAGGGAAATCACTTAAGACACTTCAGGATTTCTGAGCAAAGCCTTGCGGTTGTTATGTGCTGTCTTTCACCTGGAATGGATATTTCAGGGATTGCCGGCTTGTTTTTTGGCACTTCCCATTCTTCCAGTGTGACTCTGGAATTTTATTTAAAGATGAACTCTTCTCTCCTTCTTAGGCCAAATGCATCTGACAGACACATGCCTATCTTGAAAATGGAAAGCGTGGATGTGGGAAAGACTAACCTCGTGACAGTGATTGGTTCAGACAAATAAATGCATGTACCTTGAGCAGGGTCAACAAGAAGGTTAGATTTTGGAGGAGCTTCTGGAATACAGAATCTGGCTCCATCCATTTGGACATGAAGGTATGACGTGTGGAGTTGCAATCATTTGGAAAGTATAAATAAAATTTAAAGTTCAAAGCTGAGAGAATAAAAGGGACTTGATGGCAACCTTTGAGCATCTGGTTCAAGCCTCACTGCAGCCAGCTGTGACTCTCAAGCCACATGTGACCCTCTAAGTACACACACATGTGGCTCTGAAGTAAAAAATTTTAAAGTTAAATGATATTACTCAGATAATTGTGATTCCACTTGTTTTTAAGAATATATTTATGGCTGTGGAATAAATTTTAAATTGTTTTGAGGGACAGCTCCTGTTCTATCTCCAAAGTTTGTTCACAAATGGGCTGGACCATGATTCTCCGTGGATTGACAGACATTAGGTAATTAGCCTCTGTGTCATTTGTTGTGTGTAGCCAATCAATGAGAAGGACAGTTTCCTTAGGGGTGTGGCCTGTGTCCAATATATTTGGATGTCCTGGAAGAGCTTTCTCTCTTGATCCTGCTTTCAACTTGTCATGTTGAGACACCTGGTTCTTGAGTCATGAGAAACCTTCTGTCTGATGTCTGATCTGCCAATTATGAATTCACCAGATCCCACTCTATAGGAAACAGCAGTCAGCCATGGGACCTGAAGAATTTGGGCTTGTTAGCTCCTGTAACCACAAGTCAGGAGAAACCTCGAAAATGCTGTTGAAACACAGATCTGGAACTCTCCATCCACAAAATTGCATATGCCATTTCCTGAAGCAAAGATCTCTCTATGTGAGGGTGCTTAAAAGAAAAGAATCCCATTATCTTTTCACTCCAATATCCCATGAAATTTTTCATATATATATATATATATATATATATAGAGAGAGAGAGAGAGAGAGAGAGAGAGAGAGATGACTGTCATCTTACACACTATGCAATTACATAACACAATAACTTCCTTTATGCTAAATAAGTCCTTACAGATAAATCTATTCTCACAGGAATATACTAATAGGTGAAAAGTAAAGTCGATTTAATAGAATTGCCAGTGCATAATGTGGCACTAAAAGTGCTTATGTGAAGGCTAAATTTCCACACCCCCTTCTTTTTCTGCTACATACAGGATTCTTTAAACAGCTACATAGTTCAGAAAGAAGTAACACAGACAATCTTAAAGAGTTAATCACTAGTCATAAAACTCTCATATTCCTATCATAAGTGAATGTGTTGTTCTTATCTGCTTATTTGGAAAGTCACAAGATATACAGATACCAATACTTAACATACTAAGTATTGTATACCAATACAATACATACTAAGCAAAATTTGATTTTATTGTTCAAAATTATTCAAAAGGCAATAAAAATTAGATTCCACCATATACCTTGTCTATGGTTAAAATTAAATGCTCATGGTTAAAATGGAATGTTTCCTTAGGGAAAAATTGTGATGTGGGATAAATGAAAACATTTCAATGGGATTCCCTAAGATGTGGGAAACAAAATTCAATAACTCTAAAAAAATTAACAGTGGTACATACATTTACTGGCCTGAATAGGATACTATGTCTAACTTATGTGCTTTTATTTTTCATTAATAAAACGATGTTTGAAGTGGAGTTAGAGATTATTTCATGTTAAGATATTAGATGCTATAAGACACACAAGTGATACTAATAAATTGGTGTCAGAGTTCTGATGGCACATAAGTTAACACCAGACAGAGAGTGGCATTCTGTCTGGAGTCATGTATGCCCCTAAAGGAAATATCAGCTATGAGGCCCAAGTCACAAGCTCCCCCACTGCATTTTGGAGACCAGGTGCAAAATTATGTATCTGTACATGGATTCATGTAAAGGTATCTTGGTGTTCTGTAACAAATCAGGAATGAGAATTGCAGCCAATGAAGAAGAGGGGAAAAGAAGCAGATAGTTTTATCTCTAACCACTGGCAAAGCCAATTAGGCATATCTTTGTTTCATAGCAACTCTTTAAAGCATTGAGGAGTTAAGGATTTGGGCGTTTGATATGGAAGTGCAAACAAATTCTTTCTATTGACTCCTACAAACAACACCCAGTGTAATATCCAAGAGATGTGTCTGGGCCTCACTTCTCCAAACCATGTAAGGCAAAGCAGTTTTATACACATGGTGGTTTTCTGTCTTGAATAACACTCTTTAAAAATACAAATAATTGCTCAAGTAGAGTATTGAAGAGGCGTTAGTGTGTCGATTCTAGTTTAGGAAACCAAAATTTGAAACCAAAATCAAGTGCCCATGTGCATTCTGTGCTTGGCAAGACTGCATTTCTGTCATGCAGCATCAACACAGGAACTCTTTAGTGTGCAAACCCAGTGCTGATATGAATTTTAGACTTCTAATTTAATCTGTGCTGCTGGGTTTAAACCTTTGTAATTCGTTTCTTGATCTGTCATTTCTAGTCCTCTGTGCACTTCTGGAAAGCAAAGGTTTCTTCTATGTCTGTCTTTCCTGGGATCACACCAGTTGGAGAAAAATGTTTAGCAGCCATTATCTCAGAGAAGTATACTAACAATTCTGATTAATCTTCCACTACGGAAGTCCCACAAGGAAGATTAATTAAAATGATTCTTCTAGCTGGCACTCATTCTGCTTTTAGAAACACATTTTACACACATTTTATTGTGAATCAGGTAAAATGCCATTAAGCACAAGACTGATCCTAAGAGTAAAGCTCACTGCCATTTAGTCCATTTTGACCTATTAGGATACTACATGACATTTCCAAATTATAGATCTTCCTGGGGGCAGTCAGGCTCACCTTTCTCCCATAAGTTCACTAATGGATTTGAACCCTTGAGTTTGCATATGGCAATCCAGTGCTTATTCTAAAACGCCACAGTACTATTCAGCTACTACTTGTCACAGGTCATCAGAACTCTTGGTGGTATCATTATTATACTTTGGACTGATAACAGAAAGGTCAGCAATTTGAAACCACTAGTTACTCCAGTTCCTTGAGAAAATGGTGAGACTTTCTGCTGCTTTGGAGAGTGACAGTCTCAGAGGCCCACAGGGGCTATTCTACCTTGCTTTATAGTGTCGCTATGAATCAGAATCCACTCTGGCAGTGAGTGTGTGTGTGTGTGTGTGTGTTTACATAACAAATCTGGCAAAATAAAATGCACTCTTTTTTCAGTGTTTCTTCTCTCTTTACAAGTACTCAATGTTACACATTGAATTGGATCCATACTGGATATGTTGCAATCCTAACCTGAGTGCCTGTAAATGGGAGCCCATTTGGAAATAGGGGATCTTTGTTGTTATGTCAGTAAGAGTAACATGGATCCTAAACCTAATCTCTTCTGAATTATGTCCCTTAAAGGTGTCTGTGAACAACTGCATAGCCTAGAAAGAAGCAGTGTAAACAATATTGAGATACTATACAGACATAGAAAGACCCAGGAACAGATGCCATGTGATTGATTATCTGTCTACAAGCCAACGAAAGCCAAGAAGGCTCAGGGACACAGAACAACACAATTCACCAATAGCAAGACTGTTCAGATTGATAGTGACCCTGCAGGACGGAGTGGAACTGGCCCTTAGGATGCCTGACACTAAATCTTTATAGGCCCAGATGGTCTCATCTTTCTGCTGAGGAGAGTCTGGTGGGTTGGAATAGAGTAGTCAATAGTGCAATGTCTAAGTCACTGAACAACTAGAGCTTCTTTAAATGAGAGCATGTGTTTCCCTGGAGTAGCAGTTCTCAATCTGTGGGTCACGACCCCTTTGGGGGTTGAATGACCCTTTCACAGTGGTCACCCAATGTATAACAGTAGCTAAACGACAGTTAGGAAGGAGCGATGAACATAATTTCAGGGTTGGGAGTCACCACCACAGGAGAACTGTATTAAAGGGTCGCAGCATTAGCAAGCATGAGAATCACTGCCCCAGAGCAAACAGCATAACCATGCACATACTCTGAATGTGGACTCCTGTCTTCCCAAACTGTGAGCTAATTAATACACCTCTATCATTTAGACAGACACGAACTTGTGATGTTCTTGTTATGGCAGCGCTAGATCACTATTACAGTGGCATTCATGTGAAAAACAAGTAAGTGCAGGCTTAGAGGACGTGTCCCCCTAATCTAGCAATTTGCAATCTAATAAAGGGGAATCCTTATTCTCCACCATCACATGTTGCTTCATCATGATTGGCTCCATTGTTGGGGGAGCATAACTAGTTGGGGATGCCCAATCTGTGGGAACATGTAATTACCTCTGCTTTGAATTCTAATCATTTTTCCTTTTTGTTTCCTATATTTACAAATGAGGTCAGCTAAGTAAATTAATTAAATCACAAGGGCATACATGGGAGTAGAGCACATGAGATCTTACATCACGAGATTTTCTGGCTTAAGACAGCTTGCAAGAATCAATACCATTGAAAACCACAGTCTGCTGCATGCTTGAAGAAAATGGATGAGCTCCAGAGTAATGTCATCCAAGTGCCTCAGGCAAGTGGGTCTTGAAAAGGTAGTCTATCATGGACACTTCAAACATTATTTCTGACCTCAGTGAGTCATCCATTATACATATGTTGCTGTCATGTATTCGTGATGTCAATTTCATGATTAAGATGTAGGGGGGAAGTCTAGACTGTTACTCAGGAGACAGTCAATGAGTAGTAGTCAATGAGACCTCTGTGTGGGCATGGCTTTCTCCTGAGATTTCTAGGCAGTCTTGTGGTATTTCCCAATTGGAGAAGAAAGACCTGACTCTCAGTGTCTGGCAGTCATTCTCCAAGACGATGAAGAACTGAAAAGACAAGATGGCAGCATGTGAGGAACTGGAGGAGCTGGAGGAGGAGCCCCATGGCCTTACCTGGATGAAACCAGACCTCTGAAGCTGGAGAAGTCACATGGAGACCCCTGCCAGTGCTGAGTTGCTTCTACCACCACTGGATGCTGTTGATGGATCCTGAGTCCTGGAAGTGAGGAGCCATGGGGAGACCCCTGCCAGCACGTTTCAACTGCACGTGCCGTGTACACTGATACAGATATGAGTTCTCAACACAGGGAACCTGGGACAGATAACACCCTCAGAAACAATCATGAGAGTAACCATACTAGGAGAGTAAGTAAGGGGGGAGGAGAGTAAGGGGGAACCAATCACAATGATCAACATATAACCCCCTCCTAGGGGGATGAACAACAGAGAGTAGATGAAGGGTGACAGTGTTCAGTGGAATAAATTTAAAAAATAATAATTTATCAATTATCAAGTGTTTATGAGAGAGGGTGGGGAAGGGAGGAAAAAGTGAGGAGCTGTACCAAGGACTCAAGTAGAAAGAAAATATTTTGAAAACGATGATGGTAACATATGTACAGATGACTGGATGTATGAATTGTAATAAGAGCTATAAAAACCCCCAGTAAAATGATTTTTTAAAAAAAGAAAAGTTACTGTTTCAGACACTCAATGGCGCAGTTCTACCCTGTCCTATCAGTTCACCAATTTGGCATCAAATTGATAGCAAAGAGAATGATTTGTAGTCTTGAAAACCCAGAGATACAGTCTGAATCTGACTTCTAGGGCTGATGTGAATCAGAGTTGAATTGATGGCAGTGGGGTTTTGTTTTTGTTTGTTTGTTTGTTTGTTTTTGTGGTTCTTATCCTGTTTGTTTTTGTTTGTTTTGTTTATAAATCATTTTATTGGGGACTTGCACAACTCTAATCACAATACATACATACATTCATGTGTCAAGTACATTTGTACATTTGTTGCCATCATTATCAAAACATCTTCTTTTTACTTGAGCTCTTGGCATCAGCTCCTCATTTCCCCCTCCCTCCCCCACCCTCTCTCCCTCATGAAGCCTTCATAATTTATAAATTATGATTACTATTCCATGTTTTACACTGTCTGATGTCTCCCTTCACCCACTTTTGGTTGGTTGGTTGCTTTTTTCTTTTTTCATATCTTCAAGGTTTTGTTTATTGTCTGCTGTCATTGGTGCTGTTTTTACTGTTGTTCTTGTTACTCTACTATGATGTCTTTTAAGTAATGCAGGATATTTTAAGTAATACATGATAGTCTAAATCAAATGGATTTATCGCCTTTGCTGACTTTAACCCACGTCTAACCTTTCATTCCTTATAAAACATTTTATTTTATTCTTCTAGTGGCTATTTTCATTGCCTCCAGGTGTGTTGTGAGGACACTTTTTACCATTTCATTATTTTGATGAACATCTTGTTTGCCTAAGTTTACCCCAGACCCACTGTTCTGGAGGAACCCCGGTAGTGTCGTCCTTATGCAGCACTCTGCTAACCACATGGTCAGCAGTTCAAAACCAACAGCCACTCCTGGGGGGAAAGATGAGGCTTTCTTCTCCTATAAATAGTTACAATCCCAGCAATCCACAGGGGCACTTCAATTCTGACCTACGGGTTCTCTAGGAGTCAGGACTGGCTGGAGGGCAATGAGTTTGATACTTTTTCTAGGGTCACACAATTTTGGTTTTTTTTTCAGATTCTTCTGCTCTCCTGTCTCTGGGGGCAATAAACTCATGTGCTCAAATCACATGGTTAAGCATTTACTTAACTAGCCCTTCACTCAACTTAGTTGAATTATTTTCAGCTAAGTCCTCTCTTAAATGCCTAATAAATATGGTATGGAGTCAGTATCGTTTTAAATCATGCCTCCTACATGCCAGACACTGTGAAGAATTTCATGATTTCGAGTCTCAGAATACCAAAGTGTACAGCCATGGGAAGCTAACTTCTTTGGTCTCCAAAAGGTAATAATTAAGTAGCTATTTATCTGTTTATGGGTTTAAAAGAAGTGGATCCTAGTGTCTTAACACAAAGATTCTGAAAAGCATCATGTATCTGGAAACTGAATAATATGGGTCTCAAATTTAGGGACCAAAGAAGTACAGCTGTTCACCATCCCTCTTTAATCTATTCTCTTCCTTGTGGTAATAAGATCCCCTTCCCCTTTTATTTTGGCTGAAAAGATGATGAATTTGTGGAAGACTAAACATTCCAGTTTGTAATAAAATGTGAATGAAAGTATTCCCTGCATAATGACCACGTTGTTTGTTGCAGAGAAAGTGCCTTACCCCAAAACCTACATCTGGCCCTTTAGCACAAGTTGTAAATAGAGATAAATCAATGTCTATCTTTGTTCATTCACATTAGGACTTTGATTCAAACAGCAGAATAGCAAGATGATAAAAGCCAGGTCCTTCAGGGATTCAGAGAATGTTTTCCCCTCCAGGTTATTGAATGTAGAAGGTTACAAGTGGGAGAAATAAACTTCTGTCCTATTTAAGTCACCATTTGTTTTTTGAGTCCCTGCTGTTTTCCATATATATGTCAAAATTATAAAAGAATCATGCCACTCATAATTTAAAGTGAACAATAAAATCTCAAGTGTAAGTAATAATTTAGTTGACAAACACAAAACTCAGAATTTACTCCAATCTTTAGCTGGGAGAAAGCCCAACAGTAGAACCCTTCACTGATAAAGGCTTTGCTCAGATATAACATTCAGTAGCTCCCAATCACCTTCCAATCAAGCAAGTCCAGGATGAAGCCTAACTCAATTAGTTGGAGAAACATGTCCCTCTGACAAAGAAACCTTTCCAAGGTAGACAGCAAAGAACCGGGAGCAATAAAAACACAACTTCCACTAGTTAATCAGAGACCATTAAGTTTGCTCCAACTCATGATGGCTGTATGTTTGTCAGAGAACTGTGCTCTATGGGTTTCCATTGGCTGGTTTTGTGGTAGGAGATCTTCAGGCTTTTCTTTCAAAGAGTCTCTGGAAAACTCACACAGTCAAGTCTTCTGCTAACAACAAATCACATGGATTATTTGCCCAACTCAAGGATATTGCTATTACACACACACACACACACACACAAACCCTTCAGAGAAGTTCTATCTACACACCAAGGAATTTAAATTAGTTCTAATCTTATGCATACATCTCCACAATTATGTTACAGATTTTCATCATGGAAAGAAAATGCATTGCAATTATTTAAGACTATTTGATAAAAATAAATAAAACATTTTATAGGGGCCACTTATAGTTCTTATAGCAATCCCTACATAAGGTGAACTTCTGCTAAGATGGCAACTGAGTAACACATACCAGATGGACCCTGCAGAAATCAGCACAGGAAAGTCACTGGGAGGACAGTTCCACACTGCCAGGTCACAGGAGGAGCATCATAAAAATAAGTAGGCACAGATCCTCTTGGCCTCCAGGATCTAGGGGCTTTGGGATTATCCCTGTGAAGGCCAGCTTGGGTTTAACCTTAGCCTCACTGCTGTCTCAGGCAAAGCCAGGATCCAACACAGCCACAGTGTGCTGCCACGTGGGGAAGGGTTTAAACACATCCAGCCCCAATGTCTGGGTTCAAGTCTCAGCTATATTTTTACTTTTGTTTCCCTCTCCTCTCTCCCCATAGTTTTAGCAGGTCCAGGATTTGTTTTTTTCTCTCACACATAACTGCTGACCTCTAGGCCATTCCCCTTAGCCTAAGGCATTTACGTTTGCCCTCCACCCAGCTGGGGGAGCTCCAAAGTCTGCAACATAACATGAGACTGGGGAGAGTCTATCTACCTTCCTCCAGGGGAAATCCTTTCTGCCCACCCTCCCTCTGAAACACCCATATCATATCCGTCAACCTCTGAAGGATAGCCCGCCCACCTTCCTCCAGGGGAAATCTCCTCTGGCCACCCTTCCTCTGAGGTGCTTAACATGGAATTGGGGAAATCCTGCACCACTGGTTCCTGGGGAAGTCCCACCTGGGTGGCTGGGGAAGCTCTTTCCCATCCTCTGTGGTCCCACCTGACTAAGGGAACTTCTTCTCACCTACCCTAGGGCCTAGGACTGTCACCTCTGCCAACACTCTCTAGCACTCCATGTTGCTTTGGGAAACTCTGCCAAAACTCCATTGAAATCTAGCTGACAAGGGCAGTTCTGTCCAGCATCTCTGATGCTACACACAGAAATAAGAAACATCCATCTGACTTCTGCGGTACTCCATTGCAATAGGCACCCCCATTGCCTATTGTAGCAGTGACCCATGCTGCGATGGAAAACACCATCACAGCTTCTTATGAGATCACCAAGGGCAAAACCATCCTCACAGGTTCAAAATCACCCAACCAGCATCCGCTGAGATGACCATCCAACTTGCCCACCAAATAAGAGAATACTGGCTGACGAGGGAAGTAGTAAAGGCACAGGAGGATAAAGTAGTAGGCCAATTCCCTGCACAATTAGCTGCAAGCAGTTCAAAGAAGCAGTCCTACAAACCTCCCAGAGAGACCCCAGTGCTTTTCATCTCTAGAAAATGGCACTGGGCTCCGCTAAAACAATGCAACAAAAACAGCAATCAGTTCTAATGACTTCAAGGAAAATCAGGAAAAGTAAATGCAATGTCAGAAGATGTCCTGAACCTAATGATGTGCATAGAAAACACAGACGTTGATCTCCCACATAAAGAAATTTTCAGAATGGTGCTTGGAGTTCTATAGGATATGAGGGAAACAATACAGAAAAGGGATGATATGATAGAGGATATTAAGACCATACACCAAAGGGAAATACAAAAGCTTAGGGACAAGATAAAATCAACAAGTAACAGACTCAGGGACACCTACAAACGACGGGCGCAGGTAGAGAATGCAACCAGTGACCTAAAGGAGAGTCAAACAGACTTTAAGAAATATGAAGAAGAGTATATTAAGATTGTCAGAGAAGTTAAAGAAAACTAAGAGTTATGTCTGATACTATGAAAGGAGCATCAGAATAATTGGATTATCAAAGAAAGATAAAGCAAAGAAATCAACTGCAAAAATAGTGAGAGGATGCTTGGAGGAAGACTTCCCCTTATTGATAAATGAAAACCATTTATCAGGCAACCAAAAACCAGCTAGACTGAATCCCATGAACTCATTGAGGCACATATAATATATACCCAAGTATAAGCCAACCTAAATATCAGCCAAGGCACATAATTTTGCCACCGAAACTGCATGAAAATTGTGTTGAAAAATTCAACTTATACACAAGTATATACAGTAATAGCTAAACTATCCAACTTTGAGGAAAAGGAGAAAATCATAAGAGCAGCTAGGGAAAAACAAGTAGCCACATATAAGTGCTCCCAAATAAAAATATGCTCAGACCTATCAGTGGACACAATGAAGAAGAGGAGAGAATGGAGTAGCATATTATGAAAATGGAAGGAAAATAACTCAAAGCCAAGAATATTCTAGCCAACCAAATTATCTATCAAGATAGATGGAGAAGTAAGAGTTCGCAGACAAGTAAAAACTCAAAGAATACGTTAAAAGAAACCCAACACTACAAAAGAGCCTTGCCTAACCAATATGGGCAGAAGAACAACACTCACCTAGAACAAATAAGAGACTGCCACAAAGAATAGCCTAATCCAGAGGAGGACAACAAAGAGAAAACAGCCCCCAAGATAGTATTGAATTAAGGGTGGAAAGAACTTAAGAATAAATTATATCCACCAAATCCAAGATACTGATAAGAAAGAGAGGTACAAAAATACCCAACACAAAATGTATAGATGACATCACAGAGCCCACACATGAATGTAATAGACATGAATACAAATGGACTATACTCAGGCATTAAGACACTGAGACTAGCAGACTGGCTTAGAAATACAAGCCTGCTGTCTACAGGAGACACCTCTCAAGATTATAGACAAAAATAGGCTGAGAATCAAAGACTGGAGAAAAACATACCAAACAAACAGCAATTCAAAAAAGCAGGGGTTGCAAACCTAACCCAGGTAAAATTGACCTCAAAATGCAAACCATAAAAAAGAGATAAGGAGAGACACTGTATAATGCTCAAGGGAACTGTAGACAAGGAACCGCTAAGCATTTTAAACAATATATTCCTTGAACAATAGACCACTGAATACATCAATCAAATGCTCCAAAAGACGAAAAAAGAAATCACAGATTCAGCAATTATGTTAGTCCAGATAGACTAGAGGAACAAATTTCAAAGCCACACATATGGATATAAGGAATGGGTTTATATTCCAGGGGAACATGACATTGAGAAAACATCCCAACCCAGTCCAGCTCAAAGTCACAAGTCAGATATTAACCCATAGGCCCGAAATCAGTCCATAAAATCTCCTTCTGACTCACGAAGTCACAGGTCAGTGGCTGCAGAATCCCAGCACTGACAGGGGTCTCCCCATATCTCCTCGTTTCCAGGGCTCAGGGTCCATCAACAGCATCCCGTGATGGCATAAGCAACTTATCGCTGGAAAAGGCCTCCATGTGGCTGCCCCAGTCTCAGAGGTCCGGCTCCATCAGGGCAAAGCTGTGTGGTTTCTCCAACGGCTACTCCAGCCTCCCAGATGCCGCCATTCTGTGTTGCCTGTGGTTAATCATCTCTGAAACTAACTCCCAACAGCTGGGGAAGATAACTTCTCATCCTCACGAGGGAAATACTGCGAGATTTCCCTGGAGTCTCAGGTGAAAGTCATGCCCACATGGAGGCCTCATCAGCTACTCAATGACTATCTCCAGATTAACAGGTGAGACTCCACCCCTACATTTCAATCATAAAATTAACATAAGCACATGACTGCCACAGCAATTATAGTGGGTGATTCCAATACATCACTCTCAGAGAGAGAGAGATCACATGGAAATGTACTCAACAAGGAGACTACAGATCCAAACACTTATAATTAGACAACTTGACCTGATATTTATCGAGCTCTGTATTCAAAACATTCTCTTTGAGCCCACATGACACATATTTGAAGTTAGACCACATGCTGGGCCATAAGTTGACTCCATATAACTTTAAGTACATTGACATTATACAGACCTCACTCTCCATCCTCTGTGCTGTAAGGCTGGAAATCAGCAAAAACAAGATAGAAAAAAACAAGGGAAAACAATTGGAGGATGAACGACTCTTTATTGCAAAAAAGTGTGTCCTGACCCAGATCAGAGATTAAATTAATAAACTTCTAGAAACCAACAAGAATGAGAACACAATAGAACAAAACTTATGAGACACAGCAAAGCAGTTATCAGAGGAAGTGTCATAGCAATATATGCACACATAAAAAAAGAAGAGAGAATTATAATTGATGTGCTGGAACAAAATTTACAGCAACTAGAACAGCATTAACAGAACAATCCTAGGGCCGAGCCCTGGTAGCGTAGTGGTTGCGTGAGGGACTGCGACCGACTGGCTTGGCAGTTCAAATCCAGCAGCAGGGCCTCCCACTCCTACCAGAGGGCAGTGATGCCTAAAAAAAAAAAACAAAACAGAACAATCCTACTAATAGCAAAAGAAAAGTAACAATAAAAATGAGAGCTGAGATTCAGAAGAGTGAATATAAGAAAACTGAAAAAAAAAAAAGCTGCTAAAATTGGCTCTTTGAAAGAATAAACAGAATTGACAGGACACTGGCAACCTAACCAAAGAAAAAAAGACAAATTTAAGTAGCAAGAATGAGAGATGAAACAGGTAACATAGCAACAGACCCTAATGAAACAAAAGGATAATTACACAGTACTACAAAGGACTATCTGCCAAAGAATTCAACTACTTGGAACACATGGACAAATTCTTGGAAAAACAACCCCTCCATAGACTATCCCAGATGGAAATCAAGAATCTCAACAGACCTATAGCAATAGAAGAAATAGCCAAAGTTATCAAGGGATTACCAACAACAACAACAAAAATCCTGTAGACCAGACGGCTTCACAGGAGAATTCTACCAAGCATTCAGGGAAGAACTGACACCAGGTCTAGATACACTATTCCAGAATATAGAAAATAATGGAAAACTCCCAAACTCTTTCTATGAGGCTAGCATAACACTGTTACCAAACCTGGGAAAGGATCCCACAAGAATTGAGAACTACAGACCAACATCCCTAATGAACACTGATGCAAAAGTCCTTTAACAAAATACTGTCCAATAGAATACAAAAGCATATAAAGGAAATAATTCACCACAACCAACTGGGATTCATACCAGGGATGGAGGGATAGTTCAACATAAAAAAGATCATTAGTATCATTTGCCACGTTGACACAAAAACTATAAGAACAACATGATTAATATCAATAGATGTGGGAAAGGCATTTGACAACATCCAACACCAATTCCTATTTAGACACTCAAGAAGCCAGGAATGAAAGGAAAATTCCTCAATATAATACAAGCTATCTGTGAAAAACTAACAGCCAGCATAGCAGTCAATGTAGAAAAGACTAAAACAATCCCTCTGAAAAAGGGGCCAGACAAGGATGCCATTGTCCTGACTCTTATTTAATATTTACTGGAGGTCTAAGCTAACAGCACCAAAGACATCAAAGATACTCGCCTGGGGAAGGAAGAGATGAAACTGTTATCATTTGCAGATGATAACATTTATATATGGAAAATCCCAAAAGCTCCACAAGGAGAGGACTTTAAGCAGTATAGGAATTTGGCAGAATGTCAGGATACAAGATCAACAAACAGAAGTCTATCTGACTTCTATACACATTGGACAAAACCACAGAAGAGGAGATCAAAAAGATGGTATCCTTCACAATAACCAAGCAAAACTGAAATACCTAGGGATATACCTGATGAAATGAACAAAAGATCTATGTGAGGAAAACTACAGAACACTATTATGTGAAACAAAGACTGATCTCAACAAATGGAAGAATAGCCCTTGTTTGTGGGTTGGAAGACTCAATATAGTAAAGATGTCAGCTCTGCCCAAGGCACTACATAAGTTTAAGGAAATCCTGATAAAATTACCATCATCTTTCATCAAAAAATTGGAAAAACTGATTATCAACTTCATATAGAGGAAAGAAGCCCTGAATTGGCAGAGAACTCCTCAAGAAGAAGGACACAGTGGTGTGGAGAGCCGGATTCAGAGGCCATTGTTTGCTCTGCAAACATTCCCTACCGCCCCAGGGCTTTGTTAAAGACCACCAGATGCACAAAGGACACCTATCTCTTGCTGGGACACACCCAGCCTTTTTCTGTATCCGTTCCTGGCATTTATGTTTAGTTTATATTTTACCCTTTTGTATAAGCTTGTTTGCTTTGTGTT